>JARBWK010000019.1:6280714-6333855 GCA_030556195.1 Anolis apletophallus | reverse complement strand
AGGAAGGAAGGAAGGAAGGAAGGAAAAAAAGGCGGAGCGAAGGAGCTGTTGTGTTTTTATAACACTCTGGAAGGGAAGGAAGGAAGAGAAAGATGAAAGAAGGCAGGCCGTTGTGGTTTCTATTACTCAAGGAAGGGAGGAAAGAAAGGATGGATGGGTGGGTGTTGTTTATATTACTCTAAGAATAAGGAATAAAGAGAAAGGAAAAAAGGCAAGAAAAGATGGTCATGGAGGCTTATATTACTCTGGGAAGGAAAGGAAGGAAGGATGTGGTTTATACTCAAATTAAGGAAGGAAGGAAGGAAGGGATGGCAGTTGTGGTTTCTATTACTCGAAGGAAGGGAGGAAGAAAGAAAGGAAAAAGAAAGGGATAGTAGTTGTGGTTTATATTATTCAAGGAAGGAAAGAAAGAAGGCAGGCCGTTGTGGTTTCTATTACTCTAGGAAGGGGGAAAAAGGATGGCTGTAGCAGTTTATATTACTCTAAGAAGGAAGGAAGGACGGCTGTTGTGGTTTGTAGTACTCTAAGGGAGGAAGGAAGGAAGGAAAAAAGGCTGGCTGGCTGTTGTGTTTTACATTACTTTAAGATGGAAGGAAGAGGAAGGAAGGAAAAAGAGGATGGTCGTGGTGATTTCTATTACTTTGAAGAAGTAAGGAAAGCAGGTTGGAAAGTTGGACAAGACGCCCTTCTTCTACTCTCTAAGGAAAGAAGATTTTTCCTGACTACGGAAAGAAAGAAGGGAAGGAGAAGAAGGAAAGTAGGAAAAATGCAAAAAGGAGGAAAAGGGTTAGGGCGACTTAAAAAAATTTAAAGCTGGGATGCACCTCATAGTTCCCACCCCTATGACCTTTTTGATTCGGAAAGCAATAAAAGAAAAATATTTGGAAATATATTTCAGTGAGAGCCATATAATATATATATAATATCTTTTAAGACTGAATTCAACTCAATGTGAGTCTATACGTACATACGATGAGGAAAGGATTCCCCCGGAGGAATGATGGGACACTTCGGACCTGTCTCTGCAAAAGGCACGCTCAGGACTCTGGGAAGGAAGAGAAGGCGGAAGGAAGGAAGGGGGAAAGAAAGAAAGAAAGAGGAAATAAAGGAGGGAGGGCAAGAGGAAGAAAGAAAAGAAGAACGAACTATGGAAAAGGAAGAAAAGAAAAGCAGGAGAGAGATGAGGGGAAAAGAAAGAAGGAAATGGGAAGGGAGGAAAGGAAAGGGTGAGGAAAAGAAGTGAGGAAAAAGTAAAATAATGAAGGGAAAAGAAAAAAAGAGTGAAGTGAAAAGAAAGGAAGGAGAAGAAAAGGAAGTCTTGGGGGAAAAATAGAAGAATGAAGGAAGGGGGAGGGAGGGAGAATGGATGAAAGGAGGGAGAGAAGGAGAAAGAAGGTGAAGGGGAGAAAAAAGGAGGAAGGGAGGAAGAGGGAGAAGGGATGAAAGAAGGAAGGAGAAGGAAGAGGAATGAAGAAAGGAAGAATGAAGGAAAGGAGGCAGGGGAGAGGGGGGAGAAGGAAAG
Source organism: Anolis apletophallus (assembly GCA_030556195.1). Lineage (NCBI taxonomy): Eukaryota > Metazoa > Chordata > Lepidosauria > Squamata > Anolidae > Anolis > Anolis apletophallus. The sequence continues at coordinate 6,332,333 of JARBWK010000019.1, read as the reverse complement.
GATGAAGGGGGAGAAAAAAAAGGAAGAAGAATGGAAGAGGGAGAATGGACGAAAGAAGGAAGGAGACAATGAAAGGGTGAAGGGGAGAAGGAAGAAAGGGAGAATGGAGGAATGGGAGAGGGGGAAGGAAGGAGAAAGAAGGAAAGGATGAAGGGGAGGAAGGAAGAGGGAGAATGGAGGACAGAAGGAAGGGGAGAGAGGGAGGGGAAAAGAAGGAGAAGGAAAGGATGAAGGGGAGAAAGGAAGGAAGAGGGAGAATGGAAGAAAGAAGGAAGGAAAAAAGGAAAGGGTGAAGGAGGAGGAAGGAAGGGGAATGGAGGAAAGAAGGGAAAGAAGGAAAGGGTGCATGCTGGGAAACCGAGGCCCTGGCTGCTCTGGAGAGCCAGATGCCATAATGAAAAGAGCCACATCTGGCTCCTGAGCTGTAGGTTCCCTGCCCCTGGCCTATAGGAGAAGTCTTTTTGGGGGACAGAAAACACAAGAATTCATCCAGTTTCGTACATAGTTTATGAAAATGCGCACCAAGAACAGCACCTCTGTCTTCAAGAGTTTTAAACATCATCCACTCAAAATATTGGCCAAAATACATCTATTTAAGGACTAAATAGAAAGAATGGAAAGTACAGAGTCGGGTTCTCTCCGTTCCGAGTCACCTTGTATCGTCAAGGGGAGAAGGGGCTGCCGGAGAAGTCCCCGCTCCTTGTACCAGCCGAAATCCAGGTGCTGAATCTTAAGCAGGTATCCCCATTGCTCGGCAATGGTTCTCATTCTTCGTCAGGCACGGCAGAATGGATCTTTAAGCAGAGAGAAGGACATTGGTTATATATGAATGGCTGAGTTTGGAGAAAGGGAATACGCAAGAAAAAGGGGAGCTAGAGGGCTGATGGAGAGGATCAGGACGCAAAAGGGTCTTTCCGCACTCACCCCTTCCGCGATCTTTGGCCAATGGAGAGCCATCAGGATCTCATCTGTGTTCTTCGGTGCCTGTTCCAGGTTCCATATGGTCAGAGATTCAAAGGTCGACTTGACACGCAGCTCTTTGTCCTACAAATAACAACAACAACAACAACAATAGATTGTCCTGGAAAGGGGGAATTCAAGAACAAGATGGACAAGTGTCCACCGACAGGAGACCAAAGTGGTCAAACGTTTGAAAACCGAGCCCGATGAGAGAGCTGGATATGTTTATTATTTATTATTTTATTTACGTCATTTATATTCCGCCCTTCTCACCCCGCAGGGGACTCAGGGCGGATCAAATTCACATATACAGGCAAACAATCAATGCCAATTGACATACAACATATAAGACAGACACAGAGGCAATTTAACATTCCAGCTTTTCTGGCCACCAGGGAGCTGTCGATTCCTTCACTCCCTTTTGTGTGTATTTCCTGGATATTTTTATGGCCTCGTAAATCAGTTAAATTAAGCCTCCCCACTCAAGTGGTACGTAAATTTCCTACTTGACAGATGCAACTGTCTTTCGGGTTGCAAAGGTCGACAACAGGGTACACAAATGGGTCGAGAGCTCACCCCGACCTGGGCAGGCCTCGAACTTAGGACGTTATGGTCAGTAGAGACTGCGTCATGTTCCCTTTAGAGGAGAGGAGGTCTCTGATAGCTATGTTTACATATTGGAAAGGACGTCACATTGCATAATAATAATAGTAATAATTGTATCAAAAGCATTGCATAAATTAGTATAAACTGATACAAATAGAAGGTGCTCAGGCAGCTAAATATCTTTTTTGTCTTTTATTCAACAAATAATAAAGATATTATAGTACATTACATTGCGGTAGATTACATTTTTTTCTCCCTCCCTCCCCAACCACACTATATTTCTACTAATCTTGCAGATCCAGCCACTGGTAAAGTCTTTGTGTTTTTTGTATGATGTGAACGTTGGCTCCTCTATTTTTCACCCAGCTAAATATCTTTTGACCAAAAACGGGCAACAGCAACGGCATTGTCTGTAGCCTCCAACAAGAGACACAACTGGAAAAGCTGACATGATACGAGGATTTGAAGATTGAACTGCAAAGAGCAGTCAAGGTGGTTCCAGTGGTGATCGGCACACTGGATGCCGTGCCTAAAGACCTTGGCCTGTACTCAAAAACAATCGGCGCTGACAAAATTACCATCGGTCAGCTACAAAAGGTCACCCTACTGGGATCTGCACACATTGTTCGCCGATACATCACATAGTCCTAGACACTTGGGAAGTTGATCCAATATAACAGGGGTCAGGAACCTTTTTGACTCAGAGAGCCATGACAGCAAAATATTTGGAAATTTATTTCAGTGAGAGCCATCTATTATATAAAGGGGTTTCCGTCATGGAACGACCGTCCCAAACAGAGAAACCTTACAACGCAGAAACACCAAACTTGCCAACAGAAATAGGCCTCAAGCAAGGTAGGTTTGTAGCAAGGAAACTTTCCCCCCCAAAACCTAAAAGGCCCCCAAAACAATGTGTTTAAAAAACTACATTTCCCAGCATCCTCCGAGGCTGCCAACAACTCTCCCAGCCTCTACATTCTGACAACATGATTGGCTGCCAATAAGGGCGGATTTGCATAACTCCTGTACTGGCCAGCCAACATGAACATTCCGACCCATAATAAACTGTCAGGGGAGGATAAGGCAAAGGGCTGAGGCACAAACACAAACACCCAATTCACTTCCCACAGAAAATTTACACCCTACAAAGCACAGACCATGCCCAAAATTGACAGTAAGGCTTCATTAACTTAATTTCCCTGACTAGGCCTCACTTAATGGAATGCTGTTTACGCTCTGAATTGACAGTAAGGCTTCATTAACGTGATTCTCCCGACTACGCCTCAGCTCACTGGACATTGTGTATGGCCTGAATTGACAGTAACCTACCTTGGCACACAGAGCCCCTATGACCCACACTACATTCTACTACAGTTTGGAGGAGGGTGGACCATGGATTATGGGACTTGAAGTACCTCCATGGATAATGGGATTTGAACTACTTCAAAACCCATCATTCCCCACAGACCACTGTGGCCCAGAATCAAGACCGATAAAGACCAAACTTGGCACACAATGCCCCCCATGACCCACACTCCATCCGACTGCAGTTCAGAGGACACACCATGGATAATGGGATTTCAAGTACCTCCACTCACTTCCAAAGTACCCCACCCACACAAGCATCAACCTCTACATCAACACAGCAGACGGAAAGACAAAAAACATTGTATATCCACAAGCTATGCAGAACGCCAGCAACACCACACACCGACAACTCCCCAGGACTTCAACATCCCACCCACCAGAACAACCCACAATGACACAGCCATGACCCCACCAAGACCATAAGTAACATCATTTCCAACCCTTACATACTCAGACTTTCTCACATCTCCTAAATAGGGCACAGCAACGCGTGCCGGGTACAGCTAGTATAATATATATTGTAATGACGCTCCAACTTCGGTAAGGATCACGCGTAGATAGAAGCACGGTCCAACACGATTTTATTGCAGGTACAGCACTTGTAAAGTGGCAGCTGCTAAGGCGGCCTTTGTAGATAATACTGATGTGAAAAGTGTTGGGGTGAGTCCCCCAAGTGCAATATATAATATATTTTAAGACTGAATTCAACTCAATGTGAGTCTATACGTACATACGATGAGAAAAGGATTCGCCCGGCAGAATGACGGGACACTTCAGACCTGGCTCTGCAAAAGGCACACTCAGGACTCTGGGAAGGAAGAGAAGACGGAAGGAAGAAGGAAGGAAGGAAGGAAGGAAGGAAGGAAGGAAGGAAGGAAAGACAGAGGAAATGAAGGAGGGAGGGAGGAAGAAAAGAAGAATGAGCTATGGAAAAGGAAGAAAAGAAAAGCAGGAGAGAGACAAGGAGGGGAAAAGAATGAAGGAAATGGGAAGGGAGGAAAGGGTGGAGAAAAGAAAGGAAAGGGAGTGAGGAAAAAGTAAAACAATGAAGGGAACAGAAAAGAAAGAAGGGGATAGAGAGGGAAGTGAAAAGAAAGGAAGGAGAAGGAAAGGAAGACTTGAGGGGAAATAATAGAAGAGGGAGGAAGGAAGAGGGAGGGAGAATGGAGGAAAGAAGGAAGGGGGAGAAGGAAAGGGTGAAGGGGGAGAAAGGAAGGAAGGAAGGAAGGAAGGAAGAGGGAGGGAGAATGGAGGAAAGAAGGAAAAGGAGAGAGGGAGGGAAAAGGAAGGAGAGAAGGAAAGGATGATGGGGAGAAAGAAAGGAAGGAAGAGGGAGAATGGAGGAAAGAAGGAAGGTGAGAGAGGGATGGAAAAGGAAGGAGAGAAGGAGAAGGAAAGGGTGAAGGAGAGGAAGGAAGGAAGAGGGAGAATGGAGGAAAGAAGGGGAGAGATCGGGGAAAGGAAGGAGAGAAGGAAAGAATGGAAGAGGAAGAGCTGCATGCTGGGAAACCGAGGCCTGGCCTGCTCTGGAGAGCCAGATGCAATCATGAAAAGAGCCACATCTGGCTCCCGAGCCATAGGTTCCTGACCCCTGTCCTAGATTACATATGTTTCCTCCACCGCAGACATCCCAGTGTTCCTAACTCTCTCCATTTGCATGACCCCGCCCACTGCCCCTGTAATGAACTCACCTCTGACGACAACAGCGGAGTCACATCCTTCTCCAGTACAAGTCCAGCATATCCTTCTGGAACGGAGACGTTCATCCCTTTTAGACTTCGCCCGCGAAAGGAGACCGATGGCTCTGTCGGTGGGAGAGAAGCCCAGTGTCAAGCAACTATCCCCGAATAGATTGGCTAAATTCTTGTTCTACGCATGAAAGAGAGATAAGGTTCCTCAACATGCTAGCTGATTATTCCCTTGAGCAGATGGTCATGGAACCAACCAGGGGAAAGGGGATCCTGGACTTGGTGCTAACTAATGAACAAGATCTCGTTCAAGATGTCCTTGTAACTGAGCCCATAGGTACTAGTGACCACAACACAATAACCTTCAACTTAAGTTTGGATAGCAAACTGTCAGAGAAAAACTAACACAGAGACCTTAAATTTTCACAAAGGAATTTCACCAAAATGAGAAAAATAGTAAAGAACAAACTAAAGGAACAGTAAAAAAAATCAAATCCCTCCAGAATGCTTGGAAACTGTTTAAAAATACTTTAAAACAAGCCGAACTAAAATGCATTCCTAAAATAAGAAAGAGGCCGGGAAAGTCCAAGAGGACATCAGTATGGCTTACAAATGAAGTAAAAGATGTGATTGGAAAGAAGAAAACTCATTTAAGAAATGGAAGGCTCTTCCTACTGAGGAGAACAGAAAGGAACACAAGCTCTGGCAAACTAAATGCAAAGCAACCATCAGGAAAGCCAAGAGAGATTTTGAGGCACATATAGCTAAGAATATTTTAAAAAATAGCAAAAACTTCTTTAAGTACATCAGAAGTAGAAACCCAACTAGAAAAGCAGTAGGGCCACTTGACGAAAATGGTAAGAAAGGGACAATAAGTGAAGACAAGGAGATTGCTGAGCGGCTAAACGACTTCTTTGCCTCCGTTTTCACACAGGAGGACAGACAACATATGCCTGCAGCTGAGTCAGTTTTTCAGGGAGGGAATCAAAAGAATTAAAACAGATAGAGATAAACAAGGAAGATGTTCTCACATGCCTTACTAAACTAAATGTCAACAAATCACCAGGGCCAGATGGCATCCACCCCAGAGTTCTTAAGGAACTCAAGTGTGAAATTGCTGAAATTCTAGCCAAAATATATAACCTTTCTCTAAGATCAGGCACTGTACCCGAGGACTGGAGGGAGGCAAATGTAACTCTGATCTTCAAGAAAGGATCCAGGGGTGATCCAGGAAATTATAGGCCAGTTAGTCTAACCTCAGTTCCAGGCAAAGTGATGGAAACCATTATTAAAAAAAAATTACTAAGCACATAGAAGAACAGGCATTGCTGAAGGAAAATCAACATGGTTTCTGCAAAGGCAAATCATGTCTTACTAACTTGTTAGAATTCTTTGAGGGTGTAAATAAACACATAGATAAAGGGGACCCAGTCGATATTGTTTACTTTGACTTTCAAAAGGCTTTTGACAAAGTCCCTCACCAAAGGCTCCTAAATAAGCTCTTCAGCCATGGAATCAGGGGACAGGTCTTGTCCTGGATTGGAACCTGGCTAAACTGTAGGAAACAAAGGGTGGTAATAAATGGACACTTCTCTGGGTGGAAAGAGGTGAGAAGTGGCGTACCCCAAGGTTCAGTTTTGGGTCCGTTACTTTTTAATTTATTCATTAATGACCTGGATGTAGGAGTAAATTCTGAGGTAGCAAAGTTTGCAGACGACACTAAATTATTCAGGGTAGTTAAAAATGAAACTGACTGTAAAGAGCTCCAGAAAGATCTCTCGAAATTGAGTGAATGGGCAACAAAGTGGCAAATGCATTTTAACCTAAACAAGTGTAAAGTCATTTATTTATTTATTTATTTATTATTGAGGCTTCTATGCCGCCGACTCCCGGGGGCTCGCGGCGGCTCACAAAGCCAGAGGCATAAAACAGGATTAAAACATAAACAATTAAAAACATAAAACAATTAAGCAATTAAACAATTAAAACAATAGCAGGACAGGGCCTACTACAAGCGGAGCAGCAACAGGTGCCAGCACAGTACCCAAAGTACACGGGGCTACTCTCCAAAGGCCTGCCTGTACAGATGGGTTTTACAAGCCCGCCTAAATGGGAGTAGATCTCTCAGGGCCCTAGTTTCAGCCGGGAGGGCGTTCCACAGCGTAGGGGCTATAACGGAAAACGCCCTCCGGCGGGTGGATGTCAGGTGTGCCGACTTTGCTGATGGTATTTCCAGGAGGTTGGCATCTTCTGACCGTAATGATCTCGCTGGGCAATAAGGGGTGAGGCGGTCCCTCAGATACGCTGGCCCCAGGCCGTACAAGGCCTTAAAGGTAAGAACCAACACTTTGAAGGCGATCCGTGCTCAATGGGAAGCCAGTGCAGATCCTGCAAAACAGGTGTTATTCGGCAACCTGCTGGCGTGCTAGACAGGAGCCGGGCGGCAGTGTTCTGCACCAGCTTGAGCTTCCGGATCGACGACAGAGGAAGGCCAACGTAGAGCGCGTTACAGTAATCTAGCCTAGAGATGACCGTGGCTTGGATCACCGTGGCCAGGTCGTTCCGGGAGAGGTAGGGGGCCAGCCTCCTTGCCTGGCGGAGGTGGAAAAAAGCAGCCTTGCTGACCATGGAGACCTGGGCCGCCATGGTCAGCGGGGAGTCCAAATGGCCCCCTAGGCTCTTCACAGCCGGCGCGGGGCACAGCGCCGCACCGTCCAGGGTCGGAAGCCGGGCACCCACCCCGCCCGGGTGACCCAGCCACAAGATCTCCGTCTTCGCCGGATTCACCCTCAACCTACTGGCTCGCAGCCATCCAGTGACGGCTTCGAGGCAACGCTGGAAATTATCGGGGACGAATTCTGGCCTGCCCTCCATCCTCAGAATGAGCTGGGTGTCATCAGCGTACTGGTGACAGACCAGCCCATAACTCCGCACCAGCTGTGCAAGCGGCTGCATGTAGATGTTAAATAACAGAGGGGAGAGAATGGCCCCCTGCGGAACTCCACAAACTAATGTGGAGCCCTCGGAGACCACCTCGCCCCTCCTCACACGCTGAGACCGCTGGCGGAGGAAGGAGGTCAGCCAATTAAGGGCTGCCCCCCTCACTCCAGCCATGGCCAGGCGGTGGATCAATAGATTGTGGTCGACCGTGTCAAACGCTGCCGTGAGGTCCAATAACACGAGCAGGGCAGACCCGCCTTGGTCGAGCTGGCAGCGAAGTTGGTCTGTGATGGAGACCAGGACCGTCTCCGTCCCGTGCCCCGAACGGAAGCCGGACTGGAAGGGGTCTAGCCACGTTGCATCATCTAAGAAGGACTGCAATTGCTCCATTACTGCCCTCTCAACCACCTTGCCCAGGTACGAAAGATTCGACACCGGGCGGTAGTTGGAGGGAACCGCAGGGTCCAATGACGGTTTCTTCAGTAATGGAGCTACCACCGCCTCTTTCAAGCACTCTGAAAGACTCCTTGCTCAAGGGAGCTGTTAATGATATTCAACAGAGGTCACATAACCCTCCAGGCAAGATCTAACTAGCCAGGAGGGGCACGGGTCGAGGAGCAGGTGGTAGGGACGAGCTGCAGCCACTATCTTATCAACAGCGTCTGCGTCCAGTGGCCGAAACCGGTCGAGGGTGGGCCCGGCAGAGGGCCACGGAGTCTCGAGCTCTCTTACTGTATCAACTGTGGCCAGAAGGTCCCGGCGGAGGCTCAGTATCTTATCTGTAAAAAAAACTTTGTAAAGCATCGGCAGTAAGGGCCTGATCACTATTTTTTGGGACGGTAGGGACCGTCGTCAAAGACCGAATTACCTTAAACAATTGAGCCGGGCGTGAGTTGGCAGACGCTATCAGGGCGGAGAAGTGCACATTTTTGGCCGCCTTGACGGCATGCTCATAAGTCTCTTTAAATAGCTTATAAGCTGATACTGAGGCTCCATCACGGAGTTTCCTCCACTCGCGCTCTAGCCATCTCCTCTCCCGCTTCATGGCCCTCAGCTCCCCTGTATACCAGGGGGACCGATGATTGCAGGGTCGGAGAGGACGCCTAGGGGCAAAGAACCCCAACTACACCTACAAATTGATGGGGTCAAAGCTTTCCGAGACAAACCAGGAAAGGGATCTTGGGGTTTTGGTGGACAGCTCAATGAAGATGTCAACCCAGTGCGCTGCAGCAGTGAAAAAAGCAAATTCTATGCTTGGCATGATCAGGAAGGGAATCGAAAATAGGTCGGCAAATGTTGTATTGCCTCTCTACAAATCTATGGTAAGGCCACATTTGGAGTACTGTGTACAATTCTGGTCTCCGCACTTTAAGAAGGATATAACGGAACTGGAAAAGGTACAAAGAAGGGCAACAAGAATGACCCAAGGGATGGAGCGGCTCCCTTATGAAATCAGGTTGCAACGCCTTGGTCTTTTCAGCCTTGAAAGACGGGGTTTAAGAGGTGACTTGATCGAAGTGTATAAAATCATGCATGGGATAGAAAAGGTGAATAAAGAAAAAATATTTTCTCTGTCACACAACACTAGGACTAGGGGGCACTCCCTAAAGCTCCAAGGCAGGAAAGTTAGGACTAATAAAGGGAAATATTTCTTCACCCAGAGGGTCATTGGGTCATGGAACTCACTTCCAGAAGAGGTTGTGACAGCGGTCAGCCTGGACAGCTTCAAGGCAGGATTAGACAGATTCATGGATACCAAGGGAATCAGTAGTTACTGAAATGGACATCCAAGTGCCACCTCTGTGTTGATGGAGGCAAGCAGGATTTTCCCCGGTATTGGTTGTGGGGGGTCGGGAGCAGGTGAGGGTTTTGCCCTCCTTTCTGCCAGAGATCCCTGTGTACAACTAGTGGGCCACTGTGTGACACAGAATGCTGGACTAGATGGGCTGAGGCCCGATTCAGCATGGCTCTTCTTATGTTCTTATGTTCTTATGACACTCGCTGAGTGACTCAAGACTATAATATCAATGAGTTCTAATGGCCGGAAAAGGGATCCCACCTAAACATTAAAGGGGGGGGGGACACCTGATGGTATGTAAGAGCTGTTCAACTCAATTTATTTGGTGTCAGCCACAAAAAACACGTTTCTGGAGGAGAAGAACAACTATTTGCAAATTAAGTGCCGCACAATTAAACAGGAAATAACACTTTCAAACCAGGACCAAAGGTTTTTCAAATTTTGTGTGCACACACATACATACACACACACGTATATAATAATTATTTATATATATATATATATATATATATAATTATAGCATATATAATTATTATGAGAGAATCCTAATGTTGGAAGAGACCCGCAAAGGCCATCCAGTCCAACTGCTGAGAGCTGTTCAGCGGTGGAACTCTCTGCCCCGGAGTGTGGTGGAGGCTCCTTCTTTGGAGGCTTTGAAACAGAGGCTGGATGGCCATCTGTCGGGGGTGCTTTGAATGCGATTTTCCTGCTTTTTGACAGAATGGGGTTGGACTGGATGGCCCATGAGGTCTCTTCCAATTCTATGCCAGGCAGAAAGACATCATCAAAACCCGCCCAACAGATGGCCATCCTGCCTCTGCTTAAACAGAAAATAACACTTTCAAACCAGGAACAGAAGGTTTCTCAAATTTTGTTATATGTATGTATGTATGTATATGTGTGTGTACACGTGTTGAGGTGTTGGTGTGTGTGTGTAATAATAATTAATTATTTATTTATTATTTCGATTTGATAAACCGGCCTTCCCAAGGCTCAGGGCGGTTTCCAGACATATAAAACACATTGTGGCACAAAGAGATTTAAAAGCATCCTAAACTACCATAAAACAATCCTAAAATGTCCTAAAATCCTAAAATATCATAAAACATCCTACTAATTACAGTCACATAAAATCACATAAACCACGTGAGAATCCTAATGTTGGAAGAGACCCCCAAAGGCCATCCAGTCCAACCCCCTTCTGCCATTCAGAAAGACACCATCAAAGCCCTCCCGACAGATGGCCATCAAGTCTCTGCTTACAAGAAATAACACTTTCAAACCATGAACAGAAGGTTTTTCCGATTTTGTTATATGTATGTATGTATATATGTATGTATGTATGTATGTATGTGTGTTTGTGTGTATGTAGGAACAGAAGATTTTGTTATATGTGTGTGTGTGTGTATATATATATATACTGTGTGTGTGTGTGTGTGTGTGTGTGTATATATAATAATAAAATTAGAGAATCCTAATGTTGGAAGAGTCCCCCAAAGGCCATCCAGTCCAACCCCCTTCTGCCATTCAGAAAGACACCATCAAACCCCTCCCGACAGATGGCCACCCAGGCTCTGCTTAAACACTTTCAAGCCAGGATAATTTTTTTCTCCAAATTTTCTTACATAGTGTAATAGTTATAATCTATTACTTGCTGTGCCCTTTTTAGGAGATGCGAGAAAGTCCAATCATCCACGGTGTGCCCTCCTCTAAACTGCAGTTGGATGGAGTGTGGGTCATGGGGGGCATGGTGTGCCAAGTTGGGTCTTTATTGGTATTGGTTCTGGGCCACATTGGTCTGTGGGGAATGATGGGTTTTGAAGTACTACAAATTCCATTTTCCATGGTGGTACTTCATGTCCCATCATGCATGGTAGGGGCTCTGTGTGCCAAGGTAGGTTACTGTAAATTCAGGCCATACACAATGTCCCATGAGCTGAGGCCTAGTTAGGAACAGCAAGTTAATGAAGTCTTACTGTCAATTTAGAGCGTAAACAGCTTCCCAGTAAGTGAGGGCTGGTTAGGGAAATCAAGTTAATGAAGCCTTACTGTCAAGTTTGGGCGTGGTCAGTGATTTAATGGGGTGTAAATTTTCGGTTGGAAGTGATTTGGGTGTTTGTGTTGGGGATTGGCTCAGGCCTTTTCCTTATTCTGTTTTGGCAGTTTACTATGGTTCGGAATTTTCATATTGGCTGGCCAGTGCAGCAGTTATGCAAATCCGCCCTTTTTGGCAGCCAATCATGTTGTTCAGACTGTAGAGGCTGGGTGAGTCTTTGGCTGCCCCGGAGGATGCTGGTAAATGTAGTCTTATTTTTACTCGTTGTTTTGGGGGCCTTTTAGGTTTTGGGGGGGAAAGTTTCTTTGCTACAAACGTACCTTGCTTGAGGCCTATTGCTGTTGGCAAGTATTGTGTTTCTGTGTTGTATGGTTTCTTTGTTTGAGGTATACATCACATGACGTGAACCCATTTATATAATAAGATGATAATGGACTCTCCTTCCCTGGAGGCTGTTTAAGCAGAGGCTGGATGGCCATCTGTGGGGAGGGCTTTGAGGGTGTCTTCTGGCAAGGGGGCTGGAATAGATGGCCTTTGGGGTTCTCCAGTGGAGGTTTGGTGGAGTCTCTTTCTATGGAGGCTTTTAAAGCAGAGGCTGGATGGCCATCTGTGGGGAGGGCTTTGATGGTGCCTTAGCAGAAGGGGATGGAAATGGATAGCAATGGGAGTCCCTTCCAAACTTACCATTGGCCTGGCCTGGGCCCCTGATGGCTGGAGAGAAGTACTTCTGGATGGCAGCTTCCCCATCATGCTGGATCTCACAGGGAAGGAAGTGCATGGCTTCCCCAGGAGCCTCTGCCAAGGAACCCAAGGCCAGCCTGGTCGCCATGAAGTGGCCTCTTGCCTTCCTCCCGCTCTACTCCTGGCTCCGCCCCTTCTTAACTCCTCCCTCCCCTCTGCAACCTTCCCAGGGGTTTTGGACTTCAGCTCCCAGGATCCCTCCCCATTGGCCAAGGCAGCGGAGGCTTCTGGGAATTGAAGTCCAGCCAGAGGCTCTGCTGTGGCTCAATGCTTTGCAACCCTAGGGATTGGCAGAGAAGTCTAAAAGAATTTGCAAAACTACAGGCCCCTTTGTACTGGCAGAAGATGAGAGTTGCAGTTCAACAACAGGGCTTGCACATCCTAAAGATTATGGCATTTTTAAAAGCAGAGGCTGGATGGCCATCTGTTGGGAGGGCTTTGATGGTGTCTCCCTGTCTGGGAGAAGGGGGTTGGAAGATATAGTCTCTTCCAACTCTAATAATAATAATAATAATATCATTCTCTGGAGGTTTTTAAGCAGAGGCTGGATGGCCATCTGTTGGGAGGGCTTTGATGGTGTTTTCCTGCTTGGCAGAAGGGGGTTGGACTACTAGACAGTCTCTTCCAACTCCAATAATAATAATAATAATAATAAATGTATAATAATAATATTTCTCTGGAGGATTTTAAGCATAGGCTGGATGGCCATCTGTCGGGAGGGCTTTGATGGTGTTTTCCTGCTTGGCAGAAGGGGGTTGGACTACTAGACAGTCTCTTCCAACTCCAATAATAATAATAATAATAATAAATGTATAATAATAATATTTCTCTGGAGGTTTTTAAGCAGAGGCTGGATGGCCATCTGTCGGGAGGGCTTTGATGGTGTTTTCCTGCTTGGCAGAAGGGGGTTGGACTACTAGACAGTCTCTTCCAACTCCAATAATAATAATAACAATAATAATAAATGTATAATAATAATATTTCTCTGGAGGTTTTTAAGCAGAGGCTGGATGGCCATCTGTCGGGAGGGCTTTGATGGTGTTTTCCTGCTTGGCAGAAGGGGGTTGGACTACTAGACAGTCTCTTCCAACTCCAATAATAATAATAATAAATGTATAATAATAATATTTCTCTGGAGGATTTTAAGCAGAGAGTGGATGGCCATCTGTCAGAAGGGCTTTGATGGTGTCTTCCTGTCTGGCAGAAAGGGGTTGGACTGGATGCCCCTTGGGGTCTATTCCAATTGTATGGGGCTGGGTGGCCATCTGTCGGGAGGGCTTTGATGGTGTCTTCCTGCCTGGCAGAAGGGGGTTGGACTAGTCTCTTCCAACTTTCATAATAATAATAATAATGTATAATCATAATAAGCTTTCTCTGAAGGTTTTTCAGCAGAGGCTGGATGGCCATCTGTTGGGAGGGCTTTGATGGTGTCTTCCTGCTTGGCAGAAGGGGGTTGGACTAGACAATCTCTTCCAACTCCAATAATAATAATAATCATCATCATCATCATCATCTTTCTCTGGAGGTTTTTAAGCAGAGAGTGGATGGCCATCTGTCAGGAGGGCTTTGATGGTGTCTTCCTGCCTGGCAGAAGAGGGTTAGACTGGATGGCCCTTGGGGTCTATTCCAATTGTATGGGGCTGGGTGGCCATCTGTCGAGAGGGCTTGGATGGTGTCTTCCTGCCTGGCAGAAGGGGGTTCGACTAGTCTCTTCCAACTCTAATAATAATAATAATGTATAATAATAATAATGTATAATAATAATAATCTTTCTCTGGAGGTTTTTCAGCAGAGAGTGGATGGCCATCTGTCAGGAGGGCTTTGATGATGTTTTCCTGCCTGGCAGTAGGGGGTTGGACTAGTCTCTTCCAACTCTAAGAATAATAATAATAATGTATAAAAATAATAATCTTTCTCTGGAGGGTTTTCAGCAGAGAGTGGATGGCCATCTGTCAGGAGGGCTTTGATGGTGTCTTCCTTCCTGGCAGAAGGGGGTTGGACGGGATGGCCCTTGGGGTCTATTCCAGCTGCCCTGAATTCCCCCCTCAGGGGTTAAGAAGGGCGGAGTAAAATAACATAAATAATAATAATTGTATGGGGTTGGATGACTATCTGTCAGGTGGGCTTTGATGATGTTTGCCTGGCAGTAGGGGGTTGGACTAGTCTCTCCCAACTCTAATAATAATAATAATAATAATGTATAATAATAATAATCTTTCTCTGGAAGTTTTTCAGCAGAGAGTGGACTTCAGCTCCCAGGCCATCTGTCAGGAGGGCTTTGATGGTGTCTTCCTTCCTGGCAGAAGGGGGTTGGACTGGATGGCCCTTTTGCCTACATCTATGGTAGGCATCGTCAGAGGTCTGGAGCCCCCGGTTGTGCATTGGGTTGTAAACCCTTGTGCCAGCAGGACTGAAGACCCTTTGGGAAGATGGTGGCGGGGTATAAATAAAGTTGTTTATTATTATTATTACTATTACTATTATTATCGACAATAATAATACACACTTTTCCATCCATTCTGCTTTGTATCCAGAATTGCAAAGAGGGTTTTATTGGGAAATTACCAAGATGTTGACCAGTAGTGGACACGGGCAGGAATCCGGGCGAGAGCCTCAACTTTCATGCCGTGCCGATGAGACTCTGTAAGTAGCTGTTCAGGGATGGCAGGATTTTCCAGTTGTCCGTGCGGATGCCCACCCGGGCCGATTCCGCAACGCTGTGCACTTGGAGCAGGACATGGCACCGTGGCGGCAAGGCCAGGCCGATCTCGTAGCACCCGGAGCGGTCGGCCAAAAGATACCTCGCAAAGTGGCTTTGCATCAGTCCGTCGAGAGACTGCGGCGGCACCGGCCAGACGGTCAAGCTCTCGCCACAGTCTCCGTTGCTCTCGGGGCAGAGCCGTTGCCAGAGGGCACCGAAGAGACGTTGGCGCTTCTCCAAAGGCCAAGCGGGCACCGAGAGGGGCATAAAGAGGTCACAGAAGGATACCTCCACCGGCTCAAGTTGGCTGCAGCGAGTGAGCCCCTCCTGGGTCGTATACAAAGCAGAAACATCGACACGGGTCGGGTATGGGCAACGCGGAGTCAGCTTCAGTGCTAACGTCTGGGGCGGGCGGTGTGCCGAGAGGCACGGCACGCACAGTTCCGGCACCAATTCGTAGTGTTGGTTGGAGCATGAGAAACGGAGCACTACGCAGAGCAGGAGGTCAAAAGGAGGGCTGGGGGGCCCCACGTGGACCAACTGATACGTCAATTTGAGCTGTGATGGTGGCCGGGCCTTCAATAGCCACTGGGAGTAGTCGTCCACATCGTGCGCCGGATAAGAGGCGGTGGGGACGTCGCCGCCGTTTGCCACCCGCCGCAGCTTAAGGGGAGCTGGTTCGATGGGGTGAACGGTCAGCGAGGCCACAAAGCTCTCGCTGTCGGCCACAATGGATGAGGAGAGCGTCCGGGCCTTGGCGGGGGCCTCCCGAGCCAACACAGCGCCAAGCTTCTCCCCGGAGAGGTTGGCCAGCAAAGTATAGTAGAAGCGAGCCCGGTCTTGGACGTCGGTGTCGGCGTGCTTGAGAGCCACGGCTTGAAGGAGGTCTGCTAAGTCAGCCAGAGCGGGTGACCGGCAGAGCTGCATCAGGTTGCGGCACACGCTGAGGAGGATCTGCCCCGAGCGCCAGTCTCCCAGTTGACCTAAAGCGACTAAGCGTCTCAAGAAGCGCAAGGTGCTCGCTTGGGGGATGTCCTTCTCCTTCGCCAACCGCGCCAACACCTTCAAGTGCCAACCCAAGTCCTCTTCTTTCAAGGGGAAGCTTACAATGAGTTCCTGCAAGGCTCGGGCAAGGGTGGCAACCCAGCCAGCGTCTTCCAACGAACCCCACGCTTCGTCTAATAGGTTGATAACATTTGGTGCCAGGGCGCAATTCTGGCGGTAGAGGCCCAGTAAGCACTGGGTGAGCTCCGCTATGGCCTGCGGGCGGGGGCCAAAGTAGCGGGCGAAAAGGAACGCTGCTCGGAAAAAGAGCCGCACGGCTTCCGGGCCACCCCCTTGGACCACGACTCCGCCGAGGGCTAAGACGTGCTCTAGGAGGTAAGCCGCCCCCCGTTCGGCGGTGGGGCCCTCGCTCTCGATGCACACCAGGCACAGCAAATTCAGCCGGGCCAAGACGGTGCCTTGATCCTGGAAAAGACCCGGGAAGAGCCCGGAAGCAGTGCGAGGGGTGAGCAGGACGGGAAGGCCTTCGTCGGCGCCCGAGCCCAGCGGTCGGTTCTCCGGAAAGTGCAAGAGGCAGTCCAGATGGAAAAGTTTGACCGGAGCGGGCAAAGCAGGGTGCTGGGCCAACCCGACTAAGCGACGGAGCAGGAACGACTCATCCTCGGCCGTAAACAAGCTGTCGGTGAAGAGGGCCTTGAGCTGTAGGATGGCATGCTGGAGGGCCACACCCGCCGTCCCAAAGAGGCGCACCAGCTGGGCTTTGAAGATGGCCGGAGACTGGGTGCGGACAACACTGACCACTTGGGCTAGATGCCAAAGGAGGTGGCTTTGCGCAGCCGGTGAGAGGAAATAAGAGCTGTCCAAAAGGGCCGAGACGACCGACTTCAGCTCCTTGAGGTCTCCCGGAGAGGGGAGCAAAACCAGCTGGTCAAGGTTGGCTAGGGAAATCTCGGCCGGCTCCTTTGCGGCCTCCCACGTGAGGTCCTTGTTCCCTGCTAAAATCTCCCCAAGGCCCCCCTTGCCGCCCTTCGCCAGCAGCAAGATGGCGTTCCGCAAAGCCGCGCCGTAAAGAAGGGTGTAGCTTTGATGGGCCAGCGAAGCCTCTCGCCGTTGGAAGGAGCGCAAGGTGTCCAGGCGGCCCGAAAGCAAACCGGGATAGCTGACTTCTAACTCGCGGAGGCACTCACAAGCAGCCGACCGGATGGGACGTTCCGCTTGACCGCCGTGTTGGTCGTTGAGATCGGAAGCCAAGTGGAGCAAGAGGGCGAGGTATTCGCGGGAGGTCTGGCACGCCTCGCCAAAGGCCTCCGTGGCCACGAGCACTGTCCCCGTCGCAAAGAGGAGGTGGCGCCGGAGGCAAACCTTTGTCGGCGAGGAGCCCAGCTGGGCAAATAGGGCCAAGAGGGAAGCCGCCGCCTCTTGACCGACCTTGGGATCCGGACACAGCAGCGTGGGGTATTCCAAGAGCAGCGTCAACATGGAGAGCTAAGGGAAAGCAACAAACATAGAGCACCCATCAGAAAACAAGAAGGGACAAAACAATATGGGGAGGTCATAGAGTCATAGCATCATAGAGTTGCAAGAGACCGCATGGGCCAAAAACAAGAAGGGACAAAACAATATGGCAAGGTCATAGAGTCATAGAATCATAGAGTTGCAAGAGACCGCATGGGCCGAAAACAAGAAGGGACAAAACAATATGGGGAGGTCATAGAGTCATAGAATCATAGAGTTGCAAGAGACCTCATGGGCCGAAAACAAGAAGGGACAAAACAATATGGGGAGGTCATAGAGTCATAGAATCATAGAGTTGCAAGACACCTCATGGGCCAAAAACAAGAAGGGACAAAACAATATGGGGAGGCCATAGAGTCATAGCATCATAGAGTTGCAAGAAACCTCATGGGCCGAAAACAAGAAGGGACAAAACAATATGGGGAGGCCATAGAGTCATAGAATCATAGAGTTGCAAGAGACCTCGTGGGCTGAAAACAAGAAGGGACAAAACAATATGGCGAGGCCATGGGTCATAGAATCAAACAAGACCTCATGGGCCGAAAAACAAGGGACAAAACAATATGGGGAGGCCATAGAGTCATAGAATCATAGAGTTGCAAGAGACCTCGTGGGCCGAAAACAAGAGGGACCTCATGGGCCAGAAAACAAGAATGGGGAAAAACAAGAAGGGACAAAACAATATGGCAAGGAGAGTCATAGAATCATAGAGTTCAAGAGAATCCGAAAACAAGAGTTAGCATCATAGAGTTGCAAGACCTCGCATGGGCCAAAAACAAGAAGGGACAAAACAATATGGCAAGGTCATAGAGTCATAGAATCATAGAGTTGCAAGAGATATGGGCCTAAAAACAAGAAGGGACAAAACAATATGGGGAGGTCAGAGTCATAGAATCATAGAGTTGCAAGAGACCTCATGGGCCGAAAACAAGAAGGGACAAAACAAAAGGTCAATAGAATGGGGCAAGACACCTCATGGGCCAAAAAACAAGAAGGGACAAAACAATATGGGGAGGCCATAGAGTCATAGAATCATAGAGTTGCAAGAGAGAAAACAAGAGACCTCATGGGAGGCCATAGAGTCATAGAATCATAAGTTGAATGGGCCGAAAACAAGAAGGGACAAAACCATATGGGGAGGGCCTAGAGTCATAGAATCATAGAGTTGCAAGAGACCTCGTGGGCCGAAAACAAGAAGGGACAAAACAATATGGGGGAGGCCATAGAGGCATAGAATCATAGAGTTGCAAGAGACCTCGTGGGCTTTAAAACAAGAAGGGACAAAACAATATGGCGAGGCCATAGAGTCATAGAATCATAGAGTTGCAAGAGACCTCGTGGGCCGAAAACAAGAAGGGACAAAACAATATGGGGAGGCCATAGAGTCATAGAATCATAGAGTTGCAAGAGACCGCATGGGCCGAAAACAAGAAGGGACAAAACAATATGGCAAGGTCATAGAGTCATAGAATCATAGAGTTGCAAGAGACCTCGTGGGCCGAAAACAAGAAGGGACAAAACAATATGGGGAGGTCATAGAGTCATAGCATCATAGAGTTGCAAGAGACCGCATGGGCCAAAAACAAGAAGGGACAAAACAATATGGCAAGGTCATAGAGTCATAGAATCATAGAGTTCCAAGAGACCGCATGGGCCGAAAACAAGAAGGGACAAAACAATATGGGGAGGTCATAGAGTCATAGAATCATAGAGTTGCAAGAGACCTCATGGGCCGAAAACAAGAAGGGACAAAACAATATGGGGAGGCCATAGAGTCATAGAATCATAGAGTTGCAAGACACCTCATGGGCCAAAAACAAGAAGGGACAAAACAATATGGGGAGGCCATAGAGTCATAGAATCATAGAGTTGCAAGAGACCTCGTGGGCTGAAAACAAGAAGGGACAAAACAATATGGCGAGGCCATAGAGTCATAGAATCATAGAGTTGCAAGAGACCTCATGGGCCGAAAACAAGAAGGGACAAAACAATATGGGGAGGCCATAGAGTCATAGAATCATAGAGTTGCAAGAGACCTCGTGGGCCGAAAACAAGAAGGGACAAAACAATATGGGGAGGCCATAGAGGCATAGAATCATAGAGTTGCAAGAGACCTCGTGGGCCGAAAACAAGAAGGGACAAAACAATATGGGGAGGTCATAGAGTCATAGAATCATAGAGTTGCAAGAGACCTCGTGGGCCGAAAACAAGAAGGGACAAAACAATATGGGGAGGCCATAGAGTCATAGAATCATAGAGTTGCAAGAGACCTCGTGGGCCGAAAACAAGAAGGGACAAAACAATATGGGAGGCCATAGAGTCATAGCATCATAGAGTTGCAAGAAACCTCGTGGGCCGAAAACAAGAAGGGACAAAACAATATGGGGAGGCCATAGAGTCATAGAATCATAGAGTTGCAAGAGACCTCGTGGGCCGAAAACAAGAAGGACAAAACAATATGGCGAGGCCATAGAGTCATAGAATCATAGAGTTGCAAGAGACCTCGTGGGCCGAAAACAAGAAGGGACAAAACAATATGGGGAGGCCATAGAGTCATAGAATCATAGAGTTGCAAGAGACCTCGTGGGCCGAAAACAAGAAGGGACAAAACAATATGGGGAGGCCATAGAGTCATAGAATCATAGAGTTGCAAGAGACCTCGTGGGCCGAAAACAAGAAGGGACAAAACAATATGGCGAGGCCATAGAGTCATAGAATCATAGAGTTGCAAGAGACCTCGTGGGCCGAAAACAAGAAGGGACAAAACAATATGGGGAGGTCATAGAGTCATAGAATCATAGAGTTGCAAGAGACCTCATGGGCCGAAAACAAGAAGGGACAAAACAATATGGGGAGGCCATAGAGTCATAGAATCATAGAGTTGCAAGAGACCTCATGGGCCGAAAACAAGAAGGGACAAAACAATATGGCAAGGCCATAGAGTCATAGAATCATAGAGTTGCAAGAGACCTCGTGGGCCGAAAACGAGAAGGGACAAAACAATATGGGGAGGTCATAGAGTCATAGAATCATAGAGTTGCAAGAGACCTCGTGGGCCGTCCAGTCCAGGGGACACCCGGATGTTTTACCATCCTGTGGGAGGCTCCTCTGAAGTCCCTGCATGGGAAGCTGGAGCTGACAGATGGGAGCTCACCCCATTCCCCGTATTCGAACCACCAACCTTTTGGTCGGCAGTCCTGCCGCGCAAGGGGAATAGATAATAACAAAATATGAAAAAATGTATTGCCGAAGGTTTTCATGGCCGGAATCACAGGGTTGTTATAGGCCTTTCGGGCTATATGGCCATGTTCTAGAAGCATTCTCTCCTGACGTTTCACCTTCATCTATGGCAGGCATCCTCAGAGGTTGTGAGAAATGTGGGGAAAAAATCTGTTCCGGGTTCGACAGTGTTATTTCTTGTTTATGCAGGGCTTAATTTGAACGTAGGTGTCATATTACAGAAAATTAATTTTTGTGGCCACCACAAATTAGGCTGAACGGGTTGAGACTCGATGAGATATTCATTCAAAAACTAGAGCAAAATCTGCTGCAGGATGTTCCGCAAGAACAACGTTTTTTTGCAGTTTCCCCATGTGCTTATGACAGAACTAATGAGGAAATGACATTTATAACCCAGGAACAAAAATAGTGGAATTCCGGGAGTTGAAGTCTAATAGATATGGTTTTAATTTGTCTGTTACTTCTTATGTTTGAGTTTTATTGATTGTATTGTTTATATTTGCTGTTGTGATGTTATTGTGTGTTATTGGGCTTGGCCTCATGTAAGTCGCCCCGAGTCCCCTTGGGAAGATGGCGGCGGGGTATAAATAAAGATTTATTATATTAATTATTATTAATATAATTATTAAGCTGCCCCGAGTCCCCTTGGGGAGATGGTGGTGGGGTATAATATATATTATTATTATTATATTAATCATTATTAATATAATTATTAAGCCGCCCCGAGTCCCCTTGGGGAGCTGGCAGCGGGGTATAAATAAAGATTATTATTATTATATTAATTATTATTAATATAATTATTAGGCCGCCCCGAGTCCCCTTGGGGAGCTGGCAGCGGGGTAGAAATAAAGATCATTATTATTATATTAATTATTATTAATATCATTATTAAAGATTATTATTATTATATTAATTATTATTAATACGCCCGAGTCCCCTTGGGGAGCTGGCAGCGGGGTATAAATAAAGATTATTATTATATTAATTATTATTAATATAATTATTAGGCCGCCCCGAGTCCCCTGGGGAGCTGGCAGCGGGGTATAAATAAAGATCATTATTATATTAATTATTATTAATATAATTATTAAGCCGCCGCGAGTCCCCTTGGGGAGCTGGCAGCGGGGTATAAATAAAGATTATTATTATAGTCCCTTGGGGAGCTGGCAGCGGGGTATAAATAAAGATTATTATTATATTAATTATTATTAATATAATTATTAAGCCGCCCCGAGTCCCCTTGGGGAGATGGCGGCTGGGTATAAATAAAGATTATTATTACTATATTAATTATTATTAATATAATTATTAAGCCGCCCCGAGTCCCCTTGGGGAGATGGCGGTGGGGTATAAATAAAGGAAATAAAGTAAGTAAATAAATCAATCAATATAAATACATCATTATAACTGCACATAAACAATAATAGACAATTTAAAACCAAAACCCTTTCACCAATTTATGCTCAAGAGAGGTCTGAGGCTAGAAAGGAACGAGAATAAGTCAATTCCTCTTGTAAAATATCGGACTTTAGCTCTGGAAAAGACTCCATGGGCCACCCAGTGCAGGAAGACACAATCAAAGCCCTCCTGACAGATGGTCATCCATGTGTCTTCCGACTCTATGGTTCTAGGATTCTATTAACAACCATGATTTGGAGAAAACCACCTTACTTTGATCCGTTCTGCCAACCGGTCACCGTGCAGCTCCCGCAAAAGCTCGGCCACAAAGGTCTCACTGGCTCCGTGGGACAAGAGGAAAGCCGTGGGGCCGGCACGGAAAGAAGCTAACATGCCGGACCAGCTCTCGGTTCCCCTGGAACCCATAGTGATGGCTAGAGAAAAAACAAAATTTATTCTAACAGGGGAAAATGTACAATCCTACCCTTTCCTTCCCCTGAAAGAGATCTTATAAAAGGGTTTGGTGGGCATTGACCTTGAGTTTGGGAGTTGTAGTTCACCTCCATCCAGTGGACTCAAACAATGATGGATCTGGACCAAACTTGGCACGAATACTCAATATGCCCAAATGTGAATGCTGGTGGAGTTTGGGGAGAAATAGACCTTGACATTTGGGAGTTGTAGATACTGGGATTTATAGTTCACCTACAATCAAAGAGTATTTTAAACGCCACCAATGATGAAATTGAACCAAACTTGGCAGATAGGACTCCCACTACCAATATAAAATACTGGAAGGGTTTGGTGGGCATTGACCTTGAGTTTGGGAGTTGTAGTTCACCTACATCCAGTGGACTCAAACAATGATGGATCTGGACCAAACTTGGCACGAATACTCAATATGCCCAAATGTGAATGCTGGTGGAGTTTGGGGAAAATAGACCTTGACATTTGGGAGGTGTAGATACTGGAATTTATAGTTCACCAACAATCAAATAGTATTCTAAATGCTACTAGCGATGGAATTGAACCAAACTTGGCACGCAGGACTCCCACTACCAATATAAAATACTGGAAGGGTTTGGTGGGCATTGACCTTGAGTTTGGGAGTTGTAGTTCACCTACATCCAGTGGACTCAAACAATGATGGATCTGGACCAAACTTGGCACGAATACTCAATATGCCCAAATGTGAATGCTGGTGGAGATGGGGGAAATAGACCTTGACATTTGGGAGTTGTAGTTGCTGGGATTTATAGTTCACCTACTGTTTTCTGACGGTCTCTGGCGACCCCCTGACACAATGATGGATCTGGACCAAACTTGGCACGAATACTCCATATGCCCAATTGTGAATGCTGGTGGAGTTTGGGGAAAATAGACCTTGACATTTGGGAGTTGTAGTTGCTGGGATGTATAGTTCACCTACTGTTTTCTGACGGTCTCTGGCGACCCCCTGGCACCCCCTCGCGACCCTCCCAGAGGTCCTGATCCCAAGGTTGTGAAATGCTGGCTTAAGCGGCAGAGGGGGGAAAGAAAAGGGCCTGAGGCTGTTAGGAATTGTGGGAGTTGAAGTCCAAAACACCTGGAAGGCCCAAATTGGCCCATGCCTGCTATAGTACCTATTTTGGGTGGTGGTCTCCCATTCAAGTCCTAACCAGGGCTAACCCTGCTTAGCTTTCCAACCCAGATTTGATTCCCTGCTGGAAAAAAATAGATCAAGTTTCCCAGAAGCTCTGCAAAGTACATCTACTGGTGGAAAGCAGACAAAAGCAGAGGTGTAGTACTACAACTCCCAGTGGCCCCAGTTGGAAAATGCAATGGCTAGGGTGTTCCTGGGTCCAAGCTGGGAAGGGAAGGAGCATGCAATGGGTCCAGGAGGTTCAGGGCTAAGCTGGGAAAGCATAAAAATCAATGCACTGCCTTACCCAGAAATGCAAACCTTTCTGCAGCTCAGCTGATCCCTGGGAATGGCTCTCGTGCTCCACAGTACTTCCGGATAATCCCACGGCCTGCCGCTAGATGGAGCCCGAGCCGCGAATTCTGTGCAGAACAAAACAAAGCTTGAACTCTTTCGCGCATGCGCACTAGGAATTCCCTTTAAAAAAGTATCAAAACAGCAGGATCAAGACTCTGAATATTGGACATAATATTCCAGGTCTGATCAGAGCAGAATTGAGTGAGACTATTAGTTTCCCTCCATCTCGACGCTATTTGTAGAAATCCAGGCTGGAATCGCATTGGCCTTTTTCGCTGCAGCGTCGCGCTGTTGGCTCATGTCCAACTTGTGATTTACTAAGGAAACAACAGAAAATTAAAATCTAGGAAAGTGCAATTCAAGGAGCATCTTGGTCCCGCTCTCAGAAACACAATTTCCTGTTTTTCCCCCGTGGCAAAGCGTACGGATGAACCGGTTGATTGAGATATTAAGAGCGGACTGTTCCTCGTTTTTACTTCTTTGCCTTCCCCTGGTGAGTTTCATCACCAGAGGCATAGAACGATCTAGATCTGCCATATTGTGCGGTTTAACTGGATGACATGGCAGTGCCGGCTCATATAATCCAGTTTAGTGCATTATAGGGTAGTGTAGACCCATATAGCACATTATAGAGCACTATACACCTGTATAGGTGCATTGTAGGGCAGTGTAGACCCATATAATGCATTATATGGTGGTGTAGACTCATGTGACGCATTATGGGGCAGTGTCGACCCATATAATATATTACAGGGCAATGAAAATCCAAACAATTCATTATAGGGTGGTGTAGAGCCATACAGTGCATTATAGGGAAGTATAGATCCACATAGCGCATTACAGGGCAGCGTAGATCCATATAGCACATTACAGGGCAGCGTAGATCCATATAGCGCATTACAGGGCAGCGTAGATCCATATAGCACATTACAGGGCAGCGTAGATCCATATAGCGCATTACAGGGCAGCGTAGATCCATATAGCGCATTACAGGGCAGCGTAGATCCATATAGTACATTACAGGGCAGCGTCGATCCATATAATGCATTATAGGGCAGTGTAGACCTGTATAATGCATTACAGGGCAAGGAAGAGCTATACAATTCATTATAGGGCGGTGTAGCCCCATATAGTGCATTATAGGGCAGTGTGGACCCTTACAGCGCATTACAGTGTGGTGTGGACCCATATAAGGTATTATAGACCAGTGTAGACCCATACAGCACATTATAGGGCAGTCCGGACTCATATAAGGTAGTATAGGACAGCATTAGACCCATATAGGGCAGTGTAGACCTATTTAGCATATTACAAGGCAGTATAGATCCATATAGGACATCATAAGGCAGTGTAGACCCATATAGTACATACAGGATAGTGTAGATCTATATAGGGCATTATAGGATAGCGTAGACTTGTTTAGCATATTATAAGGCAGTATAGACATATATAGAACACTAGCTGTACCCGGCACGCGTTGCTGTGCCCTTTTTAGGAGATGCGAGAAAGTCCAATCATCCACGGTGTGCCCTCCTCTAAACTGCAGTTGGATGGAGTGTGGGTCATGGGGGGCATGGTGTGCCAAGTTGGGTCTTTATTGGTCTTGGTTCTGGGCCACAGTGGTCTGTGGGGAATGATGGGTTTTGAAGTACTACAAATCCCGTTTTCCATGGTGGTACTTCAAGTCCCATCATGCATGGTCGGGGCTCTGTGTGCCAAGGTAGGTTACTGTAAATTCAGGCCATACACAATGTCCCATGAGCTGAGGCCTACTTAGGAACAGCAAGTTAATGAAGCCTTACCGTCAATTCAGGCCATACACAATGTCCAATGAGCTGAGGCCTAGTCGGGAGAATCAAGTTAATCAAGTTAACAGCTTCCCAGTAAGTGAGGGCTAGTTAGGAAAATCAAGTTAATGAAGTCTTACTGTCAATTCAGAGCGTAAACAGCTTCCCAGTAAGTGAGGGCTAGTTAGGGAAATCAAGTTAATGAAGCCTTACTGTCTATTTTGGGCGTGGTCTGTGATTTTTGGGGTGTAAATTTTCGGTTGGAAGTGATTTGGGTGTTTGTGTTGGGGATTGGCTCAGGCCTTTTCCTTATTCTGTTTTGGCAGTTTATTATGGATCGGAATTTTCATGTTGGCTGGCCAGTGCAGCAGTTATGCAAATCCGCCCTTATTGGCAGCCAATCATGTTGTTCAGAATGTAGAGGCTGGGTGAGTCTTTGGCTGCCCCGGAGGATGCTGGTAAATGTAGTTTTATTTTTACTCGTTGTTTTGGGGGCCTTTTAGGTTTTGGGGGGGAAAGTTTCTTTGCTACAAACGTACCTTGCTTGAGGCCTAATTCTGTTGGCAAGTATTGTGTTTCTGCGTTGTAAGGTTTCTTTGTTTGAGGTATACATCACATGACGTGAACCCATTTATGTAATAGATTACATGGCAGTGTAGATGCATATAGGGCAGTATAGTGCATACGGGACAGTGTAGATCTATACAGCGCATTATAGGACAGCGTAGACTCATTTAGCATATTATAAGACAGTATAGACATATATAGAACATTACATGGCAGTGTAGATGCATATAGGGCAGTATAGTGCATACAGGACAGTGTAGATCTATATAGCGCATTATAGGACAGCGTAGACTCGTTTAGCATATTGTAAGGCAGTATAGACACATATAGAACATTACAGGGCAGTGTAGATGCGTATACGGCAGCGTACACGCATTTATTTATTTATTTATGACATTTATATAGCGCATTATAGAGTGGTGTCAACCCATATAGTGCATTACAGGAAAGTGTAGATCCATATAGCGTATTATAGGGCAGTATCAACCCATATAGTGCATTACAGGGCAGTGCAGATCTATATAGTGCATTATAGGACAGTGTAGACCTGTTTAGCATATTATAAGGCAGTGTAGACCCATATAGAACATTACAGGACAGTGTAGACCCATATAGCGCATTATAGGATAATGTGGATCCATGTAGCGCATTATAGGGCAGTGTCGACCCATATAGCACATTATAGTGTAGACCATATAGCGCGTTACAGGGTAATGTGGATCCATATAGCGCATTATGGGGCAGTGTCGACTCATATAGTGCATTGTAGGGCTGTGTAGACCCATAGAGTACATTGTATAGCTGTGTAGACCCACATAGCACATTATAGAGCGGAATAGACCTATATAGCACATTATAGGACAATGTAGACCTATTTATAAGGCAGCGTAGACCCATATAACGCATTATAGGGCAGAGTAGAGCCAGCCTCTGTTTCCCTCTTGTAAATGTGGGGCAGGCCGTGCCTTGATGCCAACCTACTCATTAGCCAACTGGCAGCACTTCCTTTGAAGGCGGCTTCAAGGCCCTCCAGGGCTCGGCGGTGTGGCAAGCGGCTGCCGCCAGAGCCACGCGGCCCACAGTTATCGTGTCCCCGTGCCTAATAACAGCCCGGTGGTGCCTCTGTTGCCTGGCCTGCCGCTTTCATCTCTCGGGGCCCCAGCGGCCTCGCCTGCATTCACTAGTGAAACCGGCCGCCCCCTCCGTGGGCACAGGAGGGGCCCCAATTGGCAGGGAAACTGAGGCAGGCTTGAATCCAGGTCAGGGCCAATCCTCAACTGGCCCCGTTTCTTTCTCCTCCGCCCGCCTTGCCCCTTTCTTCAGCGGACCACAAGCTGAACACCAGCCAACGCTGTGATGCGGCAGCCAAAAGGGCCAATGCAATCCCAGCTTGCATCAATAGGAATCTACTATCAATCTACTATGTTGTTGTTGTTGTTGTTCGGTCCTTTCTCACATGGAGCCATGGATTCAAATGGCAACAAAACAGGCTCCACCGAAACACTGGAAGAACTCCGTGACAGTAGTGTGCTGTCTGGCAGTTTTCTGAGTCTGGGTGGCCATCTGTCGGGAGGGCTTTGATGGTGTCGTTCTGAATGGCAGGATGGGATTTAAGCTTTCCTTCCGACTCTAGTGTAATATAGACTCCCTAGGATATTGGTGGAGCCTCCTTCTCTGGAGGCTTTTAAGCAGAGGCTGGATGGCCATCTGTCGGGAGGGCTCTGATGGTGCTGGATGGCCATCTGTCGGGAGGGCTTTGATGGTGCTGGATGGCCATCTGTCGGGAGGGCTTTGATGGTGCTGGGTGGCCATCTGTCGGGAGGGCTTTGATGGTGCTGGTTGGCCATCTGTCGGGAGGGCTTTGATGGTGCTGGATGGCCATCTGTCGGGAGGGCTTTGATGGTGCTGGATGGCCATCTGTTGGGAGGGCTTTGATGGTGCTGGGTGGCCATCTGTCGGGAGGGCTTTGATGGTGCTGGATGGCCATCTGTCGGGAGGGCTTTGATGGTGCTGGATGGCCATCTGTCGGGAGGGCTTTGATGGTGCAAGATGGCCATCTGTCGGGAGGGCTTTGATGGTGCTGGGTGGCCATCTGTCGGGAGGGCTTTGATGGTGCTGGTTGGCCATCTGTCTGGAGGGCTTTGATGGTGCTGGTTGGCCATCTGTCGGGAGGGC
The DNA here is from genome assembly GCA_030556195.1 of Anolis apletophallus. NCBI lineage: Eukaryota > Metazoa > Chordata > Lepidosauria > Squamata > Anolidae > Anolis > Anolis apletophallus. Next base: position 6,303,810 of record JARBWK010000019.1, on the reverse strand, counting down.
TTTGATGCTGCTGCTGGATGGCCATCTGTCGGGAGGGCTTTGATGGTGCTGGATGGCCATCTGTCGGGAGGGCTTTGATGGTGCTGGATGGCCATCTGTCGGGAGGGCTTTGATGGTGCTGGATGGCCATCTGTCGGGAGGGCTTTGATGGTGCTGGATGGCATCATATGTGCGGGAGGGCTGTCGGGAGGGCTTTGATGGTGCTGGATGGCCATCTAGCACCATCAGGCCTTTGATGGTGCTGGATGGCCATCTGTCGGGAGGGCTTTGATGGTGCTGGATGGCCATCTGTCGGGAGGGCTTTGATGGTGCTGGATGGCCATCTGTCGGGAGGGCTTTGATGGTGCTGGATGGCCATATGTTTGGGAGGGCTTTGATGGTGCTGGATGGCCATCTGTCGGGAGGGCTTTGATGGTGCTGGATGGCCATCTGCCATCTGTTGGGAGATGGTGGGCTTTTTTGATGGTGCTGGATGGCCATGATGGTGCTGGATGGCCATCTGTGGGAGGGCTTTGATGGTGCTGGATGGCCATCTGTCGGAGGGCTTTGATGGTGCTGGATGGCCATCTGTCGGGAGGGCTTTGATGGTGCTGGATGGCCATCTGTTGGGAGGGCTTTGCTGGTGCTGGATGGCCATCTGTCGGGAGGGCTTTGATGGTGCTGGATGGCCATCTGTTGGGAGGGCTTTGATGGTGCTGGATGGCCATCTGTCGGGAGGGCTTTGATGGTGCTGGATGGCCATCTGTCGGGAGGGCTTTGATGGTGCTGGATGGCCATCTGTCGGGAGGGCTTTGATGGTGCTGGATGGCCATCTGCTTTGATGGTGCTGGATGGCATCTTGAGGGCTTTGATGATGCTGGATGGCCATCTGTCGGGAGGGCTTTGATGGTGCTGGATGGCCATCTGTCGGGAGGGCTTTGATGGTGCTGGATGGCCATCTGTCGGGAGGGCTTTGATGGTGCTGGATGGCCATCTGTCGGGAGGGCTTTGATGGTGCTGGATGGCCATCTGTCAGGAGGGCTTTGATGGTGCTGGATGGCCATCTGGCGGGAGGGCTTTGATGGTGCTGGATGGCCATCTGTCGGGAGGGCTTTGATGGTGCTGGATGGCCATCTGTCGGGAGGGCTTTGATGGTGCTGGATGGCCATCTGTTGGGAGGGCTTTGCTGGTGCTGGATGGCCATCTGTCGGGAGGGCTTGGATGGTGCTGGATGGCCATCTGCTGGGAGGGCTTTGATGGTGCTGGATGGCCATCTGTCAGGAGGGCTTTGATGGTGCTGGATGGCCATCTGTCGGGAGGGCTTTGATGGTGCTGGATGGCCATCTGTCGGGAGGGCTTTGATGGTGCTGGATGGCCATCTGTCGGGAGGGCTTTGATGGTGCTGGATGGCCACCTGCTGGGAGGACTTTGATGGTGCTGGATGGCCATTTGTCAGGAGGGCTTGGATGGTGCTGGATGGCCATCTGTCGGGAGGGCTTTGATGGCGCTGGATGGCCATCTGTTGGGAGGGCTTTGATGGTGCTGGATGGCCATCTGTCAGGAGGGCTTGGATGGTGCTGGATGGCCATCTGCTGGGAGGGCTTTGATGGTGCTGGATGGCCATCTGTCGGGAGGGCTTTGATGGTGCTGGATGGCCATCTGTCGGGAGGGCTTTGATGGTGCTGGATGGCCATGTGTCGGGAGGGCTTTGATGGTGCTGGATGGCCATCTGCTGGGAGGGCTTTGATGGTGCTGGATGGCCATCTGTCAGGAGGGCTTTGATGGTGCTGGATGGCCATCTGTCGGGTGGGCTTGGATGGTGCTGGATGGCCATCTGTCGGGAGGGCTTGGATGGTGCTGGATGGCCATCTGTTGGGAGGGCTTTGATGGTGCTGGATGGCCATCTGTCGGGAGGGCTTTGATGGTGCTGGATGGCCATCTGTCAGGAGGGCTTTGATGGTGCTGGATGGCCATCTGTCGGGAGGGCTTTGATGGTGCTGGATGGCCATCTGTCGGGAGGGGCTTTGATGGTGCTGGATGGCCATCTGTCGGGAGGGCTTTGATGGTGCTGGATGGCCATCTGTCGGGAGGGCTTTGATGGTGCTGGATGGCCATCTGTCGGGAGGGCTTTGATGGTGCTGGATGGCCATCTGTCGGGAGGGCTTTGATGGTGTCCTTCTGAATGGCAGGATGGGCATTTAGGCTTTCCTTCCAACTCTAGCGTAATATAGACTGCCTAGGAGTCTGGTGGAGTCTCCTTCTCTGGAGGCTCTTAAGCAGAGGCTGGATGGCCATCTGTCGGGAGGGCTTTGATGGTATCGTTTTGAATGGCAGGATGGCATTTAGGCTTTCCTTCCAACTCTAATATAGACTGCCTAGGAGTTTCTAAGCAGAGGCTGGATGGCCATCTGTTGGGAGAGCTTTGATTGTATCCTCAAGCCTGGATCAGCCCTTGAGATCTGTTGCAACTCTAGGATTCCATAATAACAACAATCTTTACTGATGGTGTGATCGAGTCTCCTTCTCTAAAGGTTTTTAAGCAGAGGCTGGATGGCCATCTGTCAGGAGGGCTTTGATGGTGTCTTTCTGAATGGCAGGATGGGCATTTAGGCTTTCCTTCCAACTGGTATAATCTTCCAGGAGGTCTGGTGGGGTCCCCTTCTTTGGAGGCTTTTAAGCAGAGGCTGGATGACCATCTGTCGGGAGGGCTTGAGTGGTGTCTTCCCACAACTAAAGATACACAGCAATGGTGTTTGGTAACCAAAGGGACGCTCCCAAGGGCAGCACCGAAGGCCGAGGGATAAGGTCAGGCGAGGTTGCAGTTGGGGCCTCTCTCTCCCCCCACCTGGCTCCCACATTCCTGCTGAAGTCACTCACACACCTTGCAACTTGCAATAACTAGACCTGTTCCCCAAGCGGTCGCCGCCCATCCTGCCTTCGGGATCCAGCCCGCGGCCAGGGCAAGAACAACAGTCCCAAAGACGAACACACACACAGAGGTGTACACAGGTGTACGCTCAGGCCTTTGGGCATCACAACAACACCAAACCCATCTTGGATGGAAAACAGGCCAAAGGGCCGGGAAGTAAATAATAGCCGTGCCGTTAAAGACTTTGGAGAGATCAAGTCATTCTAGAGTTGAACGGGACCCCCAAGGGCCAACGCAGCCCGGTTCCCTTCTGACACCATCAAAGCCCTCCCGACAGATGGCCATGCAGATACAGTCTCCGCTTAGAAACCTCTAGAGCAGTGTTTCCCAACCAGTGTGCCGTGGCACACTAGTGTGCCGTGAGTGATCATCAGGTGTGCCGTGGGAAATTGGAACCTCCAGGAGGGGAGGAGGGAGAGTCTAGTGTGTTGAAGTATAAAAACCTTAAGAAACCTACCTCTATAAAAGCACAAAATTACAACCACCCCCCTCCCCACCCGTTGTCTACTTGGTCTCTCCCTCTCCATGCATTGGGAAGACCCGCCTCCCTTTCCCCAAGTAGAGACCTCCTCTTGCCTCCTGGGGGTTCTGTGTGGGAAATTTGGCCCAGTTCTATCATTGGTGGGGTTCAGAATGCTCTTTGATTGTAGGGGAACTACAAATCCCTGCAACTACAACTCCCAAATGTCAAGATCTATTTCCCCTGAACTCCATCTGCGTTCATATTTGGGCATATTGAGTATTCACGCCAAGTTTGGTCCTGATCCAACATTGTTTCAGTCCACAGTGCTCTCTGGATATAGGTGAACTACAACTCCAAAACCCAAGGTCAATGCCCACCAAACTCTTATAGCATTTTCTCTTGGTTAAGGGAAGTGTGGGAAGTTTGTGTCTTTCTGCCATTCCTGCCAGCATATCTATGTTGTGTTCATCGAAACAGGCCCAGGTTTCACACTGAGTGTATAAATACATTCAAAAACATATTAACTATATGTATTACTGTGTTAGAGTGTCATTTTGTGTCATTTTGGTTGGTGGTGTGCCCCAGGATTTTGGAAATGTAAAAAGTGTGCCGCGGCTCAAAAAAGGTTGGGAAACACTATCACCACCGTCAACATCATCATTATCATCAAAGATTATTGTTATAACAGAGTTCCTAGAGTTGGAACAGACCTCAAGGGCCAATGCAGGCTGGAGTGTACAATCAAAGCTCACCCAACAGATGGCCATCCGGCCTCTGCTTAAAAACCTATAGGGAAGGAAACTCTATCATAATCATTATCATCATCAAGATTATTGTTATTATAGAATCCTAGCGCTCGAACAGACCTCAAGGGCCAATCCAACCCAACCTCCGACCTCCAACCTGGAGGACACAATCAAAGCTCTCCCGACTGATGGCCATCCACCCACTGCTTAAAAACCTTTAGAGAAGGAGACTCTATCACCACCACCACCAGCACCATCATCATCAAAGATTATTGCTATTGTTGAATCCTAGAGTTGCAAAAGATCTCAGGTGTCAATCCAGGGTCAATCAAATCTCTCCCAACAGATGGCCATCCACCCTCTGCTTAGAAACCTCTAGAGAAGGAGACTCCACCACCACCATAGAATATTGTTATTATAGAATCCTACAGTTGGAACAGACTTCAATGGCCAACCCAACCCAACCCCTTTCTACCAGGATGGAGAACACAATCAAAGCTCTCATAACAGATGGCCATCCCACTTCCGCTTAGAAACCTCTAGAGAAGGAGACCATCACCATCACCATCTGAAAATAATTATTATAATATATATATATATATATATATATATATATTATATTTATATATAATTAGCTTGGGGACCCGGCCCTGCCCAGGTTATTCGAGAAAGGCATTGTGTGCCAAGATTGGTCCTTATCAGATGTTTACGTGGCTCGCAGTGGTCTCAGGAAGTTAGTGAAGGTACTGCGAGTCCCATCGGCCATGGTCCACCCCCCTCCAAACAGCACCAGGATGTAGAGTGGGTCATGGGGGCTCTTTGTGCCACGTTTGGTGTTGATCATTCATTGGATGAGGGTCTCAGCGGTCTTGGAAGGTGAGTGGAGGTACTTCAAGTCCCGTCATCCATGGTCCAGCCCCCTCCAAACAGCACCCGGATGTAGAGTGGGTCATGAGGGCTTTGCGTGCCAAGATTGGTCTTGATATGGAATTGGATGAGGGTTGCAGCGGTCTCGGGAGGTGAGTGGAGGTACTTCAAGTCCCATCATCCATGGTCCATCCTCCTGCAAACTGGACCAGGATGTAGAGTGGGTCATGAGGGCTTTGCGTGCCAAGATTGGTCTTGATATGGAATTGGATGAGGGTTGCAGCGGTCTCGGGAGGTGAGGGGGTACTTCAAGTCCCATCATCCATGGTCCATCTTCCTGCAAACTGGACCAGGATGTAGAGTGGGTCATGAGGGCTTTGCGTGCCAAGTTTGGTCTTGATATGGAATTGGATGAGGGTTGCAGCGGTCTCGGGAGGTGAGTGGAGGTACTTCAAGTCCCATCATCCATGGTCCATCCTCCTGCAAACAGCACCAGGATGTAGAGTGGGTCATGAGGGCTTTGCGTGCTAAGTTTGGTCTTGATATGGAATTGGATGAGGGTTGCAGCGGTCTCGGGAGGTGAGTGGAGTTACTTCAAGTCCCATCATCCATGGTCCATCCTCCTGCAAACTGGACCAGGATGTAGAGTGGGTCATGAGGGCTTTGTGTGCCAAGTTTGGTCTTGATATGGAATTGGATGAGGGTTGCAGCTGTCTCGGGAGGTGAGTGGAGTTACTTCAAGTCCCATCATCCATGGTCCATCCTCCTGGAAACTGGACCAGGATGTAGAGTGGGTCATGAGGGCTTTGTGTGCCAAGTTTGGTCTTGATATGGAATTGGATGAGGGTTGCAGCGGTCTCGGGAGGTGAGTGGAGGTACTTCAAGTCCCATCATCCATGGTCCATCCTCCTGCAAACTGGACCAGGATGTAGAGTGGGTCATGAGGGCTTTGTGTGCCAAGTTTGGTCTTGATATGGAATTGGATGAGGGTTGCAGCGGTCTCGGGAGGTGAGTGGAGGTACTTCAAGTCCCATCATCCATGGTCCATCCTCCTGCAAACTGGACCAGGATGTAGAGTGGGTCATGAGGGCTTTGTGTGCCAAGTTTGGTCTTGATATGGAATTGGATGAGGGTTGCAGCGGTCTCGGGAGGTGAGTGGAGGTACTTCAAGTCCCATCATCCATGGTCCATCCTCCTGCAAACAGCACCAGGATGTAGAGTGGGTCATGAGGGCTTTGCGTGCCAAGTTTGGTCTTGATATGGAATTGGATGAGGGTTGCAGCGGTCTCGGGAGGTGAGTGGAGGTACTTCAAGTCCCATCATCCATGGTCCATCCTCCTGCAAACAGCACCAGGATGTAGAGTGGGTCATGAGGGCTTTGCGTGCCAAGTTTGGTCTTGATATGGAATTGGATGAGGGTTGCAGCGGTCTCGGGAGGTGAGTGGAGTTACTTCAAGTCCCATCATCCATGGTCCATCCTCCTGCAAACTGGACCAGGATGTAGAGTGGGTCATGAGGGCTTTGTGTGCCAAGTTTGGTCTTGATATGGAATTGGATGAGGGTTGCAGCGGTCTCGGGAGGTGAGTGGAGGTACTTCAAGTCCCATCATCCATGGTCCATCCTCCTGCAAACAGCACCCGGATGTAGAGTGGGTCATGAGGGCTTTGTGTGCCAAGTTTGGTCTTGATATGGAATTGGATGAGGGTTGCAGCGGTCTCGGGAGGTGAGTGGAGGTACTTCAAGTCCCATCATCCATGGTCCATCCTCCTGCAAACTGCACCCGGATGTAGCCAAGATTGGTCTTGTGGGTCATGAGGGCTTTGTGTGCCAAGATTGGTCTTGATATGGAATTGGATGAGGGTTGCAGCGGTCTCGGGAGGTGAGTGGAGGTACTTCAAGTCCCATCATCCATGGTCCATCCTCCTGCAAACAGCACCCGGATGTAGAGTGGGTCATGAGGGCTTTGTGCCAAGTTTGGTCTTGATATGGAATTGGATGAGGGTTACAGCGGTCTCGGGAGGTGAGTGGAGGTACTTCAAGTCCCATCATCCATGGTCCATCCTCCTGCAAACAGCACCCGGATGTAGAGTGGGTCATGAGGGCTTTGTGTGCCAAGTTTGGTCTTGATATGGAATTGTATGAGGGTTGCAGCGGTCTCGGGAGGTGAGTGGAGGTACTTCAAGTCCCATCATCCATGGTCCATCCTCCTGCAAACTGGACCAGGATGTAGAGTGGGTCATGGGGGTTCTGTGTGCGAAAGGTGGTCTTGCTCAGTTATTGGCCGAGGGTCGCAGCAGTCTTGGGAAGTGAGTGGAGGTACTTCAAGTCCCATCACCATCATCATCAAAGACTGCCATTATTAGAGAATCCTAGCATTGGAACAGACCTCAAGGGCCAATCCAACCCAACCTCCAAGCTGGAGGACACAATCAAAGCCCTCCTGACAGATGGCCATCCAGCTTCCGCTTAGAAACCTCTACAGAAGGAGACCATCACCTTCACCAGCTGATAATTATTATAATAATTATTACAATATTTCAATATAATATATTATATAAATAATATAATATATATTATGTATTATTTTTATATATAATATATTATATATAATATATATAACATTTTAATATAATATATAATATAATAATAATAAATATAATTATTATGAATCCTAGAGTTGGAACAGACCTCAAGGGCCAATCCAATCCAATCCCCTCCTGCCAGGCTGGAGGACACAGTCAAAGCTCTCCTGACAGATGGCCATCCAATAGCATAACCCGACTTACTAATATGTAGCCCATAATATACCACACCATAAACCCTATTTTGACTTGATATAAATAGATGACGCCTCTTCAAGAAAGGCCCAGAAATATGTCAACGTTGTCATCCCTCCGATGTTTTTTTTCGACATACCTTTGGGGCCGGCCCGGCCGTTGGTTTGCTCAGAGCAGAGCTTATTGCGTGCGTGAATTTAATATGGAGCAATGCTTGCAATCTGCATAAGGAGATGCGCATTTCAATTAGCTTCTCAGAATCCTAGGCTCAGCAGAAGTAGATCTGCTGAGTCCTGACGTTGGATCCTATGGCCATCCGTTGGGAGGGCTTTGGTTGTGCCTTCCTTTATGGCAGGATGGGATTGGCCCTTGGGGTCTCTTTCAACTCTATTGATGTTTATGCATAGATTGTTGCATCCTCCTTTCAACCATTATTATTATTATTATTTAATTGGGAGTATTATATGACTGCAGCTTCCATCATGCTACTCTATATGTTGTGCTGGCAAGGGGTGATCATAGAACCCGAGAGTTGGGAACCCCAAAAGACATCCAGACCAACCCCATTCTCCTAGGGCATAAAACACCATCAAAACCCTCCCGACAGATGGCCATACAGCCTCCAAATAATAGAATCCTAATGTTAGAGCAGACCCCAAAGACCATGCAGACCAACTCCGTTCTGCTGGGTAGTAAGACACCATCAAAACCCTCCCGGCAGATGGCCATACAGCCTCCAAATAATAGAATCCTAATGTTGGCAGACCCCAAAGACCATGCAGACCAACTCCGTTCTGCTGGGTAGTAAGACACCATCAAAACCCTCCCGGCAGATGGCCATACAGCCTCTGAATAATAGAATCTAATGTTAGAGCAGACCCCAAAAGACCATGCAGACCAACTCCGTTCTGCTGGGTAGTAAGACACCATCAAAACCCTCCCGGCAGATGGCCATACAGCCTCTGAATAATAGAATCCTAATGTTAGAGCAGACCCCAAAGACCATGCAGACCAACTCCGTTCTGCTGGGTAGTAAGACACCATCAAAACCCTCCCGGCAGATGGCCATACAGCCTCCAAATAATAGAATCCTAATGTTAGAGCAGACCCCAAAGACCATGCAGACCAACTCCGTTCTGCTGGGTAGTAAGACACCATCGAAACCCTCCCGGCAGATGGCCATACAGCCTCTGAATAATAGAATCCTAATGTTAGGCAGACCCCAAAGACCATGCAGACCAACTCCGTTCTGCTGGGTAGTAAGACACCATCGAAACCCTCCCGGCAGATGGCCATACAGCCTCTGAATAATAGAATCCTAATGTTAGAGCAGACCCCAAAGACCATGCAGACCAACTCCGTTCTGCTGGGTAGTAAGACACCATCGAAACCCTCCCGGCAGATGGCCATACAGCCTCTGAATAATAGAATCCTAATGTTAGAGCAGACCCCAAAGACCATGCAGACCAACTCCGTTCTGCTGGGTAGTAAGACACCATCGAAACCCTCCCGGCAGATGGCCATACAGCCTCTGAATAATAGAATCCTAATGTTAGAGCAGACCCCAAAGACCATGCAGACCAACTCCGTTCTGCTGGGTAGTAAGACACCATCGAAACCCTCCCGGCAGATGGCCATACAGCCTCTGAATAATAGAATCCTAATGTTAGAGCAGACCCCAAAGACCATGCAGACCAACTCCGTTCTGCTGGGTAGTAAGACACCATCAAAACCCTCCCGGCAGATGGCCATACAGCCTCTGAATAATAGAATCCTAATGGTGGAATTGACGGAGACACAATCAAAGCCCTCCTGACAGATGGCCATCCTGGCTCTGAATAATAATAATAATAATAATAATAATAATATAACTGCCATAGAAGGGAACCCCAAAGGCCATCCAGACCAACCCCATTCTGCTGGGTAGAAAGACACCATCAAAACCCTCCCGGCAGATGGCCATACAGCCTCTGAATAATAGAATCCTAATGCTTGAAGAGACCTCAAAAACAGTTCAGTCCAATTCCATTCTGCCAAGCACAATCAAAACCCTCCTGACTGATGGCCACACAGCCTCTCAATAATACAATCCAAATACATTATTATTATTATTATTATTATGCTTGTACAGACCCCAAAAACCGTCCAGTCCAATTGCATTCTGCCGGGCACAATCAAAACCCTCCCGACAGATGGCCACACAGCCTCTGAATAATACAATCCTAATACATTATTATTATTGTTATTATTATTATTATGCTTGAACAGACCCCAAAAACCGTCCAGTCCAATTGCATTCTGCCGGGCACAATCAAAACCCTCCTGACAGATGGCCATACAACCTCTGAATAATACAATCCTAATATATTATTATTATTATTACTATTATTATTATGCTTGAACAGACCCCAAAAACCGTCCAGTCCAATTGCATTCTGCCAGGCACAATCAAAACCCTCCCGACAGATGGCCACACAGCCTCTCAATAATACAATCCTAATACATTATTATTATTATTATTATTATTATTATTATGCTTGAACAGACCCCAAAAACCGTCCAGTCCAATTGCATTCTGCCGGGCACAATCAAAACCCTCCCGACAGATGGCCACACAGCCTCTGAATAATACAATCCTAATACATTATTATTATTGTTATTATTATTATTATGCTTGAGCAGACCCCAAAAACTGTCCAGTCCAATTGCATTCTGCCGGGCACAATCAAAAGCCTGAACAGATCCCTGAATAATACAATCCTAATATATTATTATTAAAACTTGAACAGACCCCAAAAACTTTCCAGTCCAATTGAATTCTGCCGGGCACAATCAAAAGCCTCCCGATAGATGGCCATACAACCTCTGAATAATACAATGCTAATATATTATTATTATTATTATTATTATACTTGAACAGACCCCAAAAACCGTCCAGTCCAATTGCATTCTGCCGGGCACAATCAAAACCCTCCCGACAGATGGCCACACAGCCTCTGAATAATAGAATCCGAATGTGGGAACAGATTCCAACGGGCATCTAGTCCAGCCCCATTCTGCCAAGCAGGAAGGCACAACCAAAACCCTCCCGACAGATGGTCATTCGGCCTCTGCTTGAAAATCTCCAGAGAAGGTGCTATAATTTTGCAAATTCTTGTTCTGCCCTGACTCTGTGTATGCTCAGAGACCCTTTCCCACCTTGAGACCTTCTCAGGTTGCTACGTCACCCGATGGAGCCCCAGCCAAGCTCTTTTGAATACTACTACTACTAATAAAATCCAGGGCGCCAGAGGGTTGCGGTTAAGAGCCTAGCATTAACCTGTTCAATTTTAGCAAGCAAGCCAGGAATGGAAGCCGCTTCTGCACATTCTTTCCAAATAGCAGTTCAACCAGAAACCGGTTTGGTGTCAGAGGAGGCCCCGCTTTGCTCAGTTTTGGCCCAAGACCTAATGTGGGGGAGATGGGGCCCGGCCCCCCAGATAAGATCTCCAGAACAGCTAACGGAGGAGCAGCTGCTGGAGCACGCCTCCAGCCGGGACCGGGTGCGAAAGGCGGCCCAGGCAAGAGCCGACTTGCCAGAGTTTCGTTGGGTAAGGCCTAAGTAACAGTTCACCAAAACCGCTTTCCTCGCCCATCCGAAGAAAGGAAGCCAAGCTGTCTCTTGGAATCATAGAATCCTAGAGTTGGAAGGGAATCCCAACTCCATCCTGCAAGGGACACAATCAAAGCCCTCCCGACAGATGGCCATCCCAGCTCTGAATCATAGCATCCTAGTGTTGGAAGGGAACCCCAAAGGCCATCCGGTCCAACTCCATCCTGCAAGAGACACAGTCAAAGCCCTCCCGACAGATGGCCATCCGGGCTCTGAATAATAATAATAATAATAATAATAATAATAACAATATCACCATAGAATTCTAGAGTTGGAAGGGAACCCCAACCCATCCTGCAAGGGCCATGGTCCAACATCCCATCCAGCAAGAGGTCCAACTCCATCCTGCAAGAGAGACACAGTCAAAGCCCTCCCGACAGATGGCCATCCAGAAGGGAATCCCAACTCCATCCTGCAAGGGACACAATCAAATCCAACCCCATCCTGCAAGCAAGAGACACAGTCAAAGCCCTAATACCACCGACAGATGGCCATCGGTCCAGCTCTGAATAATCCCGACAATAATAATAATAATGATAGCATTCCTAGTGTTGGAAGAGAACCCCAAAGGCCATCCGGTCCAACCCCATCCTGCAAGAGACACAGTCAAAGCCCTCCCGACAGATGGCCATCCGGGCTCTGAATAATAATAATAATAATAATAATAATAATACCACCATAGAATGCTAGAGTTGGAAGGGAACCCCAAAGGCCACAATATCACCATAGAATGCTAGAGTTGGAAGGGAACCCCAAAGGCCATCCGGTCCAACTCCATCCTGCAAGAGACACAGTCAAAGCCCTCCCGACAGATGGCCATCCGGGCTCTGAATAATAATAATAATAATAATAACCACCATAGAATTCTAGAGTTGGAAGGGAACCCCAAAGGCCATCCGGTCCAACCCCATCCTGCAAGAGACACATCAAAGCCCTACTGACAGATGGCCATCCAGGCTCTGAATAATACTAATACTACTACTACTAATAATAATAACAATATCACCACAGAATTCTAGAATTGGAAGAGAACCCCAAAAGCCATCCAGTCCAATCCCATTTGCCACAGACACAATCAAAGCACTCCCTACAGATGGCCATCCAACCTCTGAATCATAGAATCCTAGACTTGGAAGGGAACCCCAAAGTCCATCCAATCCAACCTCATCCTGCCAGATGGAGACATCATCAAAGCCCTGGCGACAGATGGCCATCCAGGCTCTGAATAATAATAATAATAATAATAATAATACCACCACCATACAATCCTAGACCTGAAAGGGAACCCCAAAGGCCATCCATTCCAACCCCATCCTGCCAGTCGGAGACACAATCAACGCCCTCCCGACAGATGGCCATCCAGGCTCTGAATAATAATAATAATAACAATAACAAAAATATTATAACCATCATAGAATGATAGAGTTGGAAGAGAACCCCAAAGGCCATCCAGTCCAATCCCATCTGCCAGAGACACAATCAAAGCACTCCCTACAGATGGCCATCCAACCTCTGAAACATAGAATTGGAAGGGAACCCCAAAGGCCATCCAGTCCAACGGCATCCTGCCAGACGGAGACATCATCAAAGTCCTCTCGACAGATGGCCATCCAAGCTCTGACTAATGATAATAATAATACCACCATAAAATGCTAGAGTTGGAAGGGAACCCCAAAGGCCATCCAGTCCAACCCCATCCTGCCAGACGGAGATACAATCAAAGTCCTCCCAACAGATGGCCATCCAGACTCTGTACCACAGAATCCTAGAGTTGGAAGGGAACCCCAAAGGCCATCCAGTCTAATCCATCTGCCAGAGACACAATCAAAGCCCTCCCGACAGATGGCCATCCAGACTCTGTACCACAGAATCCTAGAGTTGGATGGGAACCCCAAAGGCCATCCAGTCTAATCCATCTGCCAGAGACACAATCAAAGCCCTCCCAACAGATGGCCATCCAGTCTCTGAACCACAGAATCCTAGAGTTGGAAGGGAACCCCAAAGGCCATCCAGTCCAACCTCATCCTGCCAGATGGAGACACAATCAAAGCCCTCCCAACAGGTGGCCATCCAGTCTCTGAACCACAGAATCCTAGAGTTGGAAGGGAACCCCAAAGGCCATCCAGTCCAACCTCATCCTGCCAGATGGAGATAAAATCAAAGCCCTCCCAACGAATGGCCATCCAAGCCCTGAATCATGGAACCCCAGAGTTGGAAGGGAACCCCATTCCACCAAGGAAGGAGACACCATCAAAGCCCTCCCAACAGATGGCCATCCAGCCATTGAGGCAGCATGTTCCACTGCTCAACAGTTCCGATAGGCTGTTAGGAATTGTGGGAGTTTACAGTCAAAGAATCCAAATGGCTCATGGAGAACTTTGAACCCTGTCTGTCAAAGTGGTGTCACACCGCATTCATGTGAAAGTGTAGACGTATCCTTAACATTTGGGGGAAATTGTCAAGTTCTCACTAGTTTCAGGGTCTCGGGCCACACTCTCTCGACCTTGCAGCATCGCAAAGGTGGTTTCAACGCGCTTATTGGAAGAGAGGTGGAATAAATCTGCATCCGATTACGTCACCTGGTGCTTGATGGTGCTTGATGGCCTTTGGGGTTCCCTTCCAGCTCATTAGGAATCGGAAGGACTTTCTCCCATTCATAAAATGCCGGAGTGATGTCCCGAACCTCAAGGTCACCGCTTCAAAAAGAGAGAAGGAGAAAGGGAAAGATGAGACAAGGACACTTGGCGGAACATGGTCCAAGCATCCAAGGATGCCCACTATATAACACGCCACCCTCGGCGTCACCATTCCTGTTAGTTTCTCCTCTTCCTCCTCCTCCCGGTATTTGGGGGAACCTGTTCCACAGGTGTCACCGGCCGGTCCCTTTGGGCGTGACCCGCGTCTCTCGGATGTGCACACATCCACTCTGGATTTGTGCTGACGGGCAACGTTATATTGGGATGGCGAGGGGGCGGAAGGGCGTGGGGGGTGGATGGGCCAACTCAACCCAAGCCTCCCTCGAGGCTGCAAGACCCATAACGCCGGCTTTCCGGGGCCACCGCCCAGCAACCCTGGCACCCCAGGAATGTGGCCGCTCACTCTCCCTCCTGGGCCGCCTTCTCCTCCCTATCCGCAGGCTTCGGCCTAACAGGCACCCAGAGAACCCCAAGGGCCACCCAGTCCAACACTGTTCTTCCAGGCAGGAAGACACAACCAAAACCCTCCCGACAGATAGTCATCTAGCTTCTGATTCCATTGTCGTCATCACCATCTATTATTATTATTATTATTTTACTGACACAAACACAGTATGTCACAGCAAACGAGTCGAACCCTTCCCAAGTGTCTAGGACTGTGTGATGTATTGTTATTATTATTATTATTAGACACAAAAACACAGTATGTCACAGCAAACGAGATCTATATGCTGGATTTCGTATCACAAAATCACAAGTCGAACCCTTCCCAAGCGTCTAGGACTGTGTGATGTATTGTTATTATTATTATTATTAGACACAAAAACACAGTATGTCACAGCAAACGAGATCTATATGCTGGATTTCGTATCACAAAATCACAAGCCGAACCCTCCCCAAGCTTCTAGGACTGTGTGATGTATTATTATTATTATTATTATTATTATTATTTTACTGACACAAAAACACAGTATGTCACAGCAAACGAGATCTATATGCTGGATTTCGTATCACAAAATCACAAGTCGAACACTTCCCAAGCGTCTAGGACTGTGTGATTGTTGTTGTTGTTGTTGTTGTTGTCATGACACGAAAACACAGTATGTCACAGCAAACGAGATCTATATGCTGGAAGTATCACAAAATCACAAGTCGAACCTCCCAAGCTTCTAGGACTGTGTGATGTATTATTATTATTATTATTATTATTATTTTACTGACACAAAAACACAGTATGTCACAGCAAACAAGATCTATATGCTGGATTTGGTATCACAAAATCACAAGTCGAACACTTCCCAAGTGTCTAGGACTGTGTGATGTATTATTATTATTATTATTATTAGACACAAAAACACAGTATGTCACAGCAAACAAGATCTATATGCTGGATTTCGTATCACAAAATCACAAGCCAAACCCTTCCCAGCGTCTAGGACTATGTGATTATTGTTATTATTGTTATTATTATTATGACACAAAAACACAGTATGTCACAGCAAACGAGATCTCTATGCTGGATTTCGTATCACAAAATCACAAGTCGAACCCTCCCCAAGCTTCTAGGACTGTGTCATGTATTATTATTATTATTATTATTATTTTACTGACACAAAAACACAGTATGTCACAGCAAACAAGATCTATATGCTGGATTTCGTATCACAAAATCACAAGTCGAACACTTCCCAAGCGTCTAGGACTGTGTCATGTATTATTATTATTATTATTATTATTATTATTAGACACAAAAACACAGTATGTCACAGGAAACGAGATCTATATGCTGGATTTCGTATCACAGAATCATAAGCCGAACCCTTCCCAAGCGTCTAGGACTGTGTCATGTATTATTATTATTATTATTATTAGACACAAAAACACAGTATGTCACAGCAAACAAGATCTATATGCTGGATTTCATATCACAAAACCACAAGCCGAACCCTTCCCAAGCGTCTAGGACTGTGTGATGTATTATTATTATTATTATTATTATTATTATTATTTTACTGACACAAAAACATAGTATGTCACAGCAAACGAGATCTATATGCTGGATTTCGTATCACAAAATCACAAGTCGAACCCTTCCTAAGCATCTATTTATTTATTATTTATTTATTTATTTATTTATTCGATTTTATATTCCGCTCCTCCCTGCAGGCTCGGGGCGGGTGACAATAAAATATACATGGGCGACATGACCTCAGCATGCAGCCCTACAAATGCATAAAAACAAGTTAAAACACAATCCGACGAATCCAAATACAAGGGGCATACTGGAATTTTACAGTATGCAGTCCATTGAAGCCTAAGGGAATGCTAGTCCAAAGAGGGCGGTCTTACAGGCCCTTCTGAAGGGTACCAGTTCTAGGATGGCCCGGGTACTGCCCGGCAGAGAGTTCCACAGGGCTGGAGCTGCCGCGGAGAAAGCTCTCTGGCGAGTCACGGATAGGTGGCAGGAGCGGACTGGTGGTATAGTCAGTAGGTTCTGTTCCTCTGACCGCAGTGATCTCGGGGGCAAATACGGGGTAAGGCGGTCCCTCAGGTACGCAGGCCCTAGACCGTGCAAGGCCTTAAAGGTTAGTACCAGCACCTTGAAGACAATTCGGTACTCAATAGGAAGCCAGTGCAGCTGCCGGAGGATGGGCGTAATGTGCTCTCTTACCGACGAGCCCGTCAGCAAGCGAGCAGCGGCATTCTGCACTAGCTTGAGTTTCCGGATTGTCGACAGGGAAGGCCGACGTGAGGGCGTT
Source organism: Anolis apletophallus (assembly GCA_030556195.1). Lineage (NCBI taxonomy): Eukaryota > Metazoa > Chordata > Lepidosauria > Squamata > Anolidae > Anolis > Anolis apletophallus. Next base: position 6,286,942 of record JARBWK010000019.1, on the reverse strand, counting down.
ACAGTAGTCTAGTCTCGAGATGACCGTCGCTTGGATCACCGTAGCCAGGTCGTTCCTGGACAGGTAGGGTGCCAGTCGCCTAGCCTGTCGTAGGTGATAGAAGGACCCCCTGCAGACCGCGGCGACCTGAGCCTCCATGGTCAGCAGGGAGTCCAACTGCACCCCCAAGCTCTTAACCAAAGATGACGGGTTAAGTTGCCCGCCATCCAGGGTAGGCAACCGGCACCCACCCAGCCCAGGGCGACCGGGCCATAGGATCTCCGTCTTCGACGGGTTCACCCTCAGCCGGCTGGCGCGCAGCCAACCAGTCACGGCTTCTAGGCATCGATGGAAACAATCGGGTACGGTATCCGGCCTGCCGTCCATTCTCAGCAGGAGCTGGGTGTCATCCGCATACTGATAACACTCCAGACCAAAGTCGCGGGCCAGCTGGGCCAGGGGTCGCATATAAACGTTGAATAATAAGGGGAGAGGATGGCCCCTGGGGACCTCCGCAGTTAGCGGGGACCTCCCGGAGACCTCCCCACCCCCCTCCACACGTTGTCTGTGGGACTGTGTGATGTATTATTATTATTATTATTATTATTATTAGACACAAAAACACAGTATGTCACAGCAAACGAGATCTATATGCTGGATTTCGTATAACAAAACCACAAGCCGAACCCTTCCCAAGTGTCTAGGACTGTGTGATGTATTATTATTATTATTTTACTGACACAAAAACACAGTATGTCACAGCAAACAAGATATAGATGCTGGATTTCGTATCACAAAATCACAAGTCGAACACTTTCCAAGCGTTTAGGACTGTGTGATGTATTATTATTGTTATTATTATTATTAGACACAAAAACACAGTATGTCACAGCAAACAAGATCTATATGATTGATTGATTGATTGATTGATTTTATTATTTATGAGTCGCCCTCCACGTCAGTGCTCCGGGCGACTTACACACAAAAACACATAAAAGAATTCAATATGCTGGATTTCGTATCACAAAATCACAAGCCGAACCCTTCCCAAGCGTCTAGGACTGTGTCATGTATTATTATTATTATTATTATTATTATTATTTTACTGACACAAAAACACAGTATGTCACAGCAAACGAGATCTATATGCTGGATTTCGTATCACAAAATCACAAGTCGAACCCTCCCCAAGCTTCTAGGACTGTGTGATGTATTATTATTATTATTATTATTATTATTTTACTGACACAAAAACACAGTATGTCACAGCAAACAAGATCTATATGCTGGATTTCGTATCACAAAATCACAAGTCGAACACTTCCCAAGCGTCTAGGACTGTGTGATGTATTATTATTATTATTATTAGACACAAAAACACAGTATGTCACAGCAAACGAGATCTATATGCTGGATTTCGTATCACAAAATCACAAGTCAAACACTTGTCTAGGACTGTGTCATGTATCGTCATCATTATTTATTATCATTATTATTATTATATCTTTGGAAGAGACCCCAACAGCCATGAAGTCCAACCCCATTCTGCCAGCCTTCTCTCAGCCTTCTTTGCTCCAAACGAAACACCCCCAGCGTCTTATACTTCTTGGCTTCCAAACCTTGGACCATTTGCCCAGAACTGGACACAGGGTCATTCCAGGTGAAGTCAGAGCAGAATAGAATGGGACCTATCGCTTTCCACCATTGATGCAACCTAGAATTGCATTGCCACATCACAGTCTTGGCTCACGTTTAGCTTGTGGTCTGATAGCATAGATCAGAGGGCTTAGCTTCCGATCCTCTGCAGACTGAAAGCCAAAATCAAGGTCATAACAACATCTATTATATAAAGGAGCTCCTGTCATGGAACGACCGTCCCAGGCAGAGAAACCTTACAAGGCAGAGACACCAAACTTGGCAACAAAAATAGGCCTCAAACAAGGAAGGTTTTTTAGCAAAGAAACTTTCCCCCCCAAAACATAGAAGGCCCCTAAAACAACGATACAAAAAAACTACATTTCCCAGCGTCCTCCGCGGCTGCCAACGAATCTCCCGGCCTCTACATTCTGACATGATTGGCTGCCAATGAGGGAGTATTTGCATAACGCCTCTATTGGCCAGCCAACATGAACATTCCGACCCATAATAAACTGTCAGAGGAGGATAAGGCAAAGGCCTGAGGCAGTCGCCAACACAAACACCCAATTCACTTCCCACAGAAAATTTAAACCCCTACAAATCACAGACCACGCCCAAAATTGACAGTAAGGCTTCATTAATTTGATTTCCCTGACTAGGCCTCACTTAATGGGATGCTGTTTAAGCTCTGAATTGACAGTAAGGCTTCATTAACTTGATTTTCCCGACTAGGCCTCAGCTCATGGGACATTGTGTATGGCCTGAATTGACAGTAAGGCCTCATTAACTTGATTTTCCCGACTAGGCCTCAGCTCATGGGACATTGTGTATGGCCTGAATTGACAGTAAGGCTCCATTAACTTGATTTTCCTGAATAGGCCTCAGCTCATGGGACATTGTGTATGGCCTGAATTGACAGTAAGGCTTCATTAACTTGATTTTCCTGAATAGGCCTCAGCTCATGGGACATTGTGTATGGCCTGAATTTACAGTAACCTACCTTGGCACACAGAGCCCCTATGACCCACGTAACATTCTACTGCAGTTTGGAGGAGGGTGGACCATGGATGATGGGATTTGATGTACCTCCATGGATTATGGGATTTGTTGTACTTTCAAACCCTTCATTCCCCACAGACCACTGTGGCCCAGAACCAAGACCGATAAAGACCCAACTTGGCACACAGTGCCCCCATGACCCACACTCCATCCAACTGCAGTTTAGAGGAGGGCACACCATGGATGATGGGATTTCAAGTACCTCCACTCACTTCCAAAGTACCCCACCCACACAAGCATCAACCTCTACATCAACACAGCAGACGGAAAGACAAAAACATTGTATATCCACAAGCAATGCAGAATGCCAGCAACACCACACAACAACTCCACAGGACTCCAACATCCCACCCACCAGAACAACCCACAACAACACAGCCATGACCCCACCAAGACCATAACTAACATCAATTCCAACCCTTACATACTCAGACTTTCTCGCATCTCCTAAATAGGGCACAGCAACGCGTGCCGGGTACAGCTAGTCTGTTATAGAACTCCAGTATGCTGATGATAACATAGTCTGTGCACATTCAGAAGACCTATGAAAGAGAGGTACCTACCTATTCCTTCCCCCCTTTTTCTTCCCCTTTATCTCCTTTCTTCCTTCTCTACCTCTTTCTTTTATTCCTTCTTTCACACTTTGGTTTCATCCTTCCTTCTCTGTTTCCTTCCTCCCCCCTTCTCTACTTTTTCATCTCCTTTCTTCCCTCCCTGTTTCTTTCCTTCTTTCAATTTTTATTTCCTTTTCTCCTCCCTTCTTTCTTTACCTCTTTCCTGCCTTTCATTTCCTTTTTCTTCCCTTCCTTCCTTCCTTCCTTCCTTCCTTCCTTCCTTCCTTCCTGACTTCCTTCCCTCTTTCCCTCCCTCCCTCCCTCCCTCCTTCTCTCTTTTCTTCCTTCCCCCCTTCCCTCCTTCATTCCTTCCCTTTTCCCCTCCCTCCTTTCTTCTCCCCTTCTAACTCTATTATATGAGTGTATTTATATAGTATTAACATTATATTATGTTTGTATATATGTATGTATGTGTGCGGAGGGTGGATATGTGGCAGCTTTCTGATTGGTTTCCACTGTGGTATTATTTGCATATGGCTTCTAATTGGCCAGTGTCAAAATTCTAAGACTCTGAAGTGGCTGAGAGGGGAAAGGCAAGGGCCCGAGGCTGTCAGAAATGGTGATTGGTTGCCACTGTGGTGTTATTTGCATATGGGTTCTGATTGGTCCACCTCAGCATTCTAACATCCTGAAGTGGCTGAGAGTGGAAAGGCAAGGGCCTTAAGTGGCATCTTCTCCTTTTTTAAGGATTTAGGATTTGTAAGTTATTTTTAGTTATTTATTTTTGTTGGTCACACCTTGCATTGTGAGTAATTTTGTTGCCAAATTTGGTTTGCTTTTGTCCAGTGATTCTTTTGTTTACTTCAGCCTCATTACGGACAGAGCATTTATATATATACTAGCTTGGGGACCCGGCGGTGCCCGGGTTATTTGAGAAAGGCATTGTGTGCCAAGGTTGGTCTTTGGTACTTCAAGTCCCATAATCAAGTCCACCCTTCTCCCAACTCCAGTAGAAGATAGAGTGGGTCATGGGGGATCTGTGTGTCACGTTTGGTCTTGATCTTTCATTGGACGAGGGTTGCAGCGGTCTCGGAAGGTGAGTGAAGGTACTTCAAGTCCCATCATCTGTGGTCCATCCTCCTTGAAACAGCACCAGGGTGTAGAGTGGGTCAAGGGGGCTCTGTGTGCCTATTTTGGTCTGTATTGGTCATTGGATGAGGGTCGCGTTGTTTTCAGGAAGTGAGTGAAGGTACTGCAAGTCCCATCATCCATGGTCCATCCTCCTTCAAACTGCAGCAGGATGTAGAGTGAGTCATGGGGGCTCTGTGTGCCAAGTTTGGGCCTGGTCTGTGATTTCTAGGGGCTATAGTGTTCTGTGGGAAGTAAATCGGGTGAAGGTACTGCAAATCCCATCATTCGTGGCCCATCCTGCCCTAAACCACACCAGGTTGTAAAGTGGGCCATTGGGCCTGATCCGTCATTGCTGTGGGCCGCAGTGTGTGACTGCCTGAGTCCTTTTCTTTTCCCTCTGTGTCACCTTAGAATGTTGGAATGTAGATGGCCAATCAGAGTCCTTTATGCAAATACTCGCTCAGTGGCAACCAATCCCCTCTGTCTGGTGCCTTAGAATGTTGGAGTTCTGAGACTGGCCAATCAGAGTCCTTTATGCAAACAATCCCACAGTGGCAACCAATCGAAACGCTGCCACATATTCCTCCCCACCTCCACCCGCAAACACTGACTTTTATTATATACATAGATAGATAGATAGTCCTTCCAACCCTGTTCTACGCCTGCGAAACGTGGACTGTCTACAGATATCACATTGAACTCTTGGAACGATTCCATCAGTGTTGCCTCTGAAAAATCCTACAAATCTCTTGGGAAGACAGGCGGACCATTGTCAGCATGCTGGAAGAAGAAGCAAAGACCACTAGCATTGAAGCGATGCTCCTACACATCAACTCTACTGGACGAGCCGGGTTGTCTGAATGCTCGGTCACCATCTCCCAAAGCAGTTACTCTACTCCCAACTCAAAAATGGAAAGCATAATCTTGGTGGGCGGGAAAAGAGACTGAAAGATGGGCTTAGATAATGAGACCTGGGAAGCCCTGGCCCTTGAGCGCTCTAAATGGAGGTCAGCTGTGACCAGCAGTGCTGTGGAATTTGAAGAGGCACGAATGGAGGGTGAAAGAGAGAAATGTATGAAACAACAAGCAGGAAAAATAAATACAAAAAATGAATTCAGTAAATGTACACTATTATAAGGTCTTAGTATATAGGCTATGCTATAAAGCATTAATACATATTGATATGCCATGGTAAGCAAGTGGTGTAATATAACATACAATGAATTATAATGAATTAATTTTATGTATTTATTTTTCCCCACTTGTTTTTTCATAGCCTTCTGACAGCAATCCCCACAGTTCAGTGTAGAAAGAGAGAAATGTGCCAAGAGGAAGGCCCATCAAGCCAACCCTGACCGGGATCACCTTCCATCTGGAAACCTCGCTGCAGAAGAACATGCAGATCAAGAACAGGGCTCCATAGTCACTTATGTATCCACTTGGAAGACCATCATCCTCAGATAACAAGGGATCGCCTAAGTAAGTAATTGGAGGTCAGCTGTGACCAGCAGTGCTGCGGAATTCGAAGAGGCATCAATGGCAAGCAAAATGGAGAAACGTGCCAAGCCAACCCTGACCGGGACTACCTGGAAACTGATGTCCTCACTGCGGAAGAACATGTGGGTCAAGAATAGGACTCCACAACTACCTACGTAGACATTACGCTCAGAAGGCCATCATCCTTGGGCAATGAGGGATCACAAGTAAGTAAAGGTCTGGTAGCGTGGATCAGAGGGCTTGTCCTCCAGACCTTTGACCCAACCTCTAGATCAGGGGTCGGGAACCTATGGCTCGGGAGCCAGATGTAGCTCTTTTCATGATTGCATCGGTTTCCCAGAATGCAGCGGGGAGCAGTGATGCGCTGCAA
>JARBWK010000019.1:6013942-6280614 GCA_030556195.1 Anolis apletophallus | reverse complement strand
TCCTTTCCTTCTCCTTCCTTTCTTTTCACTTCCCTCTCTCCCCCCTTCTTTCCTTTCTTTTTTTCCTTCATCATTTCACTTTTTCCTCACTCCCTTTCCTTTCTTTTCCCCACCCTTTCCTTTCCTCCCTTCCCATTTCCTTCTTTCTTTTCCCTTTCTTGTCTCTCTCCTGCTTTTCTTTTCTTCCTTTCCCATAGTTCGTTCTTCTTCTTCTTCTTCCTCTCCCCCTCCCTCCTTTATTTCCGCTGTCTTTCTTTCTTTCCCCCTTCCTTCCTTCCATTTTCTCTTCCTTCCCAGAGTCCTGAGCATGCCTTTTGCAGAGCCAGGTCTGAAGTGTCCCATCCTTCTTCCGGGAGAATCCTTTCCTCATAGTATGTACGTATAGACTCACATTGAGTTGAATTCAGTCTTAAAATATATTATATATATTACTAGCTTGGGGACCCGGCGGTGCCCGGGTTATTTGAGAAGTGCAGCAAGATGTAGAGTGGGTCATGGGGGCTCTGTGTGCCAAGTTTGGTCTTGATCCATCATTATTGGGAGTTGCAGTGGTATCATGAAATTACTGAAGGTAGTGCAAGTCCCATCATCTGTGGTCCACCCTCCCCCAAAGTGTAGTAGGATGTAGATTGGGTCATGGGGGCTCTGTGTGCTAGGTTTGGTCTGTATTGGTGAATGGATGAGGGTTGCATTGTTTTTAGGAAGTGAGTGAAGGTACTTCAAGTCCCATCATCCGTGGTCCGTCTCACACAAAACTGCACCAGGATGTAGAGTGGGTCATGAGGGCTCTGTGTGCCAGGTTTGGTGTTGATCAGTCATTGGATTAGGTTTGTAGCAGTCTTGGAAAGTGAGGGAAGGTACTGCAAGTCCCATCATCCATGTTCTGCTCCCATCCAAAGTTCAGTAGGATGTAGAGTGGGTCACTGGGGCTCTGTGTGCCAAGTGTGGTCTTTATCAGTGTTTGTTGGGGGCCGCAGTGGTCTGTGGGAACAGGGGTGTGAAAGTACTACAAATCCCATCATCCCTTGTAAGTCCTCCCCTGAACCTCATTAGGACGTGAAGGCAGTCATGGGGGTTATGTGTGCCAAGTTTGGTCTCGATCAGTAATTGGATGAGGGTCGCAGAGGACTTGGGAAGTGAGTAGAGGTACTTCAAGTCCCATCATCCATGGTCCACCCTCCTCCGAACTGCACCAGGACGTAGGGTGGGCCATGGGGGCTGTGTGTGCCAAGTGTGGTCTGTATTGGTCCTTTTTGGTGGCCTCAGTGGTCTGTGGGAACCAAAGTGTTTGAAAGTACTACAAATCCCATAATCCGTGGGTCATGTCTCCTGAACCGCACCAGGATGTAAAGGGGGTTAGGGGGGGTTATGTGTACCAAGTTTGATGCAGCTCCATCACCCACGCTGGTCGCTGTGGCCTGTGAAAGTGGCTGCCAATCAGAAAGCTGCCACATATTCTTCCTTCCGCCCTTCCGCCCTCCGCACACATACAAACATTCCGCTTTATTAAGGTATACAAATACAGCTCTCACTGAAATACATTTCCAAATATTTTGCTTTCATGGCTCTCTGAGTCAAAAAGGTTCCTGACCCCTGATTTAGAGCAGTGTTTCCCAACCAGTGTGCCATGGCACACTAGTGTGCTGTGAGAGATCATCAGGTGTGCCGTGGGAAATTGGAACCTCCAATACCCTTTCCGCCCACAGTGCTCTCTGGGTGTAGGTGAACTACAACTTCCAAACTCAAGGTCAATTCCCAAGCAAACCCTTTCAGTACTTTCTGTTGGTAATGAGAGTTAAATATGCCAAGTTTGGTTCAATTCCATTGTTGCAAGAGTTCAGGATGCTCTTTGATTGTGTGTTAACTATAAATCCCAGAAACTGTAACTCCCAAATGTCAAGGTCTATTTTCCCCAAACTCCATCTGTGTTCACATTTGGGCATATTGAGTATTCATGCCAAGTTTGGTCCTGATCCAACATTGTTTGAGTCCACAGTGCTCTCTGGATATAGGTGAACTACAACTCCAAAACCCAAGGTCAATGCCCACCAAACTCTTATAGTATTTTCTCTTGGTTATGGGAGTTCTGTGTGGGAAGTTTGTGTCTTTCTGCCATTCCTGCCAGCATATCTATGTTGTGTTCATCGAAACAGGCCCAGGTTTCACACTGAGTGTATAAATACATTTAAAAACATATTAACTATATGTATGACTGTGTTAGAGTGTCATTTTGTGTCATTTTGGTTGAAGGTGTGCCCCAGGATTTTGTAAATGTAAAAAGTGTGCCGCGGCTCAAAAAAGGTTGAAAAACACTGATTTAGAGGATTTGAACCGGTTCTAAATGGCTCTGTAGGACAACAACGAAGAGGGTTCCAAGCTGATGTGGAGCGGCCTTTCACCGCAAGAGGGTCAACGTGTGTTTGTGGGGAACCTTGGCCCCGGGAGGGGAGACGCCAAGCGCCAGGCAGGTGGCTGCTGAGCCAGCCGCGGTTCCGCCTCCTGGACGCGGCCCAGAAAAGCCGGCAGGGTTGCCTCCGGGCCCCGAGGCCCAACGCGGCGGCCTCCGTGCGCAGCCCAAAGGGACGCGGGCGCAGCACCCGGCACGTAGGGCACAGGCCGCAACCCTCCTCCCAAGCAGAGGAACCTGTCGGAGGCACCGCATGACGCCGGGGTGGGGAGAGGCTCCCGTTCGGCACCGCGCGTGGCTTCGGAGCGTTCAGCTGGCTTCCCCCCGAGGGAAGCCTCACGCCTCTCTGAGTCAACCACCGCAAACAGCCCCATGGCGCCCAGAAGGAACACAAACCCATGTATGCCGGGGACCGTGCCCCGATTATGACTCTTGCAAACTATGCAATTCTCCTTAAGTTGCCAGAGGCTGGGTGGCCATCTCTCCGGGGTGCTTTGGATGGTCGATGAGACTACATCACCATGAGTACAGATCCATCGTCGGTGGAATGTGCACAGCTCTCCAGATGTGGGTGGACTACAGCTCCCAACATTGTTCTTGTTGCTACTTCATAACTGTTCTGTTACTACTGTTATGAATCACAATGTAAATATCAGAGATGCAGGGTGTATTTTCATTCACTAGACCAAATTCGGCACACATACTCGATATGCCCAAATTTCAATACTGGTGGGGTTGAGGGGGAATGATTTTTATCATTTGGGAGTTGTAGTTGCTGGGAATTCTAGTTCACCTACAATCAAAGGGCATTCTGGACTCCACCGACAAAGGAATTGAACCAAACCTGGCACACAGAACTCCCATGACCAACAGAAAATACCAGAAGGGTTTGATGGACATTGAACTTTGGGAGTTGTAGTTCACCTACATCCAGAGAGCACTGTGGACTCAAACAATGATGGATCGGGACCAAACTTGGCATCAATACTCAATATCCCCAAGTGTGAACACTGGTGGAGTTTGGGGGAAATAGAGCTTGACATTTGGGAGTTGCTGGGATGTATAGTTCACCTACAATCAAACAACATTCTGAACCCCACCAATGATAGAATTGGGAGTATTATAGGACTACAGCTTCCATCATGCACTCTATATGTTGTGCTGGCAAGGGGTGATCATAGAACCCGAGAGTTGGAAGGGAACCCCAAAGGACATCCAGACCAACCTCATTCTCCTGGGGAATAAGACACCATCAAAACCCTCCCGGCAGATGGCCATACAGCCTCCAAATAATAGAATCCTAATGTTGGCGCAGACCCCAAAGGCCATGCAGTCCAACTCTGTTCTGCTGGGTAGTAAGACACCATCAAAACCCTCCCGGCAGATGGCTGTACACCCTCTGAATAATAGAACCCTAATGGTGGAACAGACGGAGACACAATCAAAGCCCTCCCAACAGATGGCCATCCAGGCTCTGAATAATAATAATAATAATAATATAACCATCATAGAATTCTAGAGTTGGAAGGGAACCCAAAGGCCATCCAGACCAACCCTATTCTGCCGGGCATAAGACACAATCAAAGCCCTCCCGTCAGATGGCCATCCAGGCTCTGAATAATAATAATAATAATAATAATATAACCATCACAGAATTCTAGAGTTGGAAGGGAACCCCAAAGGCCATCCAGACCAACCCTATTCTGCCGGGCATAAGACACAATCAAAGCCCTCCTGACAGATGGCCATCCAGGCTCTGAATAATAATAATAATATAATATAATGATAATAATATAACCATCATAGAATGCCAGAGTTGGAAGGGAACCCCAAAGGCCATCCAGACCAACCCTATTCTGCCGGGCAGTAAGACACAATCAAAACCCGTTCGACTGATGGCCGTAGAGCTTGGGAATAATAGAATCTTAATGCTGGAACAGACCCCAAGAACCACCCAGTCCAATACCCCATTCTGCCAGGCACAATCAAAACCCTCCCGACAGATGGCTACACAGCCTCTGAATAATAGAATCCTATTAGAATCCTAATGTTCCTAGAGATGATGATGGGAGTTCTAGTCCACTTTCCTAAGGAAGAGGGTGGGATTTGTAGTCCATCTTCCCAGGGAGAATAATGGGAGTTGTAGTCCACCTTTCTGGGGAGGATAGTGGGAACTGTAGTCCTCCTTCCTTAGGAGGATGGTGGGAGTTGTAATCCATCTTCCTAGAGATGATGGTGGGAGTTGTAGTCTTCCTTCCTAGGGAGGATGGTAGGAGTTATAGTCCTCCTTCCTAAAGAGGATGGTGGGAGTTGCAGTCCTCCTTCCCAGGGAGGATGATGGGAGTTGTAATCCATTTTCCTAGAGATGATGGTGGGAGTTGTAGTCTTCCTTCCTAGGGAGGATGATGGGTAATCCATCTTCCTAGAGATGATGGTGGGAGTTGTAGTCTTCCTTCCTAAGGAGGATGGTAGGAGTTATAGTCCTCCTTCCTAGAGATGATGGTGGGAGTTGTAGTCTTCCTTCCTAGGGAGGATGGTAGGAGTTATAGTCCTCCTTCCTAAAAACTATGGTGGCTGTTGCAGTCCTCCTTCCTAGGGAGGATGGTGGGAGTTGTAATCCATTTTTTCCTAGAGATGATGGTGGGAGTTCCAGTCCTCCTTCCCAGGGAGGATGATGGGAGTTGTAATCCATTTTTTTCCTAGAGATGATGGTGGGAGTTCCAGTCCTCCTTCCCAGGGAGGATGATGGGAGTTGTAATCCATTTCCTAGAGATGATGGTGGGAGTTGTAGTCTTCCTTCCTAGGGAGGATGATGGGAGTTGTAATCCATCTTCCTAGAGATGATGGTGGGAGTTGTAGTCTTCCTTCCTAGGGAGGATGGTAGGAGTTATAGTCCTCCTTCCTAAAGAGGATGGTGGGAGTTGCAGTCCTCCTTCCTAGGGAGGATGATGGGAGTTGTAATCCATCTTCCTAGAGATGATGGCGGGAGTTGTAGTTTTCCTTCCTAGGGAGGATGGTAGGAGTTATAGTCCTCCTTCCTAAAGAGGATGGTGGGAGTTGCAGTCCTCCTTCCTAGGGAGGATGATGGGAGGATGATGGGAGTAATCCATTTTCCTAGAGATGATGGTGGGAGTTGTAGTCTTCCTTCCTAGGGAGGATGATGGGGAGAGATGATGGTAATCTTCCTTCCTATCTTGGTCCTCCTTCCTAGGATGATGGTGGGAGGATGATGGGAGTCTTAATCCTTCCTAGGGAGGTGATTCCTCCTTCCTAGGGAGGTGGGAGTAATATCTTCCTAGTCCTCTTCCTTCCTAAAGAGGATGGTGGGAGTTGCAGTCCTCCTTGATGGGAAGTTGTAATCCATCTTCCTAGAGGATGATGGTGGGAGTTATAGTCCTCCTACCTAAAGAGGATGGTGGGTGTTGCAGTCCTCCTTCCTAGGGAGGATGATGGGAGTTGTAATCCAGCTTCCTAGAGATGATGGTGGATGAGTTGTCCTCCTTCCTAGTCTTCCTTCCTAGGGAGGATGGAAGGAGTTATAGTCCTCCTTCCTAAAGAGGATGGTGGGAGTTGCAGTCCTCCTTCCTAGGTAGGATGATGGGAGTTATAGTCCTCCTTCCCAGGGAGGATGATGGGATCCATCCATCTTTCTAGAGATGATGGTGGGTGTTGTAGTTGTAGGATGATTCCTCTTCCTAGGATGGTGGGAGGATGGTAGGTCCTCCTTCCTAAAGAGGATGGTGGGAGTTGCAGTCCTCCTTCCTAGGTAGGATGATGGGAGTTATAGTCCTCCTCCCTAAAGAGGATGGTGGGTGTTGCAGTCCTCCTTCCTAGGGAGGATGATGGGAGTTGTAATCCATCTTCCTAGAGATGATGAGTGGTGGGGAGTGGTAGTTAGTCCTTTCCTAAAGAGGATGGTGGGAGTTGCAGTCCTCCTTCCTAGGGAGGATGATGGGAGTTGTAATCCATCTTCCTAGAGATGATGGTGGGAGTTGTAGTCTTCCTTCCTAGGGAGGATGATGGGAGTTGTAATCCATCTTCCTAGAGATGATGGTGGGAGTTGTAGTCTTCCTTCCTAGGGAGGATGGTAGGAGTTATAGTCCTCCTTCCTAAAAAGGATGGTGGGAGTTCCAGTCCTCCTTCCTAGGGAGGATGGTGGGAGTTGTAATCCATCTTCCTAGAGATGATGGTGGGAGTTGTAGTCTTCCTTCCTAGGGAGGATGGTAGGAGTTATAGTACTCCTTCCTAAAGAGGATGGTGGGTGTTGCAGTCCTCCTTCCTAAAGAGGATGGTGGGAGTTGTAATCCAGTCCCCTTTACTAGGGAGTATGGTGGGAGTTGTATTCCATCTTCCTAGAGATTATGGTGGGAGTTCTAGTCTGTCTTCCTAGGGAGGATGGTGGGAGTTCTATTCCATCTTCCTAGAGATTATGGTGGGAGTTGTAGTCCACCTTCCTAGAGCTTATGGTGGGAGTTGTAGTCCACCTTCTTAGAGATTATGGTGGGAGTTGTAGTCCACCTTCCTCGGGAGCATGGTGGGAGTTGCAGTCCCCTTTACTAGGGAGTATGGTGGGAGTTGTATTCCATCTTCCTAGAGATTATGGTGGGAGTTCTAGTCCTCCTTCCTAGAGAGGATGGTGGGAGTTGCAGTCCACCTTCCTAGATATTATGGTGGGACTTGTAGTCCACCTTCCTAGGGAAGATGGTAGGATTTGCAATCCAGCTTCCCAGGGAGAATAATTAGAGTTGTAGTCCACCTTTCTGGAGGGATGTTGTGAACTGTAGTCCACCTACATCTAGAGAGCTTTGTGAATCCCACGAATGATCAGGATGGAGCCCTCTTGATCCAGGCCACATTTGTTATTATTATTATTATTGTTATTGTTATTATTACCGTATTAAAAACCGATGGTAAAGCCGATGGGCAATGGCACCAGGGCTCCCAAACCCACGCAGGAAAGATCTGAATTATCACCTCACGCCACCCGCCCAGTTGACATACTGCCGGAATATGCTCTGCTGTCCGCCTCCGCAATTATGTGCGGCAATGGCACAATTGGGAGCAAGGATTGCACAGGTCTCTCCTTGGCTCTCTCCACCTCATTCTCTTCCCTTTGTTTGCAACCGGGCTCTTGTCATTTCTGGAAGGCCTGCCATGTACCTACTACACACTTGGGCCTGACCCTGCCTGAAATGATGCTCACCTGGAAGCATCCAGGTACATACCTGAGCCGAGAGAAAACTTACCCTTCCAGAAAGATCAGCGGCCGGCTCCGAGGAACGCTACAAGGATTTCTGAAATTAAAGAAGAATCATGTTACTCCGCAGCATCGCACATAACAGCCCAAGAGGATGCAAGAATGCCCAGGGACCAATATTAATAATAATAACAATGCATCAAAATATAATCTATTATATAAAGGGGTTCCCGTCATGGACCGACCGTCCCAAACAGAGAAACCTTACAACGCAGAAACACCAAACTTGCCAACAGAAATAGGCCTCAAGCAAGGTATGTTTGTAGCAAAGAAACTTTCCCCCCGCTTCATTAACTTGATTTCCCTAACTAGGCCTCACTTAATGGAATGCTGTTTACGCTCTGAATTGACAGTAAGGCTTCACTAACTTGATTCTCCCGACTACGCCTCAGCTCATTGGACATTGTGTATGGCCTGAATTGACAGTAAGGCTTCATTAACTTGCTGTTCCTGACTAGGCCTCAGCTCATGGGACATTGTGTATGGCCTGAATTGACAGTAACCTACCTTGGCACACAGAGCCCCTATGACCCATGCTACATTCTACTAAAGTTTGGAAGAGGGTGGACCATGGATTATGGGACTTGAAGTACCTCCATGGATAATGGGATTTGTAGTACTTCAAAACCCATCATTCCCCACAGACCACTGTGGCCCAGAACCAAGACCGATAAAGACCAAACTTGGCACACAATGCCCCCCATGACCCACACTCCATCCGACTGCAGTTCAGAGGAGGACACACCGTGGATAATGGGATTTCATTATGTTAGCTGCTTTGAAAGGAGACTATACATTATTATGATTGTTATATTCCTATATTTAATTAATATTATTATTAATATTATTAATATTATTATTAATAATAATAATATTATTGGTCCCTGGGCATGCTTGCATCCTTTTAGTTCTTACTTAGATGATGATAATAATAATAATCCTATATTTTATTTTATTTTACTATCATCTAAGTAGGAACTAAATCAACCCAAAAATAACAAATCCAGCAGACCTGGTGGGATCCCTGCTGAACTAATAATGACGCTATTGTCATTATTTGTTGCCGTCCTTGTCTGCTATCAATTCAAAGGCAACCCTATCAATAAGAGGCCCGACCCCCCCCCCCCCCCGCCCTTTCAGGAGTCATAAATGGGTCTGGTCTTTTGAGCTCAGGCTCAAAGTTTGTCTGATTGAATCAATTGATCTTCCATTGGAGCTTCCTCTTTTCCATTTAGTCCTCCTTCCTATTGCTTCCCTGAGTCTATTATATGGCAGCATAAATCCAGCCTAAGAGACCCCCAAAACCGGCTATGACATGAAACAATTTTAGACAGGAAAGAATCAAGGCCAGCTAACACCTCTACAAAAAAATTAGAATATTTTTTAAAAAAAAAAAACCTGACTTCCCCAGGCAGGAAGCAGCCAGGCTTTGAAGCTGCAAGGCCATACGATGCTAATCAAGGTGGGCAATGGCAACATTCACACTTGCCTCAAACAGACAAGAGTTCTGGATTGCTGTGAGTTTTCTAGACTGTATAAACATGTTCCAGAAGCATTCTCTCCTGACGTTTCGCCCACATCTATGGCAGGCGTCCTCAGAGGTTGTGGGGTCTGTTGGAAACTAGGCAAGTGAAGTTTATATATCTGTGGAATAATGGCTAGGGTGGGAGAAAAAACGCTTGACTATTGGAGGCAAGTGTGAATGTTGCAATTGGCCAGCTCGATTAGCACGGAATGGCCTTGCAGCTTCAAAGCCTGGCTGCTTCCTGCCTGAGGAATCCTTTGTTGGAAGGTATTGTGTTGGAGGCAAGTGTGAGTGTTACAATTGGCCAGCTTGACTAGCACTGAATGGCCTTGCAGCTGAATGTCTGCCCTTGCAGCTTGGAAGGTGTTGTGTTGGAGGCAAAGTGTTGCCTGTCTGAATGGCCTTGCAGCTTCAAAGCCTGGCTGCTTCCTGCCTGGGGGAATCTTTTGTTGGAAGGTGTTGTGTTGGAGCCAAGTGTGACTGTTACAATTGGCCAGCTCGATTAGCATTGAATGGCCTTGCAGCTTCAAAGCCTGGCTGCTTCCTGCCTGGGGGAATCCTTTGTTGGAAGGTGTTGGGTTGGAGGCAAGTGTAAATGTTGCCACTGGCCAGCTTGATTAGCACTGAATAACCTTGCAGCTTCAAAGCCTGGCTGCTTCCTGCCTGGGGGAATCCTTTGTTGGAAGGTGTTGGGTTGGAGGCAAGTGTAAATGTTGCCACTGGCCAACTTGTGATTAGCTTGAATGGCCTTGCCTGCCTGGGGCAATCTTTTGTTGGAAGGTGTTGTGTTGGAGGCAAGTGTGAGTGTTGCAACTGGCCAGCTTGATTAGCATTGAATGGCCTTGCAGCTTCAAAGCCTGGCTGCTTCCTGCCTGGGGCAATCCTTTGTTGGAAGGTGTTGTGTTGGAGGCAAGTATGAGTGTTACAATTGGCCAGCTCGATTAGCACTGAATGGCCTTGCAGCTTCAAAGCCTGGCTGCTTCCTGCCTGGGGGAATCCTTTGTTGGAAGGTGTTGGGTTGGAGGCAAGTGTAAATGTTGCCACTGGCCAACTTGATTAGCACTGAATAACCTTGCAGCTTCAAAGACTGGCTGCTTCCTGCCTGGGGCAATCCTTTGTTGGAAGGTGTTGTGTTGGAGGCAAGTGTGAGTGTTGCAATTGGCCAGCTTGATTAGCATTGAATGGCCTTGCAGCTTCAAAGCCTGGCTGCTTCCTGCAGTGGGATTAATATTTCTGTGGAACTCCCACATGAAACATGAAACAATTCCAAACAGGAAACAATCAAGGCCAGCTAATACGTCGTAAGAAAGCATTCCCCCAGGCAGGAAGCAGCCAGTCTTTGATGGTGCAAGGCTATTCAATGCTATTCAAGCTGGCCAATTGCAATATTGACACTTGCCTCAAGCAGGGAAGAGTTCTTTCTCCCACCCTGGACATCATTCCACAGATATATACGCCTCCCTTGCTTAGTTTCCAACAGACCTCACAACCTTTGTGGGCAAAACATCAGGAGAGAGTGCTTCTGGAAGACGGCCATACAGCCCAGCAAACTCACAGCAACCCGGCTATGAAACACCATGCAAACATCTGGATTTTGCTGCATCTGCACAGTGGAATTAACACAATTTGATGACACTTGAACCAGGCTCAAGCATCTTGAGAGTTGATTCCATAGCATGGGCCATTAACGGGACCTATTTGCAGCGGCCACTGAAGCCCAACCAGAATCCGGAAACATTGGCGTAGGACTAAATGGGTTTTCCCACTGTCCCTTTGATCCCTCGGGCTTTGCTTGGGGTCAAGGCATCCTTGCTCTCCCAGCCATCACCCCACCCTTCCCCTCCTCCAGCCCCCATTGTTTGACCCAGCTTTGTTCTTGGTGTTTACTAAGTATCCCATTTCAGGTAGAGAAGCCAAGGGAGCCCTGCTGCCCCATACACCCCCCCCCCCCAGTTCCTCTTTTTCAAGCAGGGTAGGGCAAGGGGGAATGGGATAATAAGATAAGATGTATGTTCGAATCACAGAAGGCTAGATTGGGAAGAAATCCCCCTCCACGGTCACTGAATTCAACCCAATTCTGCTAGGCAGGACACAATCAAAGCCCTCCCAACAGACGGCCATCCAGCCTCTGCTTTAGAGCAGTGTTTTTCAACCTTTTTTTGAGCCACAGTACACTTTTTACATGTACAAAATCCTGGGGCACACCACCAACCAAAATGTCACAAAACGACACTCTAACACAGTCATACATAGAGTTAATATGTTTTTAAATGTATTTATATACTTAGTGTGAAACCTGGACATTGTTTCGATGAACACAACATAGATATCCTGGCAGGAATGGCAGAAAGACACAAACTTCCCACACAGAACTCCCATGACCAAGAAAAAAATACTATACGAGTTTGGTGGGCATTGACCTTGGGTTTTGGAGTTGTAGTTCACCTATATCCAGACAGCACTGTGGACTCAAACAATGTTGGATCAGGACCAAACTTGGCATGAATACTCAATATGCCCAAATGTGAACACAGATGGAGTTTGGGGAAAATAGATCTTGACATTTGGGAGTTACAGTTTCTGGGATTTATAGTTAACACACAATCAAAGAGCATCCTGAACTCTTGCAACAATGGAATTGAACCAAACTTGGCGCAATGAACTCTCATTACCAACAGAAAGTACTGAAAGGGTTCGCTTGGGAATTGACCTTGCGTTTGGAAGTTGTAGTTCACCTACACCCAGAGAGCACTGTGGACTCAAACAATGTTATGTTATGTTGTTGTTTGTTTTCTATCCAGAATCACAATGTTGGAAGGAGGCTCACCACTTTAAGGTCCCTAAAACAGGCATGGGAAAACTTCAGCCCTCTGGGTGCTTTGGACTCCAACTCCCACCATTCCTAACAGCCTGAGGCCCTTTCCTGCTTAAGTGGCTGAGGGGGGGGGGAAAAGGGCCTGAGGCTGCTAGGAATGCTGGGAGTTGGAGTCCAAAACACCTGGAAGCCCATGCCAGCTTTCGACAGAGACCTCTTCCTCCCCCTCCCCCTTCGTGCCCTTTCTTCCCCCTCCTGCCCAACACTTACTTTTTCTTCTCCACTGCTGCTTCTGCCGCCATTTTGATCCGAGGGGGCAGCGTGAGCGTGTTCAGGAGGGGAGGGGGGAGGGAGGAAGGCGTGACCCGTGCGCAGACTCGCCCCAGAGCAGAGCAAGGCAAAGCGAGCAGAGCGAGGCTGGGGAGAAGGGAGCCCGAGTGGAGAAGAAAAAGTGTTCGGCAGGAGGGGGAAGAAAGGGTATTGGAGGTTCCAATTTCCCACGGCACACCTGATGATCGCTCAGGGCACACTGGTTGGGAAACACTGCTTTAGAGAAAGACTCCCATTTTGCTGGAGCTAGGCACCGGAATCCTTTTGATGCAGCCTAGAATCGTACTGGCCTTTTCCGCCGCTGCATCACACTCCAATGCAGATAGGGTTCTGCTTCTTTCTAATAATTCGGTCCCATATGCAAATATAATCATCATCATCATCATCTTGATTTCTACCCCACTTGCCTAGTTTCCAACAGAGCTGCCATAGATGCAGGCAATACGACAGGAGAGTATGCTTCTGGAACATGGCCAGGCAGCTTGGAAAACTCACAGCAACCCAATGGTAACACAGTGTTCCCTCACTTATTGCTGGGGTTAAGTTCCAGGACCTCCTGCAATAAGTGGAAAACTGTGATGTAGGGACGCTCTATTTTGATATTTATACATTATTGTAGTACTTATACACTGTTTTAAGTCTTTTTGCTGACGATGCTGCCCTTGTCGCCCATTCAGAAGCAGCCCTGCAGCGCCTCACATCCTGCTTTGCAACAGCTGCAGAGCTGTTTGGGCTGGAAGTCAGCCTGAAGACAACGGAAGTCCTCTACCAGCCCGCACCACAGGAAGAACACCATCACCCCCACGTCAGCATAGGCACATCTGTTCTTAAGTAGGTCCAGCAGTTCACCTACCTGGGAAGCATCATCTCTTCAGACGCCAAGACTGACAAAGAGATAGATCACAGATTAGCAAAGGCATAAAGTGCTTTCGGAAGGCTTCACAAAAGAGTCTGGAGCAACAAGCACCTGAGGCGAAGCACCAAAACCAGTGTGTACAGAGCTATCGTACTGTCTATTCTCCTCTATGGGTCTGAAACATGGCTCACCTATCACCAACACCTACGACTCCTCGAACGCTTTCATCAGCGCTGTCTTCGCACAATCCTAAATATACACGGGACTGGCTATGTGACGAATGTTGCTGTCCTTGAGCAAGCAGGGATCACCAGCATTGAGGCCTCGCTATTGAGAACACAGCTGTGGAGGACCACCACCTCCCAAAGATACTACTCTACGGTGAACTCGCAAGAGAGGCGCCCCCAAAAAGAGATATAAGGACTCCCTGAAACAACATCTCAGACTCGGTCAGATTGATCACCAACAATGGCCCACCCTGGCCTCACATCGGGAAGCATGGAGACACACTATCCACAATGCTGCAGCCTCTTTCGAGAAGACGTGCCGAACGGGTCTCGACAACGCAGAAAGAACCACAACTTGGAAACAACATCACCCAAGGAGACTTTCTGCTGTGCTTTTGCAACCGGACTTGCCTATCTCAGATTGGCCTTTTTAGTCATCAACGCGCTTGTAAAAAGCGTGGGATGAGTCCTTCCTAAGAATCTTCGTTCGCGAAGTAATGCTGAGAGATTACAAGTAATGCATCTCGGCAGGGCCGTAGCCAGGATTTTGTTTCGGGGGGGGATGAATTTGTTTCGGGGCTGAGACTGGGTGGAAGAGGGCCTACCCTAGCAAACCTTTTGTATTGTTATCCCAATAACTCCATTAATGTGGGCTATAATGAGCATGGTGATCAGATCATGATATGAATAAACATAACAGTTTAAATAATGTACCAGTAAGGCCTTTTAGCGGACCACCCTGAGAATTTCGGGGGGGATGAAGCACCCTTAGCCCCCCCGGCTACATGCCTGCATCTTGGAGATCTGATGGCAGTTCACCTTTCTCCCAGCAACTCACAAGGAGCTCGTGGAATTCAGCATGGAGTACATGTCCTCCCTATGGGCTGAGGAGGGGAAAACCCCACAAAACAGTGAAATATATATATATATTGAAAAAAATCGAAATCCGCGAAACAGCGAGCCTGCAATAATGGAACCGCGAAGTAGCGATGGAAGAGTGTAATAGTGTCTCTTTCTCCTTCTCCTTGGCCGATCAACCTGGAGTATCCTCCTCCTCCCTTCCCCCTTCTAACGCTAGCAAACCGGTTTGGCAGCCAGGTAAGGCGCAGGCACGTAGCCCAGGTAAGGACACCGTTATTTCCAGGCGCATGCGCCCTCCTCCCTCTCCACCACACCCCCCAAAAGCATCTGATCAAGTGGAGGAGGATCCCGAGCCAGAGAGAGAGAGAGAGAGAGAGAGGGAGCAACCTGCTTTCTACCTGGGGGCCCCGGCGCGCCAATTTCTCAATGAGCTGCTGAGAGAGAGCAAGTCCTTCGAACGTTCGCGGGCCGAACGTTCCGTCCGGAGAACGCCGGGTCTGCCAACGTTCGATCCGGGTCTGGCAACTCTTTCCCCAAAACAAAGTTTCCTTCTTCCAAGGCTTCCAAGATGCCCAGAGCCTTCCTGGTGAAGAAGCCCTGCGTTTCCAACGGGAAGAGGAACTGGAGTGAGCTTCCCGATGAGGAGAGAGGAGAGATTTATGTCCCAGGTGAGTCCCCCCAAAAGAAAAAAATTTTATATACATTAAATATTTAAAAAACTTAAATAAAATAAAAATTTTAAAAACCAAAAATTAAATAAAAATTAAATAAACCAAAACAATACTAAAATGAAATAAAAAACCAAACAAAAACTAAACTAAAATAAAATAAAAAACTAAAGCTAAAATGAAATAAAACTAAACTAAACTAAAATAAACCAAAACAAAAATAAAATAAAATAAAAAACCAAAACAAAACAAAAATAAAATAAAATAAACCAAAACAAAAGAAAATAAAATAAAATAAAAAACCAAAACTAAAATAAAACAAAACTAAAATAAAATAAAATAAACCAAAACAAAAGAAAAATAAAATAAAATAAAAAACCAAAACTAAAATAAAACAAAAGAAAAATAAAATAAAATAAAACAAAACAAGAGAAATAAAATAAAATAAAACCAAAACTAAAACAAAACAAAAATAAAATAAAAAAAACCAAAACAAAAGAAAAAAAAAAAAAAATAAAATAAAAAAACAAAATAAAATAAAAAAAAAAAAAAAAAAAAAAAAAAAAAAAACAAAAAATAAAATAAAAAAAAAAAAAAAAAAAATAAAATAAAATAAAAAAAAAAACTAAAATAAAATAAAAAACAAAAAACAAAACAAAACTTTAAAAAACAAACCTAAAACAAAACTAAAATAAACAACAAAAAATAAACTAAACTAAAAAAATAAACAAAAGGGAATTAAATTACATTTTTTGGTAACTTCTTAACTGTTTAATTTGTAACAGTTCGATGGCTATGTTGCAATTTTTTGATGGTAAATCTTGCTCGCTTTGGATCTCCTTTAGGAAAGGATCTAATAATATTTAATATTATTTATTTCGTATCAAAATTAGTATAAAACTGATTAAAATAGGCGGCTAACTATCTTTCAACCAAAAACAGGCAACAGCAACGGCATTGTCTGTAGCCTCCAACAATTCCTCCTCTGGACATGAGGCTGGGCACAATTAAATATGATACTATTAATTAAATAGTAATAACATTAAACTTTATTTCTAGCCCACAAAATGGATTTAAATTAAATATAATGATGATATTAATAAAAAATAATAATATTTATTTATAACCCACATCATATATTTAAATTAAATATAATGATAATAATAAAATAATAATATTTATTTATAACATACGCAATATATTTAAATTAAATATAATAATATTAAATAATAATCTTTTATTTATAACCCACATCATATATTTTAATTAAATGTAATTATAATATTAATGAAATAGTAATAATAAAGGACTTTATTTATAACCCACATCATATATTTCAATTAAATATAATGATAATAATAATGAACTTTATATATAACCCACATCATATATTTAAATTAGAAATCATGATAATAATTAAATAATAATAATACTTTTTCTTTATAACCCACAAAATATATTTAAATTACATATAATGATAATATTAATGAAATAATAATAATAAACTATTTATAATCCACATAATATATTTAAATTAAATATGAGAATAATTAAATAATAACAATAAACTCTATTTATAATCCACATAATAAACTTAGCTTAAATATAATGATAATATTAAATAATAATAATAATAAATTTTATTTATGACCCACCGTATCTCCTTGAGGGGACTCAGGGCGGTTTCTAGTAACAACAATAATAAAAAATTGGCAAACATTCAATGCCATAAATAAGTAAACAACAAAACAACAACAATCAACAATAACCAATAAAGCTACATAAAGATTTACAGTATAGCAACCAAACAAATAATCAAATGATTAAGTAAAACATGGTCAGTCCAGATAATATTTACTTAATATCATGAATAAATATTTTTTTCATTTATTAAAATTTATTATTATTAAATAATAAAAATAATATTTATTTCTTTGATAATATTAATAATTTAATGTTGTTACATTGCATTCATATGTTGTAAGGCGCCATTGTGTACCGAGTCCCTATGGGTCAGGTATGGGCATCCTCACCTTTTCAAGAATGGGCCATATGGATTGAAATCCTAAAGGAAAAAAGGGAAAAATGTGCCTAGGGCAAGGTGGGGGAGGAGGAGGGAGCAAAGGTTTTCCCATTCAAGCGGATCCCTGGGAATCTCACATCCCTGGGGCCAGCCATTAAGGTGGGAGGGGGTTGGGAGGAAGAGGGAGTCCCGTTAACATGGGAAACAACCCACAAGTGCCTTCCAATGCAACGACTGAGACACCATCAAAGCCCTCCCGACAGATGTCCAGCCGGCCTCTGCTTAAGAACTTTCAGAGAAAGGGACTCCAGCATCATTATTATCAAATATTATTGTTATTATAGAATCCTAAGGTTGGAAGAGACCCCCCCAAAGGCCATCCAATGCAACCCCCTTCTGCCGAGACACCATCAAAGCCCTCCCGACAGATGTCCAGCCGGCCTCTGCTTAAGAACTTTCGGAGAAAGGGACTTCAGCATCATTATTATCAAAGATAATTATTATAGAATCCTAAAGTTGGAAGAGAAGCCCCAAAGGCCATCCAATACAACCCTCTTCTGCCAAACACCATCAAAGCCCTCCTGACAGATGGCCAGCAGGCCTCTGTGTAAGAACCTCCAGAAGAGGGAACTCCATTATCATTATTATCAATTATTATTATGATTATTATAGAATTCTAATGTTGGAAGTGACTCCCAAGGGTCATCCAATGCAACTCCCTTCTGCCGAGACACCATTAAATCCCTCCCGACAGATGGTCAGCCGGCCTCTGTGTAAGAACCTCCAGAAGAGGGAACTCCATTATCATTATTATCAAAGATAATAATAATAATTATAGAATTCTAATGTTGGAAGTGACTCCCAAGGGTCATCCAATGGAACTCCCTTCTGCCGAGACACCATCAAAGCCCTCCCGACAGATGGTCAGCTGGCCTCTGTGTTAGAACCTCCAGAAGATGGAAATCCATTATCATTATTATTATTATTATTATTATTAGAATTCTAATGTTGGAAGTGACTCCCAAGGGTCATCCAATGCAACTCCCTTCTGCCGAGACACCATCAAAGCCCTCCCGACAGATGGTCAGCTGGCCTCTGTGTTAGAACCTCCAGAAGAGGGAACTCCATTATCATTATTATCAAAGATTATGATTATTATGATTATTATAGAATTCTAATGTTGGAAGTGACTCCCAAGGGTCATCCAATGCAACTCCCTTCTGCCGAGACACCATTAAAGCTCTCCCGACAGATGGCCAGCCGGCCTCTGCTTAAGAACTTCCAGAGAAGGGGACTCCAGCGTCATTATTATAAAAGGTGATTATTATTATAGAATCTTAAGGCTGGAAGAGGCCCTCCGAGGGCCATCCAGCCAAACCCCCTTCTGCCAGGCGAGAAAGACACCATCAAAGCCCTCCCGACAGATAGCCATCCATTGAGGAGCCCCTGGTGGCGCAACGGATTGAATCCTTGTGCAAGCAGGACTGCTGATGGAAAGGTCGGCGGTTCAAATCCGGAGAGTGGGGTGAGCTCCCGTCTGACAGCTCCAGCTTCGCATGCAGGGACATGAGAGAAGCCTCCCACAGGATGGTAAAACATCAATTGAACTGCATCATATGGTCAGCGTAGACTCATATAATGCAGTTGAATGCATTGAACCACATTATATGGTCAGTGTAGACTTGTATAATGTAGCTGAAGTGCATTGAACTGCATTATGGCCAGTGTAGACTCATATAATGAAGTTTAACTGCATTATACCATCAGTATAGAGTCTATACATTGAACCACATTAGAAGGTCAGTTGGGGGAAGAGGAAGGCCCATTAGCATGGGATGCCCCAAAGGGAAACGTTGGAAGAGACCCCCTTCTGCCAAACACAATCAAATCCCTCCTGACAGATGGCCAGAGGGCCTCTGTGTAAACACCTCCAGAAGAGCGAACTCCATTATCATTATTATCAATTATTATTATTATTGTAGAATTCTAATGTTGGAAGTGACTCCCAAGGGTCATCCAATGCAACCCCCTTCTGCTGGGACACCTTCAAAGCCCTCCCGACAGATAGCCATTCAGCTTCGGCTCTGGATGCCAGGAAGTTCTTCCTAACGTTTAGGTTGGATCTCTTTCCCTGCCATAGGAATTCATTGCTCTGGGTCCTAGCCTGTAAGTCAGTGTTTCCCAACCTTTTTTTGAGCCGCGGCACACTTTTAAGATTAAAAAAATCCGGGGGGCCACCACCAACCAAAATGACACAAAATGACACTCTAACACAGTAAAGAACGGCTGGGAGATGGTGGCCTGCTGGGAGCAGCTGCTGGGAGTGCCAAAGCCGGAGGGGCGGAGCCAGGCTGTGCCATGCCCGCCCCTACCCCCAGATTCACCTCTCCCAGCAACTGCTCCAGCCTTGAGGGCAGTGCCAAGCCAGCGGTGCCAGAGCCAGCCCCATGCTGGCTGGGCACTGCCCCCTCAAGGCTGGAGCAGCTGCTGGGAGTTCCATAGCTAGGGGAGCGCGCAGAGCCAGGCCGCGCCATGCCCCGCCCCTCCCCCCAGCTTCAGCTTTCCTACAGGCCGTGCCATGCCCGCCCCTCCCCAGCTTCAGCTCTGCTACAGGCCGCGTCATGCCCCGCCCCTCCCCCAGCTTCAGCAATCCTACAGGCGGCGCCATGCCCGCCCCTCCCCAGCTTCAGCTCTCCTACAGGCAGCGCCATGCCCTGCCCCCTCCCCAGCTTCAGCTCTCCTGCAGGCCGTGCCATGCCCCGCCCCTCCCCCAGCTTCAGCTCTCCTACAGGCGGCACCATGCCCCGCCCCTCCCCTCCCCCAGCTTCAGCTCTCCTACAGGCCGCGCCATGCCGCCCCCTCCCCCAGCTTCAGCAATCCTACAGGCGGCACCATGCCCCGCCCCCTCCCCCCTCCCCCCCAGCTTCAGCTCTGCTACAGGCCGCGTCATGCCCTGCCCCTCCCCTCAGCTTCAGCTCTCCTACAGGCAGCGCCATGCCGCGCCCCCTCCCCCCAGCATCCGCAATCCTACAGGCGGCGCCATGCCGCCCCTCCCTCCAGCTTCAGCTCTCTTACAGGCCGCGCCATGCCCGCCCCCTCCCCGGCTTCAGCTCTCCTACAGACTGCGCCATGCCCGCCCCCTCCCCCAGCTTCAGCTCTCCTACAGGCCGTGCCATGCCCCGCCCCCCCCCCCAGCGTCAGCTCTCCGACAGGCGGCACCATGCCCCGCCCCCTCCCCCTCCCCCCAGCTTCAGCTCTCCTACCGGCCGCGCCATGCCCTGCCCCCTTTCCCCAGCTTCAGCTCTCCTACAGGCCGCGCCATGCCGCCCCTCCCCCCCAGCTTCAGCTCTCCTACAGGCGGCACCATGCCCCGCCCCCCTCCCCCAGCTTCAGCTCTCCTACAGGCCGCGCCATGCCCCCCTCCCCAGCTTCAGCTCTCCTACAGGCGGCACCATGCCCCGCCCCTCCCCTCTCCCCAGCTTCAGCTCTCCTAAAGGCCGCGCCATGCCCTGCCCCCTCCCCCCAGCTTCAGCTCTCCTACAGGCCGTGCCATGCCCTGCCCCCTCCCCCAGCTTCAGCTCTCCTACAGGCCGCGCCATGCCCTGCCCCCTCCCCCCAGCTTCAGCTCTCCTACAGGCCGCGCCATGCCCTGCCCCCTCCCCCCAGCTTCAGCTCTCCTACAGAGGAGGAGCATGAGCGGTGGACGGGTTTCAGTGGGCGGGGCTCCTTCTCAACGCGGCTTCAGCGAGCGAGGGGCGAGAGTCATGGTGGGAGTCATGGCGGATTGGAGGCTGGCTGGGGAAATGGCCAAGGAGGCGGCGCCCCGGTCCCTTCTTCTTTTTCTTCGCCACTGCCCAGCCCTTCCTCCTCCCCCAAGCAGCAGGAGTTCGGCAGGAGGGGGGGAGGAAGGGGGGCAGAGAGCTTTTCTCGCGGCACAGCAGAAGGTCCGTCACGGCACACTAGTGTGCCACGGCACACTGGTTGAGAAAGACTGCTGTAAGTGATGCTGGGCTTGGAGTCTCTTTTTTGCCTTTCTCAGCAAACATGGCGGGGGGTTGAGGCTGTAATTACTAATTAATGAATCTCGGTGGAGGTTTCGGTCAGAGACTGCAAGCTGAAGAAGAGCATTAGAGAGGAAATGCCATCATCTTAGACAGCGTTCCGACACATTCATTGTGTTGTCAAAGGCTTTCATGGGTTGCTGTGAGGTTTCTGCCTGGGGGAATCCTTTGTTGGGAGGTGTGTTGGAGGCAAGTGTGAATGTTGCAATTGGCCAGCTTGATTAACATTGAATGGCCTTGCAGCTTCAAAGCCTGGCTGCTTCCTGCCTGGGTGAATCCTTTGTTGGCAGGTGTTGCATTGGAGGCAAGGGTGAATGTTGCACTTGGCCAGCTTGATTAGCACTGAATGGCCTTGCAGCTTCAAAGCCTGGCTGCTTTCTTGCCCGAGGGAATCCTTTTTTGGGAGGTGTCCTGCCAGGGGGAATGCTTTCTTATGAGGTGTTAGCTGGCCTTCATTTTTCATATGAGACTGTTCTTTCTCCCACCCTGGATATCATTCCACATATATATAAACCCTTGCAGCTTCAAAGCCTGGCTGCTTGCTGCCTGGGGGAATCCTTTGTTGGGAGGTGTTGTGGTGGAGGCAAGTTTGAATGTTGCAATTGGCCGGCTTGATTAGCATTGAATGGCCTTGCAGCTTCAAAGCCTGGCTGCTTCCTATCTGGGGGAATCCTTTGTTGGGAGTGTTGTGTTGGAGGGGAGTGTGAATGTTGCAATTGATCAGCTTGATTAGCATTGAATGGCCTTGCGGCTTCAAAGCCTGGCTACTTCCTGTCTGGGGGAATGCTTTCTTACGAGGTGCTAGCTGGCCTTGATTGTTTCCTGTCTGGAATCGTTTCATGTGAGAGTGTTCTTTCTCCCACTCTGGACATCATTCCACAGATATATAAACCCTTGCAGCTTGAAAGCCTGGCTGCTTCCTGCCTAGGGGGAATCCTTTGTTGGGAAGTGTTGTGTTGGAGGGGAGTGTGAATATTGTCATTGGCCAGCTTGATTAGCACTGAATGGCCTTGCAGCTTCAAAGCCTGGGGGAATCCTTTGTTGGGAGGTGCGAATCAAGGTGGCCGATTGCAACGTTATTATCAGGTAAATCCCTCTTTGGTACATAGCACCATTGGGGAGATGGTGGCGGGGTATAAATAAAGATTATTGTTATTGTTATTATTATTATTATAGCAGGCATGTGCAAACTTTGGCCTTCCAGTTGTTTTGGACTTCAACTCCCACAATTCCTTGTTAGGAATGGTAGGAGTTGAAGTCCAAAACACTTGGAGGGCCCAAGTTTGCCCATGCCAGCTATATAGGGTACATATGTACCCAATAAACATATACCTTCCATACCCAGAAAGGTTGTTATCTTTTAGGTTTGCCGCCTGTCTCGCAACTCTTAAAGGTGTCAGACTTCTACCTGATGGCCCAATGTAGGTCTTTGGAGTTTCTCAGTTTGCTAATTTGGCCAATGGACAAAAGCTTGGCACACAACCGACCATGGCATTTAAATATGAAAGAGTGCCTCTGAGAACGTGCAGAGTGCCGGCGTGTCATTGCCGTCCCTCGCACGCCTGCGGTTTCAGAGAAACGAGTGGGCAAGCGGATGCCACTTTCAGGACGGCCGGCATTGCGGCACCTCGCCTCTCCGATGGCAGCGGCTCTGGCACGAAACGTTTCCTTTTAATTAAAACGCCGAAGGATTCACGTGTTCGCCAGGCTTCAAATGCCTTGCCGGTTGACACCAGGCGCCGGGATGGGAATCAAAGTGCAAACGCACTTTGTGCAAAGGCGGCTTTTTAGGAACGGGTTGGGCACAAAGTGGAGCCTCCCATTTGCCGTCTGAACACTTTGGGGTTTTTTCCCTGCCAGAAATTACAAAAGTAATGCATCAACGTTTCTGCTGCGCATTAAGAACCCTGTTAGATCAAACCAGAAGAACATATAGCCATAAATCTGATCCCTAAATGGCCTTATATGGGTCTACACCAGGCTGAACTGCATTGAACTGCATTATATGGTTAGTATACACCCATATAAAACAGGTGAATGCATCGACCCACATTATATCGTCAGTGTAGACCTATATAATGGAGTTGCATGCATTGAACCTCATTATATGGTTGACATAGACCCATATAGTGCAGTTGCATGCATTGAACCTCATTATATGGTCAGTGTAAACCTATATAATGCAGTTGAATGCATTGAACCACATTATATGGTCAGTGTAGACCTATATAATGCAGTTGCATGCATTGAACCACATTATTTGGTCAGTGTAGACCTATATAATGCGGTTGCATGCATTGAACCACATTATATGGTCAGTGTAGACATATATAATGCAGTTGAATGCATTGAACCTCATTATATGGTCAATGTAGACCTATATAATGCAGTTGCATGCATTGAACCTCATTATATGGTTGATATAGACCCATATAGTGCAGTTGCATGCATTGAACCTCATTATATGGTCAGTGTAGACCTATATAATGTAGTTGAATGTATTGAACCACATTATGTGGTCAGTGTAGACGTATATAATGCAGTTGAATGCATTGAACCACATTATATGGTTGAAATAGACCTATATAATGCAGTTGAATGTATTGAACCACATTATATGGTCAGTGTAGACGTATATAATGCAGTTGAATGCATTGAACCTCATTATATGGTCAATGTAGACCTATATAATGCAGTTGCATGCATTGAACCTCATTATATGGTTGATATAGACCCATATAGTGCAGTTGCATGCATTGAACCTCATTATATGGTCAGTGTAGACCTATATAATGCAGTTGAATGTATTGAACCACATTATGTGGTCAGTGTAGACGTATATAATGCAGTTGAATGCATTGAACCACATTATATGGTTGATATAGACCTATATAATGCAGTTAAATGCATTGAACCTCATTATATGGTTGATATAGACCCATATAGTCCAGTTGCATGCATTGAACCTCATTATATGGTCAGTGTAGACATATATAATGCAGTTGAATGCATTGAACCTCATTATATGGTCAATGTAGACCTATATAATGCAGTTGCATGCATTGAACCTCATTATATGGTTGATATAGACCCATATAGTGCAGTTGCATGCATTGAACCTCATTATATGGTCAGTGTAGACCTATATAATGCAGTTGCATGCATTGAACCACATTATATGGTCAGTGTAGACCTATATAATGCAGTTGAATGTATTGAACCACATTATGTGGTCAGTCTAGACGTATATAATGCAGTTGAATGCATTGAACCACATTATATGGTTGATATAGACCTATATAATGCAGTTGCATGCATTGAACCTCATTATATGGTTGATATAGACCCATATAATGCAGTTGAATGCATTGAACCTCATTATATGGTCAGAAATAGACCCATATAATGCAGTTGCATGCATTGAACCCCATTATATGGTGAGTGTAGACCTATCTACTGCAGTTGAATGCATTGAACCTCATTATATGGTTGATATAGACCTATATAATGTGTTATATGGTTGATATAGACCTATATAATGCAGTTGCATGCATTGAACCTCATTATATGGTTAGTGTAGACCTATATAATGCAGTTGAATGCATTGAACCTCATTATATGGTTGATATAGACCCATATAGTCCAGTTGCATGCATTGAACCTCATTATATGGTTAGTGTAGACCTATATAATGCAGTTGAATGCATTGAACCTCATTATATGGTTGATATAGACTATAATTGCATTATATAGTCATATAGACCCATATAATGCAGTTCAGTTGCATGATATGGTCAGTATAGACCTATATAATGCAATTCAACTGCATTATAGACCCATATAATGCAACTGAAGTGTACCGAGCCGCTTTATATGAGTCAACGCTGACCACATAACGCAGTTCGGACTGTGTTATAAGACAGTGTAGAGCCCATCTAAGTCCATCTTCTTCGCTTGGCCTCTTTGCTGCTCTTTTGGCCGACAGCTCCCAGAATCCCCCAGCAAGCGGGCCAATATGGGGATTCTGGGCGCTTCCCAAAGCAGAAAGGCTGGGCCCGGCCTCGGAAATGCTGAGCTGTTGCTTCCCTTTGCAACGGAGCCAGGAAAGAACGGGAAGTCGGGCGGGTGATGCTCCTTGGATTGGTTTGGGAGGGTTGCGCCAGGGTGCCCTTCCCCACGGCGGGTGACAGGCGCTGGAATGGTGGCGCCGTCCCCGGAAACGCTTAATTAACTCCTTGGGCTGGGTCCCACTTTCCAGTAACATCCCGGGGAACCGGTTCTGAGCTGTTTACTTGCCATTGCAGGCTGGCGTTGGCTGGGAGGTAGAGGACCCCAGGAGGCCCTTCTTGAGGACCGGCCTCTTATCAAGGCTAATTGGTTGTCGAGGAGGGTTTTCCTGTTCGATACACCAGGATTGCTTTGATTATTATTAATAATAATAATAGCTTTATTTATACCCCACCACCATCTCCCCGAGGGGACTCGGAGCGGCTTACATGAGGCCAAGCCCAACGACACATAATAACAACATAATAGCAAATAATACAACAATACAATCAATATACTTACACACAAACATAAAGAAAACATAAAGAAAACATCCCACTTGCCAATTCTCCATTATCAGGGGTGTTTTGCCTCTCCAGAGAGATCTTTTAGACATATATCTAGTCATTGGGGGAGTTCAAATTCAAGCACTGCAGCCAATATGCAGAGGCCTAGGCTGGATGGCCATCTGTCGGGTGGGCTTTGATGGTGTCATCCTGCGTAGCAGGAGGTTGGACTGGATGGCCATTAGGGTTCTCTACTGCAGTGTTTTTCAACCTTTTTTGAGCCACGGAACATTTTTTACATTTACAAAATCCTGGGGTACACCACCAACCAAAATGACGCAAAATTTTATTTATTTATTTATTTATTATTTCGCATTTGTCTGTCGCCTCCCCCCCCAACGGCTCGGGGCGACTTACAACAGTTCGTAAAATACAATTGTCAGATAACTCATAAACCACAGTAACACCATTAAGATGGAATTACAATTAGAATGGTTGAAGCAACAAATGGAGTCGCAGTGGGCTGACAGCCAGGCGGTGCGAGCTACAGTTTAGCTAACTCCGAAGGCTTGTTGGAACAGCAATGTCTTAACTGCTCTCCTGAACGGGAGGAGGCCCTGGGTGGCACGGATGCCGGCGGGCAGTGCGTTCCACAGGGTTGGGGCTGCAACAGAGAAAGCCCGGCGGCGGGTTGCGGACAGATGGTATGTCCTCACATTTGGGATGACCAGGAGGTTTAGCTCTTCGGAGCGCAGTGATCTGGTGGGATGATATGGGACAAGGCGGTCCCGCAGGTACACTGGCCCCAGACCATGTAAGGCCTTAAAAGTCAGGACTAACACTTTGAAGGCAATCCGGCATTCAATTGGGAGCCAGTGCAGTTCGCGCAGGATTGGCGTGATGTGGTGGCCAATCGGGACCCCCGCCAGGAGTCGCGCTGCAGCGTTCTGCACCAGCTTGAGTCTCCGGATTACCGACAGAGGAAGGCCAATGTAAAGAGCGTTACAGTAGTCCAGCCTCGAGATGACCGTGGCTTGGATCACTAAGTCACGCCGGGACAAGTAGGGGGCCAGCTTCCTCGCCTGTCGAAGATGGAAAAATGCTACCCTGCTGACGCTGGAGACGTGGGCCTCCATCGACAACAGGGGGTCCAAGGTTACTCCTAAACTCTTAACAGAGGCGACGGACATAATGTCACGCCGTCCAGGGTTGGAAGCTGAACATCCCTACAGCCCGGAGGACCCAGCCACAGGATCTCCGTCTTTGCCGGATTCACCTTCAACCTACTGGCTCGCAGCCATCCAGTGACGGCCTCAAGGCAACGATGGAAATTATCGGGTACGGATTCGAGGCTGCCCTCCATCTTCAGGATAAGCTGGGTGTCATCAGCGTACTGATGGCACACCAGCCCAAAACTACGCACCAGCTGGGCAAGTGGTCCCATTTAGATGTTAAATAAGAGGGGGAGAATAGCCCCCTGAGGAACCCCACAGAGAAGCGGGGAACCCCCGGAGACATCCTTGCCCCTCCTCACTCATTGTAGCCGGTTCCAGAGGAAGGAGGTCACCCAATTAAGGGCTGTCCCCCTAACTCCGGCCCTGGCAAGGCGGTGAGTCAATAGATCATAATCGACTGTATCAAACGCCGCTGTGAGGTCCAATAACACGAGCAGCGCCGATCCGCCCTGATCCAGCTGGCAGCGCAACTCATCCGAGAAAATGACACTCTAACACAGTAATACATATAGTTAATATGTTTTTAAATGTATTTATACACTCAGTGTGAAACCTGGGCCTGTTTCGATGAACACGACATAGATATCCTGGCAGGAATGGCAGAAAGACACAAACTTCCCACACAGAACTCCCATCATCAAGAGAAAATACTATAAGAGTTTGGTGGGCATTGACCTTGGGTTTTGGAGTTGTAGTTCACCTATATCCAGAGAGCACTGTGGACTGAAACAATGTTGGATCAGGACCAAACTTGGCATGAATACTCAATATGCCCAAATGTGAACACAGAGGGGTTGGACTGGATGGCATTAGCCGCTTTATTTTCATCGAGGATGCTTACCTTATGATGTTGAATTGACATGAGTTTACATTCGATGTAGCTCAAAGTTGAGCCTGGATATAAATATTGGTTTATACCCACCATATTATTTGACGTGTGATGGAAGGCCTTGAAAAAGACCTCACTAATATGATGATACCACGTTGCATTTCTTCACTCTTTGGATTTCCAATATAATTTTTGTTGTTCATCATATACTGTGTTCTGTTTGGACTCAGTGAGAATCTTTATTTGTCTACTCAGAAGCTGTTTCACTTCATGTTACTAATTTAGCCTGGGTTTAGTACACTTGCTGCAACTTCCCCAGGTATTCAATTGTGGTGTAGGTTCCTTCTCAGGAGGTTCTTAGGCAGAGGCTGGATGGCCATCTGTCGGGAGGGCTTTGATGGTGTCTTCCTGTGTCGCAGGGGGTTGGACTGGATGGCCTTTAGGGTTCTCTAGTAGAATATAAACCCCCCTCGAGACTGGTGTAGGTTCCTTCTCAGGAGGTTCTTAGGCAGAGGCTGGATGGCCATCTGTCGGGAGGGCTTTGATGGTGTCTTCCTGTGTAGCAGGGGGTTGGACTGGATGGCCTTTAGGGTTCTCTAGTAGAATATAAACCCCCCTCGAGACTGGTGTAGGTTCCTTCTCAGGAGGTTCTTAGGCAGAGGCTGGATGGCCATCTGTCGGGAGGGCTTTGATGGTGTCTTCCTTCTTGGCAGAAGTGGGTTGGACTGGATGGCCTTTAGGGTTCTCAGGAGGTTCTTAAGAGGCTATGATTCAGGGGGGCTGGATGGGCTGGTGTCAGGAGGGGTTGGACTGATGGAGGTTCTTCTTGGTAGAGGCTGGATGGATCTGTCTGGAGGGCTTTCTCAACTGTCTTCCTGGATGGCCATCTGTCGGGGCTTGGACTCCTGTGATGGGGGTTGGACTTTAGGGTTCTCTAGTAGAATATAAACCCCCTCGAGACTGGTGTAGGTTCCTTCTCAGGAGGTTCTTAGGCAGAGGCTGGATGGCCATCTGTCGGGAGGGCTTTGATGGTGTCTTCCTGTGTCGCAGGGGGTTGGACTGGATGGCCTTTAGGGTTCTCTAGATGGTGTCTTCCTGTTGTCGAAGGGGGTTGGACTGGATGGCCTTTAGGGTTCTCTTCCAGAATATAAACCCCCATCTGTCAGGAGGGCTTTGATGGTGTCTTCCTTCTTGGTAGAAGTTGGACTGGATGGCCTTTAGGGTTCAGGAGGTTCTTGATTCAGGGCTGGATGGCCATCTGTCAGGAGGGCTTTGATGGCGTCTTCCTTCTTGTCGCAGGGGTTGGACTGGATGGCCTTTAGGCCTTTAGGGTTCTCTAGTAGAATGGATAAACCCCCTTCTTGAGACTGGGCCTTTAGGGGTGGTTCCAACTCTCAGGAGGTTCTTATTCAGAGGCTGGATGGCCATCTGTCAGGAGGGCTTTGACGGTGCCTTCCTGTGTAGCAGGGGGTTGGACTGGATGGCCTTTAGGGTTCTCTTCAGAATATAAACCCCCTCGAGACTGGTGGCCTTTAGGTTCCTTCTCAGGAGGTTCTTAGGCAGAGGCTGGATGGCCATCTGTCAGGAGGGCTTTGATGGTGTCTTCCTGTCTTGGTAGGGGGTTGGACTGGATGGCCTTTAGGGTTCTCTAGTAGAATATAAACCCCCCTCGAGACTGGTGTAGGTTCCTTCTCAGGAGGTTCTTAAGCAGAGGCTGGATGGCCATCTGTCGGGAGGGCTTTGATGGTGTCTTCCTGTGTCGCAGGGGGTTGGACTGGATGGCCTTTAGGGTTCTCTAGTAGAATATAAACCCCCCTCGAGACTGGTGTAGGTTCTTTCTCAGGAGGTTCTTAATTCAGAGGCTGGATGGCCATCTGTCAGGGAGGGCTTTGATGGTGTCTTCCTTCTTGGTAGCAGGGGTTGGACTGGATGGCCTTGAGGGTTCTCTAGTAGAATATACACCCCCCTCGAGACTGGTGTAGTGTCTTTCTCAGGAGGTTCTTATGCAGAGGCTGGATGGCCATCTGTCAGGAGGGCTTTGATGGTGTCTTGCTTCTTGGCAGAAGGGGTTGGACTGGATGGCCTTTAGGGTTCTCTTAGAATATAAACCCCCTCGAGACTGGTGTAGGTTCCTTCTCAGGAGGTTCTTAAGCAGAGGCTGGATGGCCATCTGTCGGGAGGGCTTTGATGGTGTCTTCCTGTGTCGCAGGGGTTGGACTGGATGGCCTTTAGGGTTCTCTAGTAGAATATAAACCGCCCTCGAGACTGGTGTAGGTTCCTTCTCAGGAGGTTCTTAGGCAGAGGCTGGATGGCCATCTGTCGGGAGGGCTTTGATGGTGTCTTCCTGTGTCGCAGGGGGTTGGACTGGATGGCCTTTAGGGTTCTCTAGTAGAATATAAACCGCCCTCGAGACTGGTGTAGGTTCCTTCTCAGGAGGTTCTTAAGCAGAGGCTGGATGGCCATCTGTCGGGAGGGCTTTGATGGTGTCTTCCTGTGCCGCAGGGGGTTGGACTGGATGGCCTTTAGGGTTTTCGACCAATTCTACCCCTCTTATTTTCCCCCTCTTCTAGTGTCCTTGGGGGGCTATGCCCTGTGGAAAGATCCGGAGCCTTCTGTGGCCGAGCCCCCATCCTACCCAATGCCCTTGGACATGACCATACGGAACGCAGTCTACACGGCCGCCCAGCCGCATTGCGCAGCTCAGATCCCAAGCGGGACGCAGCCAGATACTGAGTCCCTCTTCCTGCGGCCCAAGATGAAGGTAAGGATACGGGGAGGGAGTGAAATGGATGGCATTGCTGACACTTAGGGTGAGGTCCCGCTGTTAGCCCCAGCTTCTGCCAACCTAGCAGTTTGAAAACATGCAAATCTGAGTAATAATAATATAATAATAATAATCTTTATTTATACTCCGCCACCATCTCCTCGATGGGGACTCGGGGCGGATCAATAGGTAGATCAATAGGTACCGCTCCATGCAGTCATGCCGGCCACATGACCTTCGAGGTGTCTATGGACAACGCTGGCTCTTTGGCCTAGAAATGGAAGTGAACAACAATCTTTCCCTAGAATGATGCTGATATGTTGCTGCCCTTCTCTGCAGGTGACCCAAGGAGATGCGCCGGGAGACCAGTTCTCCTGCCCATATTGCCA
The DNA here is from genome assembly GCA_030556195.1 of Anolis apletophallus. NCBI lineage: Eukaryota > Metazoa > Chordata > Lepidosauria > Squamata > Anolidae > Anolis > Anolis apletophallus. Next base: position 6,249,814 of record JARBWK010000019.1, on the reverse strand, counting down.
AAAGGGCTTCTCCTACCAGCGCATGCTGAACCGCCACCTGAAATGCCACAGCCAGGTGAAGCGCCACCTTTGCCCTTACTGCAACAAAGGCTTCAACGACACCTTTGACCTCAAGCGCCATGTCCGGACCCACACAGGTAAGTCTTGTTGGAAACAGCAACCTTCTACAAGCTTCATAGTTATTGTTATGTCTATAATTCAGATTGTATGTATGTTTTGATAGGCAGCTTCCCCTTAACTCTATGTTGTTTGAGGTTGTGGGTGGGGCTACAGGCCATGTGACCAGATCTGGGACTATTCAGACTGAGACTCCGTTTTGGAAGTATGTTTGCGTCAGAAGCAGTACAGATTAGAAGTCAGTAGTGTCAGAATGCTTTAGAGAACTTGCTGTTTAAACTCTCAACTGATAATAAATGCGCCCATATGCTGAATACACAAAGTTTGTAAGTAAATCAACAGTGTTATTTTTAACAAAGACTACCTATTTTTGGTCTCTTGAGAGCAGGATTTGAAAGCAATATATTTTATGGGAGAGTAGATGTTTTTTGGGCAACGGAAATCACACTTCTGAAGATCTGCTACATGTAATAATAATAATAATAATAATTTTACTGACACAAAGCACATTATTGTTATTACATGTAGAAGATCTTCAGAAGTGTTATTTCCATTATTACATATTATAATTATTAAATAATAATAATTACTGTATTTTACTGTCACAAAAACACTTATTATTATTATTATTATTACATGTAGCCGATCTTCAGAAGTGTTATTTCCATTATTATATATTATAATTATTAAATTATTATTATTATTATTACATGTAGCAGATCTTCAGAAGTGTTGTTTCCATTATTATATATTATAATTACTAAATAATAATAATATTAATAATTACATGTAGCAGATCTTTAGAAGTGTTATTTCCATTATTATATATTATAATTATTAAATTATTATTATTATTTTACTGACACAAAAACACATTATTATTATTATTATTACATGTTCAGAAGTGTCTTCCATTATTATATAATTATTAAATTATTATTATTATTTTATTAAAAAATAATTATTATTAATTATTACATGTAGCAAATCTTCAGAAGTGTTATTTCCATTATTACATATTATAATTATTAAATAATAATAATTACTGTATTTTACTGTCACAAAAACACTTATTATTATTATTACATGTAGCCGATTTTCAGAAGTGTTATTTCCATTATTATATATTATAATTATTAAATTATTATTATTATTACATGTAGCCGATCTTCAGAAGTGTTGTTTCCATTATTATATATTATAATTATTAAATAATAATAATATTAATAATTACATGTAGCAGATCTTCAGAAGTGTTATTTCCATTATTATATATTATAATTATTAAATTATTATTATTATTTTACTGACACAAAAACACATTATTATTACATGTAGAAGATTTTCAGAAGTGTTTTTTCCATTATTATATAATAATTAAATTATTATTATTATTATTTTACTGACACAAAAACACATTATTATGATTATTACATGTAGAAGATCTTCAGAAGTGTTGTTTCCATTATTATATATTATAATTATTAAATTATTATTATTTTTACATGGTTGAAGGTCTTCAGAAGTGTTGTTTCCATTATTATATATTATAATTATTAAATAATTATTATTATTACATGTAGCCGATCTTCAGAAGTGTTGTTTCCATTGTTATATATTATAATTATTAAATTATTATTATTATTATTACACGTAGCAGATCTTCAGAAGTGTTATTTCCATTATCATATATTATAATTATTAAATAATAATAATTATTTTACTCATACAAAAACACATTATTATTATTATCCACATGTAGAAGAGCTTTTCATCCCAAATGAAGTGTCTGTCCGCATTTCCATTATTATATATTATAATTATTAAATTATTATTATTATTTTACTGACACAAAAACACTTGTTGTTGTTGTTGTTATTATTATTATTATTATTATTATTACAGTAGTTTGATACTATTGTAGGGGCTGCCCAAAGGAAATAATGATGCCTAAATAATAAATAAATAAATAAATCCCAGGATTGCATAGATTGGGGATGTTTCTCAAATAGGAGCTCCAGATAGTCCTGAAGTAGCTTCCCCTTTTGCTTTGGCTCAGCGTGAAGCTTACTGTATTGTGTGAAACTAATGCATACCCACATTTTGGGAAGGTGAGCCCCAAAAGAAGAGCGAGGGGGCCAGGGGACAGTTCCACCTTGTCTCCTGTGCTACTCTTATAATATAATATAATATCATATAATAGTTATAATATTAAAATGTAATACAATATAATACTACTAATAATATATTATAATTATATATTTTATATTACATGTAATAATATTACAATATAATTGTATAGTACAATATAGTAATATATAATACTGATATTGTACTATGCTAATAATATAATATATTGTATGTATATGTTTTGTAAGCCGCTCTGAGTCCACTTATGTAAATAAATAAATAAACGGTGAGCATTAGATTCGAGTAAATATGGTAATCTTGTATCTAAGCACACATCGCTCGTAGTGTGTATGGATTGGGGGATTCTAGGTAATGGAGAGCTGAATCTCACCCCTTCCTCTCCCTCCCTCCAGGTGTGCGGCCCTACAAGTGCGACCTCTGCGACAAGGCCTTCACCCAGCGCTGCTCCTTGGAGTCCCACCTGAAGAAGATCCACGGGGTGCAGCAGAGCTACGCCTACAAGGAGCGCCGGGCCAAGCTGTACGTCTGCGAGGAATGCGGCTCCACGGCCGACAGCCAGGAGGGCCACCTCCAGCACCTGCAGGAGTGCCACCCCGACAGCCCCCTGCTGCGCAAGGCCTCGCGCAAGGCCTCCCCGTCGCTCCACGGCGCGGCCGAGACGGGCCCCATCACGCTGCTGCAAGGGGCAGCCTGCCTCTGAAAGCACTCTGTGTTTGTGTGTGTTTTGGAGGGTCTTAAAATACCCACTGTTGACCCACTTCGAGGGTATTCTCAGAGTTCAATAGGACTCTCCAAGCTCATTGGAATGAATGGAAAATGCAATGCAAACAAATGGGTTTCTTGCATGGACAAGCTCATAGGAGAGCTAGGATCGGAGTTCCAGCTTGGACCCAGTTCCTTAAAGTGTTCAGGATCAAGCCTCCATCCTTTTCTCTTGGCACCCATCCTCACAACTCAGGGACTTTCAAGATTCAACACAGCCTTCCAAGACAATGGGACAAAAGGCAAACACAATGCAAACAAAAGGATTTCTTGCTCTTCGGAGAGCTAGGATCTGAGTTCCAGCCTGGACCTAGTTCCTTAAAGCATTCAGGAACGACAAACACAATGTAAACAGTTCCTTAAAGTGTTCCAGATCTGACATCCGTCCCTTTCTCTTGCCAGAGATGTCCATCCTTCCATCTCAGGGATTTTTGGGGTTCGACACAGCCCTCCAAACCAATGGGACAAATAGCAAACACGATGTAAACAAAAGGATTCAGGATCTGAGTTCCAGCCTGGCCCAGTTCTTTAAAGCAGTGTTTCCCAACCGCTGTGACGCAGCACACTAGTGTGCCGTGACGGACTTCCTGCTGTGCCGCGAGAAAAGCTCTCTGCCCCCCTTCCTTCCCCCCTCCTCCTGCCGAACTCCTGCTGCTTGGGGGAGGAGGAGGAAAGGCCGGCAAAGAAAAAGAAGACGGGGCCGGGGTGCCACCTCCTTCGGCCGCTTCCCCAGCCAGCCTCCAATCCGCCATGACTCCCGCCCCTCGCTCACTGAAGCCACGCGGAGGATTAGCCCCGCCCACTGAAGCCCATCCACCACTCATGCTCCTCCTCTGTGGGAGAGCTGAAGCCGGGGGGAGGGAGCGGGGCATGGTGCGGCATGGCTGGCTCTGCCACCGCTGGCTTGAGGGCTGGAGAAGTGCCAAGCCAGCATGGTGCTGGCTCTGCCACCGCTGGCCTTGCCACTGCCCCAGCAAGGCTGGCTCTGCCAGAAGCTATGGGAGAGCTGAAGCCGGGAGGGGGGGGGCATGGTGCGGCCTGGCTCCGCCCCCTCCCCCCACTTCAGCGCTCCCACAGCTTCGCCAGCCTTGAGGGGGCAGTGCCAAGCCAGCATTGTGCTGGCTCTGCCACCGCTGGCTTGCCACTGCCCCCTCAAGGCTGGAGAAGCTCTGGGAGAGCTGAAGCCGGGACGGAGGGGGGCATGGCGCGGCCTGGCTCCGCCCCCTCCCCCCGGCTTCAGCGCTCCCACAGCTTCGCCAGCTTTGAGGGGGCAGTGCCAAGCTAGCATTGTGCTGGCTCTGCCACCGCTGGCTTGCCACTGCCCCCTCAAGGCTGGAGAAGCTCTGGGAGAGCTGAAGCCGAGGGGCAGTGCCAAGCCAGCATTGTGCTGGCTCTGCCACTGCTGGCTTGCCACTGCCCCTCAAGGCTGGAGAAGCTCTGGGAGAGCTGAAGCCGGGGGGGGGGCATGGTACGGCCTGGCTCCGCCCCCCCGGCTTTGGTACTCCCAGCAGCTGCTCCCAGCAGGCCACCCCCAGCCGTTCTTTACTGTGTTAGAGTGTCATTTTGTGTCATTTTGGTTGGTGGTGTGCCCCCGGATTTTTTTAATGTTAAAAGTGTGCCGCGGCTCCAAAAAAGTTGGGAAACACTGCCTTAAAGTGTTCAGGATCTGACATCCATCCCTTTCTCTTGGCAAAGATATCCATCCTCCCAACTCAGGGATTTTTGGGATTCAACACAGCCCTCCAAGCCAATGGAACAAATAGTAAATTAAATGCAAACGAAGAGGAGCAATGGATTTCTTGCACGGACCCAGCTCGTTGGAGAGCTATGATCTGACTTCCAGCTTGGACCTAGTTCCTTAAAGCATTCGGGAATGACAAACACAATGTAAACAAAGCGGATCAACTCCTTGGAGAGCTAGGACCAGACTTCCAGCCTGGACCTGGTTCCATAAAGTGTTCAAGGATCTCCTTCTCTTGGCAAAGGGGTTTCCAGAGGTCAGTAGGACCCTCCACGGCGATGGCACAAATGGCAAACGCAATGTAAACAAATGGATTTCTTGCCTAGATCCAGCTCCTTGGAGAGCTAGGACCTGACTTCCAGCCTGGACCTAGTTCCTTCTCTTGGCACAAACACAGTTTCTCATGGGTTTCATAAAATTATTTTTTGGCTACTCAATAATTTTGCTACTGTTATGAATCATAATGTAAATATCTGATATGCAGGATGTATATTCTGGACCAAATTTGGCACAAACATCCGCACAAATGGGGGATTGATATTGTCATTTTGGGAAGTTGCTGGGAGTTATAGTTCACCTAAATCAAATTCTGAACTCCACCAATTTCTTGGTACACATGACCAACAGAAAATAAGATGGGCACTGACCTTGCTTTTTGGAGTTGTAGTTCACCTATTTACAGAGAGCGCTGTGGACTCAAACAATGATGCTGGACCAAACTTGACTTCCAAATGCACTGGTGGACCTAATTGCTGGGATAGTTCACCTACAATCAAAGCATTCCACCAATGATAGAATGAAACTTCAAACCACAATGTAAACAAACCCCCTCACGACCCCGCGGATCAATGGCATTTCCTCAATGGATTTCCTCGCATGGACCCTGTTCCCCGGAGAGCCAAAGCCGACAGGATGATGAAGTTTAAGACTTGGGAGGAGAGAAGACTTCTTTTCGGATGTCCATCCCCAATTCAGGGATTTTTGGCACTCCTTCAATCCGACGATGCCCACAATTCAAACCTTTGCAAAATGAGGAAAGATTGGAAAAAAAATTTGGCATTGGACTCCTATAGTTGGAGAGCCAAGGTCATCGGGATGATGAAGTTCAAGGGTCAGCACGATGCTCTTGTTCTAGAGTTGGGCTTCGGAGTTAACATCACACCCACCTTGCCACCCCAAGAGACTCGGATGCCGTGTCTTCTCCGTGGCACACGCAAAAGCAGTATTGGCAATGCACTCGGGTCCTCCATTGCATCCCAGGGCAGCCGATGGGACGCAGGCAGCTCCATGTTGCAACAGGCAGACAAATGGAGATCTGTCACTACTTGCTTCTGTCATGTAACATGGTTATGATGGTGGCCGATAGACGTGTCAGCTGGGTCATGTCCGCTCTCATGAGCTAAAATCAGGCAAGGAAGCAACGCTAGCCCTTTAAGAGACCATTGTAAATAAGCACCACATTATTTCCCTCACCCATATTCTCTTAGTGCTTCTGGAGTTATTTTCCCCATCCTTTTGGTGACCCCAAAGGGACCAGATCCCGTTTGATTTTCGGTGCTAAGCAGTGCCAGTCCTGGTTGGTACTTGGATGGGAGTCCGACAAGTACAGCAAGCTCTGTTTCAACCATCTCTGATCGTTCCTTACCTAGGAAGGCCCCTATAGGCTTCATGGTGCCCTAAAGTCACCAGGCGCCCTTTGTTTATGTGAGCTAAGCAGGGCCAGCCCTGGTTGGTACTTGGATGGGAGTCCGACAAGTGCAGCAAGCTCTGTTTCAACTATCTCTGATCGTTCCTTACCTAGGAAGGCCCCTATAGGCTTCATGGTGCCCTAAAGTCAACAACCACCCTTTGTTTGTGGGAGCTAAGCAGGGCCAGTCCTGGTTGGTACTTGGATGGGACTCCGCCAAGTGCAGTGAGCTCTGTTTCAACCATTTCTGATTATTCCTTACCTAGGAAGGCCTCTATAGGCTTAATGGTGCCCTAGCGTCACCAGGCACACTTTGTTTATGTGAGCTAAGCAGGGCCAGCCCTGGTTGGAACTTGGGTGGGAGTCCACCAAAGCCTACCAAGGGCATTGAGCTCTGTCGCCACCATCTCTGAGCATTCTTTGCCTATGAAGTTCAGGCTATTTGAATTTGCACACCCACACAAGGTCTGGCCTTTGTCGGTTTCCCCCCTCAATGCTGCCTTTAGGGATTGTCACTCCCAGAATGCTGGCTGGAGGATGCTGGGAGTTGGAGTCCCCAGGTCACTTTCCCAAGAGAGATGTTTACATGCGTTACCTTGCTTTGGGAAACCGTTGGGTCCTTATGTATTTTGGGACATCGATACCAAACATTATGTACAGTGTTTCCAATGCATTACTGTCTGAGTATTCTCCAAAAATTAGTAAGCGATGTATTATTAACAATAATGGGAAAGCATCACTACGTGCCTTTGGTTGCATCTGCACTGCTATATAATGCAGTTTGGACTTACGAAAAAAAAGCTGCAAGTTGCTAAGTTATTTAATTTATTTTAATAATTGTAATGTTACTGTATTGTACAATTGCTGTGAGTTTTCCGGGCTGTCTGGCCATGTTCCAGAAGCATTCTCTCCTGATGTTTCGCCCACATCTATGGCAGGCATCCTCAGAGGTTGTGAGGTCTGTTGGAAACCTGGCAAATGGGGTTTATATATCTATGGAATGATGTCCAGGGTGGGAGAAATAACTCTTGTCTGCTTGAGGCAAGTGTGAATGTTGCCATCGGCCACCTTGTTTAGCACTGAATGGCCTTGCAGCTTCAAAGCCTGGCTGCTTCCTGCCTGGGGTAATCCTTTGTTGGGAGGTGTTGTATTGGAGGCAAGTGTGAATGTTGCCACTAGCCAGCTTGATTAGCACTGAATAGCCTTGCAGCTTCAAAGCCTGGCTGCTTCCTGCCGGGGGAATCCTTTGTTGGACGGTGTTGCATTGGAGGCAAGTGCGAGTGTTACAATTGGCCAGCTTGATTGGCATTGAATGGCCTTGCAGCTTCAGAGCCTGGCTGCTTCCTGCCTGGGGGAATCCTTTGTTGGGAGGTGTTGTGTTGGAGGGAAGTGTGGATGTTGCCACTAGCCAGCTTGATTAGCACTGAATAGCCTTGCAGCTTCAAAGCCTGGCTGCTTCCTGCCGGGGGAATCCTTTGTTGGAAGGTGTTGCATTGGAGGCAAGTGCGAGTGTTACAATTGGCCAGCTTGATTGGCATTGAATGGCCTTGCAGCTTCAAAGCCTGGCTGCTTCCTGCCTGGGGGAATCCTTTGTTGGGAGGTGTTGTGTTGGAGGGAAGTGTGAATGTTGCCACTAGCCAGCTTGATTAGCACTGAATAGCCTTGCAGCTTCAAAGCCTGGCTGCTTCCTGCCAGGGGAATCCTTTGTTGGAAGGTGTTGCATTGGAGGCAAGTGCGAGTGTTACAATTGGCCAGCTTGATTGGCATTGAATGGCCTTGCAGCTTCAAAGCCTGGCTGCTTCCTGCCTGGGGGAATCCTTCGTTGGGAGGTGTTGCGTTGGAGGCAAGCGTGAGTGTTACAATTGGCCAGCTTGATTGGCATTGAATGGCCTTGCAGCTTCAAAGCCTGGCTGCTTCCTGCCTGAGGGAATCCTTTGTTGGGAGGTGTTGTGTTGGAGGGGAAGTATTGGCCAGCTTTATGAGCACTGAATTGCCTTGCTGCTTCAAAGCCTGGCTACTTCCTGCCTGGGGGAATGCTTTCTTACGAGGTGCTTGCTGGCTTTGATTGTTTCCTGTCTGGAATGGTTTCATGTGAGAGTGTTCTTTCTCCCACCCTGGACATCATTCCACAGATATATAAACCCTTGCAGCTTCAAAGCCTGGCTGCTTCCTGCCTGGGGGAATCCTTTGTTGGGAGGTGTCGGTTGGTCCTGATTGCCTTTCCGTACAATGCAAATGGATGGAGTAGGGAGCCACCTATAGAGAAGGATGGCTTTGCTCTGCCTCGGGCGGCAAAATGTCCTGGGAGGATTTAAACTGAAATGTCTATTTGAAATCCCCATAAATAAGGGCAGCAAACAGAGTCTCTGGGATGGAAACTAGACATTTCCAAATGGCTGTAATTTTGAGATGTCAATCAAAGCCCTCCTGACAGATGGCCAGCTTAGAAACCTTCAGTGAAGGAGACTCCATCGCTGCCACCATCATATTTATCAACAGGCCATCCAGTCCAACCCCATCCTGTTATATATGAAGACACAATCAAATCCCTCCCAACAGATGGCCATCCAGCCTCAGCTTAAAAGCCAACAGAGCGGGAAATTGGTTGGAAGTTAGTGTTTATATTTCTTCAAAGTGAGTTTTGGAAGCGTAGGAGCCAATGATATTTATACAACCTCCATTGCCACGAATGGGGCATCCAGACGCTGTGCCGGATTCGGCGTCTTGCGGGATGCGGGTCCGAGCGGATGTTTACGAGGCTGTGAATCTTGTTTACACATTGGGCTTTATGTCTTCGGGAACAAAGCAGGCCTGTGAACTTTTATCGTATTATTATTATTATTATGTTATTCATAAGCGACAAACATTCCATGAACTACAATAAAGTGGTAAAAAACCATATCTGCTTGGCGTGTGTTTGTGGGTGCATGAAATTCACATTATGGAGATGTTTACACACTTATACACCCAATACAGTCTGGAGGAAGCTTTAAAAAGATCTCATCTTATACAGCCTTTCAATTGGTTGAGCAAAACCAGTGCTGCAATATGGATGTTGATGTTTTTTCCCATAGCACTTAATTAACTTCCTGAATTTCTGAACTTAAAAAGTTTCAGTTGCTATAATGGCTTTGGCCACTAGAGGGCTCAGTGAGCTCATAGATTAACTTGCATGTGCTAGCTGCTAGCAGATTAATTTAACTATTATTATTTAAAAATATTGTTATTATTATTCCCTGCTTTTTGTCTCTAAAAAAGAGACCCAGTAAAATCAAATACAATTTAAAAACCTATGAACTTTAATAATAATAAACTTTAATAATAAATAATAAAATAAGTAATAATAATGAGTAATAAAATTATTAATTGTATTAATTATTATTAATAATAAAATAATTATTAAAATATGATAATTAATTATAATAATAAAATATAATAAATAATAAATAATGGAATACATACATTCAAAGACACATTGCCTGTATATTTGCTTATCACATTAACACATTTATATACATATACACACGCATATATACGGTATGTACACACTGTGTGTATAGCATGTATTAATGTGTGTGTGTGTATATATATATATACACACATTAATATATGCTATACATATAGTAATGTATATATGCTATACATATTGTAATGTGTATATATACTATACATTAAGATAGGGTGCTTATTTCATAAAATACATTTATGTCCCTTTATTAATATTAATATGTTATGTATATTATATATTTTAATACATATATGTGTGTGTTAATATACATTAACGCACACACAGGGCCGTAGCCAGGATTTTGATTTGGGGGGGGTGAGTTTGGTTCGGGGGGGGGCTGAGACTGGATGGAAGAGGGTCTACCCTAGCAAACCTTTTGTATTGTTATCCCAATAACCCCATGAAGGTGGGATATAATGAGCATGGTGATCAGATCATGATATGAATAAACATAACAGTTTAAATAATGTACCAGTAAGGCCTTTTCGCGGACCACCCTGAGAATTTCGGGGCGGGGGGGCTGAAGCCCCCTTAGCCCCCCCCCCCCCGGCTACATGCCTGCGCACACATATACATACATACACATACGTACTGGCATATGCACTACATTGATATGTAGTAGGTATATTACATTACATTAACCTTCAAATACATATACAGCCTGCATATTTATAATACTATAGTAATGTATATATTATATATTAAGATAGGGTGCTTATTTCATAAAATATATGTCCCATTTATTATTAATATGTTATGTATATTATATATTATAATACATATGTGTGTGTTAATGTATATTTATATACATTAATGCACACATATACATACACATACTGTACGTACTGGCATACGTACGGTACTACATTGATATGTAGTAAGTAGGTATATTACATTACATTAACCTTCAAATACACATATAGCCTGCATATTTATAATGCTAGTAAATAAATTGGTAGTAAATACGTATTACCTCAAACAGGAGAAGGAAATGCATGGCCTCCAAAGGTTGAGGGATCTCATTTCCTATCAGGTAATGAAAGGTGGTGGGAAAGAAAGCCCTCCCGGCAGATAGCCATCCAGCCACTGTTTAGAAACATCCAGAAAAGACGACTCTACCAGACCCAAAGCAGTCTCTATTTCAATAGAAAGAGATCCCGCAAAGGCTATCCAGTCCAACCCCATTTCTCCAGATAGGAAGACGTCATTAAAGCCCTCCCGACAGATGGCCAGCCGGCCTCTGCTTAAAAACCAACAGAGAAGGAGACTGCCGAGAACTTATATTTGTGTATATTTCTTCAATGAACCCCTTTTTTTTGCCCTCGCTGGGATTCAATAATCACCAGGACCACTCGTGGGAGTTGTAGTTTGCCAAGGCCTTTAGCAGAGAAGCCAAAGAGCACCAAACTACAGATCCTACTATTCCACGGCAGTTCAAATGGGGGCCAAACGACATCCCTTCTATAGGGCTCAGGAGTGCGAATCCTGCAGTGTAAACGAAGGCTGCTGGGAGTTGCAGTCCAGCAATGTCCGACGTCCCAGCGGTTGGGGGCTAAAGTGTGCCTTCTGGATTTGGCTGCATCAGCCTCTTCGAAGGAGGCGAGCAGAGTCCAAACGGTGTTCGCTGGACCCTTGTGTTGTGTGTGTAATGGACCCATCAGCGAATAATGACGATGTAGTTGCAACACGTTGACATTTCATTAACAAAGAGGCCTTTCCTCAAGGCCCTGAACCTTAACCTTGAGATTTCGAGGCTGCGGGCCTTGAGAAAGCCCCTTGTGTCCACACTAGAAAGTACTTAAAGTACTTAAAGTTTGTTATGTTGAGCAAGTTTGCTCTGGATGCATCATCATTGACTTTCAGTGTGCTCTGGCTGAAGGGTAAACTACAACTCCCACTGTATGGTGAGTCAGTCCCCTCAAACCCCTCCAGTAGATTGAGTTAGTCATGGGGGTTTTGTGTGCCAAGTTTGGTCCAGGTCCATCATCGGTGGAGGTCACAGTTTCCCCGGTTGTGGGTGAACTACAACTCCCAGAAAAGACAGCCCGTTTTCCCCCAAACCCCTCCAGTAATCAAATTTTGGCCTATCAGGTCTGTGTGCCAAGTTTGATCCAGATCCATCCGTGTTTGGGTTCACAGTGCCTTCTGGATGTAGGTGAACTACAACTCCCACAAATCAAGGTGAATTTTCCCTCAAAGACCTCCAGTATATTTTGCTGGTCATGGGAATGTGGCGCAGCTGGGTGGGAGTCAGCTGCATAAGATCTCTACTGACCAGAAGGTCATGAGTTCGAGGCCTGCCCGGGTCGGGGTGAGTTCTCGACCAAATTGTGTAGCTCGTTGTCGACCTTTGCGACCCAAAAGACAGCTGCATCTGTCAAGTAGGAAATTTAGGTATCACTTGTGTGGGGAGGCTAAATTTGACTGATTTACGAGGCCATAATATCTCCAGGAAGTACACAAAAAGAACGAAGGAATGCGACAGCTCCCCCTGGTGGCCAAAAGCTGAAATGTTAACTTGCCTCTGAGTGTCTGTCTATATATGTTGTATGTCTATGGCATTGAATGTTTGCCTGTATATGTGCATTGTGATCCGCCCTGAGTCCCCTGCGGGGTGAGAAGGGCGGAATATAAATTACGTAAATAAATAAATAAATAAATAAATAATATTTCTACTATACTTATTTAACATTTAATCTATATTTCTATTATTATTAATATTATTATTATTAATTATTAATAATATCCAGAAAATACACACAAAAAGTAGTGAAGGAATGCGACAGCTCCCCCTGGTGGCCAGAAAAGCTGGAATATTAAATTGCCTCTGAGTGTTTGTCTATATATGTTGTATGCCTATGGCATTGAATGTTTGCCTGTATATGTGCATTGTGATCCGCCCTGAGTCCCCTGCGGGGTGAAAAGGGCGGAATATAAATGATGTAAATAGATAAATAAATAATAAATAAATAAATATTTCTATTATATTTACTTAACATGTAATCTATAATATTTCTATTATTATTAATAATATTATTATTAATATTATTAATTATTAATAATATCCAGGAAATACACACAAAAAGTAGTGAAAGAATGCGACAGCTCCTCCTGGTGGCCAGAAAAGCTGGAATGTTAAATTGCCTCTGAGTGTCTGTCTATATATGTTGCATGTCTATGGCATTGAATGTTTGCCTGTATATGTGCATTGTGACCCTGCGAGGTGAGAAGGGCGGAATATAAATGATGTAAATAATAAATAAATAAATAAATAATGGGGGCTCTGTGTGCCAAGTTTGGTCCAATTCCATCTTTGTTGAAGACCGGAGGGCTCATGGTTTGCAGGTGAACTATAAATCCCAAGTACCTACAACTCCAAAATGTCCAGGCCAATTGCCCACATAACCCACTAGTATTCAAATTTGGGCATACAGTGTCCCCTCATTATGTTCCAGGACCTCCCGCAATAGGTGAAAAATGGAATGCATCCCATAATACAGTGAACGGAAGTGAACACACTTGTCAGTCTCCCCGCATCGGTTCCCCTTATCGAAGGAGGCCTCATCCTCTTATCTGACCTCTCCGCGAACTCTCTGTGCGCCCAAGTGAGACTTATGACTTTGGCCATCTATCCTTGCCAATACAGTCAGCTGTTTTCCTAAAATTTCCACATTTGCCGCATCCTCGCAACTGTGCCGGTGCCGTGACCCCTTTGGAAAAAGGAAAAAAACCCAACCTCCGTGCATTTGGGGTAAAGGGAGAACAAGTGATCGACCGGAGTGATCTCTACTTCTTCGCGTCCTATTTTCCTTTGCCCTTCCTCCTCCCCAACTATATTTCCAAAACCTGTGGGTTAATCCCTCGAAACAAGGGTAAAACTTTAACCGACTCGGCCTCTTACCGCTTTGCATAAATAATCCACCCAAAGAGACGGCAAAACTAGGAGACGTTTGGGTCAACTAGGAGGAAGGAACAAGGGGGCCAAGTGGGGTGCCATCCCTTTGGGACACAGGCAAGAGAAGCGGCAACGTGTCGGGTTTGTCTTCCTACACAAACGCACCGGAACGCGAGAGTCTCGAGCCTCTGGCAAGTGCGTGGCACAGTCCCAAATGGGCACCGAACTGGGCTTCCTGGGGTGACAATCCGAGCCCTTTCTGACCCTGAAACAATCCTGCTGTCCGGCCGAATTGGTCAATTTAAGACACTCCCAATCTGTTTATCCCCAGAGGATCCCACAACTCGGCGGAGATTCGTGTCCAAAAAGTGGCCGGATTTCGAGTCCGGCTCATCCAAACGCCACCTGTCTCGGCGTACTTCTTTCCCACCCCTTTTAGGACCAAGGGATTGAGTTAGCTCTTTTTTGGGCCTGACCCGTCTCCGGATCTGTCTTGACCGACGTCGTCGTGACCTCCATCCAAGGGCGACATGACTTTCGCCGAATTCCTGCAGCAAGTCGGAGGCATGGGCCGCTTCCAGGTGATCCACACGGCGCTCCTGACCATCCCCATCGTCTTGATGGCCAGCCACAACCTGCTCCAGAACTTCACGGGGGCCATCCCGGAGCACCGGTGCAAGCTCCGCATCGCTACCAACGGCACCGGGTACCCAAACGCCACCCGTTTGCTCGATCCCGACGACCTGGTGCGGGCAGGCATCCCTCTCAACAGCAAGCAGCGGCCAGAGAGATGCCGGCGCTTTGTGGAGGCCCAGTGGCACCTCCTGGACCCCAACCTCACCGAGGCCAACCGGACGGAATGGCGCACCGAGTCGTGTGCCGACGGGTGGGTCTACGACCGGAGTATGTACACCTCCAGCATCATTACGGAGGTGAGACGGGATCGGCGTAGGAATTCAGGAACAATAATAATATGTTCAAAGCCAACTTTGAACATGTTGCCTTGGCTTCAACCTTCTCTGGGTGTTTATAAGCAGAGGCCGGATGGCCATCTGTCGAGAGAGCTTTGATGGTGCCTTTCTGTATTGCACAAGGGGGTTGGACTGGATGGCCTTTAGGATCCCCTCCAATTCATTATTATGAATTATTAATTATTAATAATAATAATGATGGTCATAATGATGCAATCTCCTTTTTAAGCCGTAGCTGGATGGTCATCTGTCGGGAGGGCTTTGATGGTGCTTTTCTCTATTGCATAAAGGGAGTTGGACTGGATGGCCTTTGGGATCCCTTCCAATTCATTATTATTGCCTTTCATAATAATAATAATAATAATAATAATGATGGTCATGATGATGCAATCTTTTTTTTAAGCCGTAGCTGGATGGCCATCTGTTGGGAGGGCTTTGATGGTGCTTTTCTCTATTGCACAAGGGGGTTGGACTGGATGGCCTTTGGGATCCCTTCCAATTCATTATTATTGCCTTTCATAATAATAATGATGGTAATGGTGATGCAATCTCCTTTTTAAGCCAAAGCTGGATGGTCATCTGTCGGGAGGGCTTTGATGGTGCTTTTCTCTATTGCACAAGGGAGTTGGACTGGATGGCCTTTGGGATCCCTTCCAATTCATTATTATTGCCTTTGATAATAATAATGATGGTAATGGTGATGCAATCTCCTTTTTAAGCCGAAGCTGGATGGCCATCTGTCGGGAGGGCTTTGATGGTGCTTTTCTCTATTGCACAAGGGAGTTGGACTGGATGGCCTTTGGGATCCCTTCCAATTCATTATTATTGCCTTTCATAATAATAATAATAATAATAATGATGGTCATGATGATGCAATCTTTTTTTTAAGCCGTAGCTGGATGGCCATCTGTTGGGAGGGCTTTGATGGTGCTTTTCTCTATTGCACAAGAGAGTTGGACTGGATGGCCTTTGGGATCCCTTCCAATTCATTATTATTGCCTTTGATAATAATAATAATAATAATAATAATAATGATGGTCATGATGATGCAATCTTTTTTTAAGCCGTAGCTGGATGGCCATCTGTCGGGAGGGCTTTGATGGTGCTTTTCTCTATTGCACAAGGGAGTTGGACTGGATGGCCTTTGGGATCCCTTCCAATTCATTATTATTGCCTTTGATAATAATAATGATGGTCATGATGATGCACTCTCCTTTTTAAGCCGTAGCTGGATGGTCATCTGTCGGGAGGGCTTTGATGGTGCCCTTTCTGGATTGCACAAGGGGGTTGGACTGGATGGCCTTTGGGATCCCTTCCAATTCATTATTATTGCCTTTGATAATGATAATGATGGTAATGGTGATGCAATCTCCTTTTTAAGCCAAAGCTGGATGGCCATCTGTCGGGAGGGCTTTGATGGTGCTTTTCTCTATTGCACAAGGGAGTTGGACTGGATGGCCTTTAGGATCCCCTCCAATTCATTATTATGAATTATTAATTATTATTATTAATAATAATGATGGTCATGATAATGCAATCTCCTTTTTAAGCCGAAGCTGGATGGTCATCTGTCGGGAGGGCTTTGATGGTGCTTTTCTCTATTTCACAAGAGAGTTGGACTGGTTGGCCTTTGGGATCCCTTCCAATTCATTATTATTGCCTTTCATAATAATAATAATAATAATGATGATGGTCATGATGATGCAATCTTTTTTTTAAGCCGTAGCTGGATGGTCATCTGTCGGGAGGGCTTTGATGGTGCTTTTCTCTATTGCACAAGAGAGTTGGACTGGATGGCCTTTGGGATCCCTTCCAATTCATTATTATTGCCTTTGATAATAGTAATAATAATAATAATAATGATGGTCATGATGATGCAATCTTTTTTTAAGCCGTAGCTGGATGGCCATCTGTTGGGAGGGCTTTGATGGTGCTTTTCTCTATTGCACAAGGGAGTTGGACTGGATGGCCTTTGGGATCCCTTCCAATTCATTATTATTGCCTTTCATAATAATAATGATGGTAATGCCAAAGCTGGATGGTCATCTGTCGGGAGGGCTTTGATGGTGCTTTTCTCTATTGCACAAGGGAGTTGGACTGGATGGCCTTTAGGATCCCCTCCAATTCATTATTATGAATTATTAATTATTATTAATAATAATGATGGTCATGATAATGCAATCTCCTTTTTAAGCCGAAGCTGGATGGTCATCTGTCGGGAGGGCTTTGATGGTGCCTTTCTGTATTGCACAAGGGAGTTGGACTGGATGGTCTTTGGGATCTCTTCCAACTCTGAGATTCTACGCTCCTTTTCTGGAGGTTTTTAGGCAGAGTCTGGATGGTCATCTGTCAGGAGAGCTTTGATGGTGTCTTTCTGCATGGCCGAAGGGGGTTGGACTGGATGTCCTTTGAGGTCTCTTTCAGTTCTAGGATTCTATGCTCCTTCTCTGCAAGTTTTTAAGCCAAGTGGATGGTCCTCTGTCCAGTGGGCTTTGTTGATGTCTTTCTACATGGCAGAGGGTTGGACTGGATGTCCTTTGGGGTCTCTTCCAACCCTAGGATTCTATGCTCCTTCTCTGGAAGTTCGTAAGCCAAGTGGATGGCCATCTGTCAGGAGGGGTTTGATGGTGTCTTTCTGCATGACAGAGGCTTGGACTGGATGGCATTTGGGATTGCATCCAACCATAAGATTCTACCATCATCACCATCAACATCATCATTGCAATAATAATAATAATATAATAACATTGATGATGATGTGGAGGAAATGAATGGAGTCTCCTTCTTTGATGATAATAATAATAATAATAATGTCAATGATGATGCAGTCTCCTACTCTGGACAGTTTTAAGCAGAGGCTGGATGACCATCTGTCGGGAGGCCTTTGATGGTGTCTTTCTGCATGGCAGAATATTGGACTGGATGGCCCTTGAGATCGCTTTCAACTCTTAAGATTCTAGCATCCTCATTGTCATCTTTGATAATAATAATAATAATAATAATGCAATCTCCTTCTCTGGAAGTTTTTTTTTTAGCCAAGATGGTTATCTGCCAGGAGGGCTTTGATGGTGTCTTTCTACATAGCAGAGGGTTGGAATGGATGTCCTTTGGGAACTCTTCCAACTCTTAAGATTCTACCATCATCACAATCATAATAATAATCTATATATATATATAAATCTTCTTGTCGCTGTTCCACACTGAAAAACTGAAAAACCCCTGAACGCAGACACACAAAATTTGTCCTGATAGGCAATTAGGAATTGTTGGGAGTTGTAGTCCAAAGCACTTGGAGGGCAAGAGGGAGGGCCCAGGCCTGGGAATACAGTGCATCAGGACTTCAATAAAACAATAGCAAGGTCAAAATCCAAACTTCCTGATTGCATTGGTAAAGCTCTCCTACTGTTATCAAGCAGAGGCAGAATGGTCATCTGCCAGGAGGGCTTTGATGGTGTCTTTCTGCATGGCAGAGGGTTGGACTGGATGGCCATCGGGATCTCTTCCAACTCTTAAGATTCTACCATAATCATCATCATCATCACCATAATAATAATAATAATATCTTTCTACCATCAACACCATCAACATAATCATCACCATAATAATAATAATAACAATAATAGTAACAATACCTTATAATTACATTGATGATGACGATGATGTGGAGGAGGAGGAGGAGATCAATGGAGTCTCCTTCTTTGATAATAATGATGATGCAGTCTCCTACTCTGGAAGTTTTTTTAACCAAAGTGGATGGTCATCTGCCAAGAGGGCTTTGATGGTGTCTTTCTACATAGCAGAGAGTTGGACTGGATGTCCTTTGGGATCTCTTCCAACTTTAAGAATCTACCATCATCATCATCAACACCATCAACATCATCATCATCATCACAATAATAATAATAATAATAATAGTAATAATATCTTATATCATTGATGATCTCTTCCAACTCTAAGTTTCTACCATCGTCATCAACACCATCAACATAATAATAATAGTAATAATATCTTATATCATTGATGATCTCTTCCAACTCTAAGATTCTACCATCGTCATCAACAACATCAACATAATAATAATAGTAATAATATCTTATATCATTGATGATCTCTTCCAACTCTACGATTCTACCATCGTCATCAACACCATCAACATAATAATAATAGTAATAATATCTTATATCATTGATGATCTCTTCCAACTCTAAGATTCTACCATCGTCATCAACACCATCAACATAATCATAATAGTAATAATATCTTATATCATTGATGATCTCTTCCAACTCTACGATTCTACCATCGTCATCAACACCATCAACATAATAATAATAGTAATAATATCTTATATCATTGATGATCTCTTCCAACTCTACGATTCTACCATCATCATCAACACCATCAACACCATCATCACAATAATAATAATAGTAATAATATCTTATATCATTGATGATCTCTTCCAACTCTACGATTCTACCATCAGCAGCAGCACCATCAACACCATCATCACCATAATAATAATAGTAATAATATCTTATATCATTGATGATCTCTTCCAACTCTAAGATTCTACCAGCATCATCAACACCATCAACACCATCATCACAATAATAATAATAGTAATAATATCTTATATCATTGATGATCTCTTCCAACTCTAAGATTCTACCATCATCATCAACACCATCAACACCATCATCACCATAATAATAATAATAGTAATAATATCTTATATCATTGATTATCTCTTCCAACTCTAAGATTCTACCATCATCATCAACACCATCAACACCATCATCACCATAATAATAATAGTAATAATATCTTATATCATTGATGATCTCTTCCAACTCTAAGATTCTACCATCATCATCAACACCATCAACACCATCATCACCAAAATAATAATAGTAATAATATCTTATATCATTGATGATCTCTTCCAACTCTAAGATTCTACCATCATCATCAACACCATCATCACCATAATAATAATAGTAATAATATCTTATATCATTGATGATCTCTTCCAACTCTAAGATTCTACCATCATCATCAACACCATCAACACCATCATCACAATAATAATAATAGTAATAATATCTTATATCATTGATGATCTCTTCCAACTCTAAGATTCTACCATCGTCATCAACACCATCAACATAATCATAATAGTAATAATATCTTATATCATTGATGATCTCTTCCAACTCTAAGATTCTACCATCGTCATCAACACCATCAACATAATCATAATAGTAATAATATCTTATATCATTGATGATCTCTTCCAACTCTAAGATTCTACCATCGTCATCAACACCATCAACACCATCATCACCATAATAATAATAGTAATAATATCTTATATCATTGATGATCTCTTCCAACTCTACGATTCTACCATCATCATCAACACCATCAACACCATCAACATAATAATAATAGTAATAATATCTTATATCATTGATTATCTCTTCCAACTCTAAGATTCTATCATCATCATCAACACCATCAATATCATCATCACAATAATAATAATAGTAATAATATCTTATATCATTGATGATCTCTTCCAACTCTAAGATTCTACCATCATCATCAACACCATCAACACCATCATCACAATAATAATAATAGTAATAATATCTTATATCATTGATGATCTCTTCCAACTCTAAGATTCTACCATCATCATCAACACCATCAACATCATCATCACCATAATAATAATAGTAATAATATCTCATATCATTGATGATCTCTTCCAACTCTAAGATTCTACCATCATCATCAACACCATCAACACCATCATCACAATAATAATAATAATAATAATAGTAATAATATCTTATATCATTGATGATCTCTTCCAACTCTAAGATTCTACCATCATCATCAACACCATCAACATCATCATCACCATAATAATAATAATAGTAATAATATAATAACAACGATGATGATGATGATGATGTGGAGGAGATCAATGGAGTCTCCTTCTTCTTTGATAATAATGATGATGCAGTCTCCTACTCTGGAAGTTTTTCAACCAAGTGGATGGTCATCTGCCAGGAGGGCTTTGATGGTGTCTTTCTGCATGGCAGAGGGTTGGACCGGATGGCCATTGGGACCTCTTCCAACTCTGGGATTCAATGGGACAGGTGGGTTAAAAATAGAGGGTGCGAAGCCTGCTTCTGTGGCCAGCGCAAGGTTTCTAGGCGGCAGAAGGGTTAAACTCCAAGAGCCACATGAGATGTTTTGTGTCTTATGGATAAACAGGCATAATTGACAGACCCCCCCTCCCCCCCTCCAAAACAACAACCCCAAGCCCTGCCTGTTGGCTCTCTGGTCCAAAGGCCCTGCTGGGAAAGGAAACATTCAAAACAGCAGCAGGAGGTGGCGCTGGCAACCATCCCAAGGAGAAGGAGCAGCTCTCCTGCACCAAGGCAGAAAAAGCCCTGCACAGAATCCCACTCAACACCTAGAATCACAAGGGACCTCCAGGGCCATCCAGTCCAACCCCGTTCTGTCATCCTTGACACCATCAAAGCCCTCCTGACAGACGGGCATCCAGCCTCTGCATAAACCACCCCACAGTTGCACTGGAAGGCCTTGAAATGTTGGGACTTATAAATGCTCCCAAGGGGTGTTGTCTCAAGGTGTTTCTTAGGCCCTCCAAATCCATGTTGTGGTATCCCATTTCCATGGTGTGCAACAGATCTGGGAGATTTGCCGGTGGTGGGATTCTGGGATCTATCATTCCAAAAAGGATCCCTTCTGAACTCTCTGTGTGTGCATGTGTGGAGCAGCAATCAAAGCAAGACATGGGATCCCAGACAGACAGACAGACAGACAGATAGATGGAAGGATAGATGGAAGGAAGGAGGGTGGGAGGGATGGATAGATAGATAGAGGGAGGGAGGAATGGAAAGAAAGAAATGGAGGGAGGGAGGGGAGGGATAGATAGACAGAAAGAGAAAGAGATAGATCAGGGCTGTCCAACTTCTACCGACCCAAGGGTCGGAATTCCGGTCACTGATCACCTGGGGGGCCACTCCACCCCTGCCCCGCCCCTGCCCCTCCTCCTCTGGTTTCACCCGCTTCTGAGGCTGGCGTGACGCTTTGGGAGAGAGGGCGGAGCCACGGGGGGCTCCCCATGGCTCCACCCTCCCTCCCAAAGCCTCACGCCAGCCTCAGAAGCGGGCGAAACCGCGCACATGCACACTTTTTGGGGGGAATTTTTTGGGGGGGATTTTTTTTTAAAAAAATTAAATAATTTTTTTGCAGGAGGGTAGGAGGGCCGCATCCAAGGGACTGGCAGGCCGTGTGCGGGCCGCGGGCCGCCTGTTGGACAGGCCCAAGATAGATGATATATACATAGATACATGGAGGGAGAGAGAAAGGGATAGATAGATAGATAGATGATAGATAGATAGATAGATAGATAGAGGGAAGGAGGGTGGGATAGATGGATGGATAGATAGATAGATGGAGGGAGGAATGGAAAGAAAGAAAGATAGATGGAGGGATAGATAGAGGGAGGGGAGGGATAGATAGACAGAAAGAGAAAGAGATAGATGATAGATAGATAGATACATAGATACATAGATACATAGATAGATACATACATACATAGATACATACATAGATAGATACATAGATAGATAGATACATACATAGATACATACATACATAGATACATAGATATATAGATACATAGATACATAGATAGATACATACATAGATACATACATAGATAGATAAATACATAGATACATAGATAGATACATACATAGATACATAGATAGATACATAGATACATACATAGATACATAGATACATAGATAGATACATACATACATAGAGACATAGATAGATAGATGTATAGATACATACATACATAGATACATAGAAAGATAGATACATACATACATAGATACATAGATAGATAGATAGATAGATAGATATAGATACATAGATACATAGATACATAGATAGATACATAAATAGATACATAGAGAGAGGGAGGGAGAAAGAGATAGATAGATAGATAGATATAGATAGATAGATAGATAGATAGATAGATAGATAGATAGATAGATAGATAGATAGAGGAAGGGATAGATGGATGGATAGATAGATACATAAATAGATACATAGAGAGAGGGAGGGAGAAAGAGATAGATAGATAGATAGATAGATAGATCCATCGATCCATCAATAAATAGAAGGAGGAAAGGGATAGATGGATGGATGGATAGATAGAGGGAGGGAGGGTTAGAGGGATAGATAGACAGTCAGACAGACAAGGAGGGAGGGATAGATGGATGGATAGATAGACAGACAGAGGGATGGGCGGAGAGACAGACAGATAGATAGATAGATGGACGAAGGGAGGGAGGGAGGGATACATAGTGGGAGGGGAGGGATAGATAGATAGATGGATGGATGGATGGACGGACCGACGGAGGGAGGGATAGATAGAGGGAGGGGAGGGGTAGGGATAGATAGACAGACAGAAGGAGGGGGGAAAGGGAGAGATAGATAGAGAGGGGAGATGATAGATAGACAGGCAGAAGGTGGGAGGGAGGGATTGATGGATGGATGGAGAGAGAGGGATGGATGGATGCATAGAGCGATGGAGGGAGAGGGGGAGAGAGACAGAGGAAGGGAGGGATACATTGATAGATAGGGGTAGTGGTGAGGGAAGGAGGGATAGATAGATAATCTATTATATAAAGGGGTTCCCCGTCATGGAACGACCGTCCCAAACAGAGAAACCTTACAACGCAGAAACACCAAACTTGCCAACAGAAATAGGCCTCAAGCAAGGTAGGTTTGTAGCAAATAAAATTTCCACCCCAATACCTAAAAGGCCCCCAAAACAACGATACAAAAAAACACTACATTTCCCAGCATCCTCCGGGGCTGCCAACGACTCTCCCAGCCTCTACATTCTGACAACATGATTGGCTGCCAATAAGGACGGATTTGCATAACTCCTGTACTGGCCAGCCAACATGAACATTCCGACCCATAATAAACTGTCAGAGGAGGATAAGGCAAAGGGCTGAGGCACAAACACAAACACCCAAATCACTTCCCACAGAAAATTTACACCCCTACAAATCACAGACCACGCCCAAAATTGACAGTGAGGCTTCATTAACTTAATTTCCCTGACTAGGCCTCACTTAACGGAATGCTGTTTACGCTCTGAATTGACAGTAAGGCTTCATTAACTTGATTCTCCCGACTAGCCCTCAGCTCATTGGACATTGTGTATGGCCTGAATTGACAGTAAAGCTTCATTAACTTGCTGTTCCTGACTAGGCCTCAGCTCATGGGACATTGTGTATGGCCTGAATTTACAGTAACCTACCTTGGCACACAGAGCCCCTATGACCCACGCTACATTCTACTACAGTTTGGAGGAGGGTGGACCATGGATTATGGGACTTGAAGTACCTCCATGGATAATGAGATTTGTACTACTTCACAACCCATCATTCCCCACAGACCACTGTGGCCCAGAACCAAGACCGATAAAGACCCAACTTGGCACACAGTGCCCCCATGACCCACACTCCATCCGACTTCAGTTCAGAGGAGGACACACCATGGATAATGGGATTTCAAGTACCTCCACTCACTTCCAAAGTACCCCACCCACACAAGCATCAACCTCTACATCAACATAGCAGACGGAAAGACAAAAAACATTGTATATCCACATGCTCTGCAGAACTCCAGCAACACCACACACCGAGAACTCCCCAGGACTGCAACATCCCACCCACCAGAACAACCCACAACGACACAGCCATGGCCCCAACAACACCATAACTAACAACAATTCCAACCCTTACATACTCAGACTTTCTCGCATCTCCTAAATAGGGCACAGCAACGCGTGCCGGGTACAGCTAGTTATCTATATTTTTGACCTTTTGTGACAGTGGGATCTAGTGTGCGACCGCCGGAAACTTCGGGAGGTGGCCCAATCCATCTACATGGCCGGCGTGCTGGTTGGGGCCCTGGTTCTCGGAGGCCTGGCGGACAAGTAAGTTGGAGTATGTCTCAATATTGGAATACGTTTAAATATTTCAAAGGATGTCCCATTGAGTTCACAAGAGATTCCACTTAAACATTGGGAAGAACTCCTTGACGGTAAGAGCTGTTTGGCAGTGGAATCTGTTCCCTGGGAGTCTGATGGAGTCTCCTTGATGAGCAGAGGCTGGATGGCCATCTGTCGGGAGGGCTTTGGTAGTGTCTTCCTGGATGACCCTGGGGGTCTCTCCCTGCAGGTTTGGCCGCAAGGCGCTCACCATGTGGTCCTTCCTGCAAATGGCGGTGATGGGGACCTGCGCAGCCTTTTCGCCCAACTTCCTCTCCTACTGCATTTTCCGGTGCCTGAGTGGGATGGCGCTCTCTGGGTTCGGCCTGAGCATCGCCTGCCTGAGTAAGAGATGGAGTAGGGCCAAACCCTATGCGGAATACTTCAGGGAGATGCTCAGCATAGAGAAAGTTGAGAAGAGGGCACGGGGGTCATGTCTCAACGTTGGAAAGGATGGCCCGTTTCGGCCACTTCATCACATTTACTAAATACCACTGAGTGCTACACTTAAAATGCGCTAAGCCACCGTTCTCATCACATTAGGTTGGATCCAAGTGTAGGATACAGCATTCTTTACGTATTTTAAGGAAAATTGTGGGAGGAGCCAAGCCAATCTCTGAGAATAAAATCAATCGGGCCCCACTTTAAATAATGTAGCTTCATACTATGCAGTCCTGGGAGTTATAGTTTCCCAAGGTCCGCATTTCTATTGGAGAATACATTCAATCAGGACTTATTATTATTATTATTATTATGCAATGTCTCTATGCTGTGCATTCCTGGGATTCATAGTTTTCCAAGGTCCAAACTTGAGAATAAATTCAGTCAGGATCTATTATTATTATTATTATTATTATTATTATGCAGTGTCTCTATGCTGTGCATTCCTGGGATTCATAGTTTTCCTCCAAACTGTAGAATAAATTCAGTCAGTACCTTCATTATGCAATGTCTCTATGTTTTCCAAGGTCCAAACTGGAGAATAAATTCAGTAAGGATCTATTATTATTATTATTATTATTATTATTATTATGCAATGTCTCTATGCTGTGCATTCCTGGGATTCATAGTTTTCCAAGGTCCAAACTTGAGAATAAATTCAGTCAGGATCTATTATTATTATTATTATTATTCAATGTCTCTATGCTGTGCATTCCTGGGATTCATAGTGTTCCAAGGTCCAAACTTGAGAATAAATTCAGTCAGGACCTCCTATTATTATTATTATTATGCAGTGTCTCTATGCTGTGCATTCCTGGGATTCATAGTTTTCCAAGGTCCAAACCCTTCTCTTGGTGCACTTACAATATGGAATGAATGCCCTTGCACCCCACTTAAAATGCCATGGAGTCTTCCTGGGAGTTATAGTTTCCCAAGGTCCGCATTTTTACTGGAGAATAAATTCAGTCAGGACCTATTATTATTATTATTATTATTATTATGCAATGTCTCTATGCTGTGCATTCCTGGGATTCATAGTTTTCCAAGGTCCAAACTGGGGAATAAATTCAGTCAGGACCTATTATTATTATTATTATTATGCAATGTCTCTATGCTGTGCATTCCTGGGATTCATAGTTTTTCAAGGTCCAAACCCTTCTATTGGTGCATTTATGGAATGAATGCCCTTGCACCCCACTTAAAATGCATGGGAATTATAGTTTCCCAAGGTCCGTAGTACTTTTTCTGGGTGCATCTACACTGTGGAATGACTGCAGCTGGACTTTACTTTAAGTGCCATGTCTCCATGAGATGGTCTTGGGAACTGCAGTTTCCCAAGGTCCATGAACCTTCTTCTGGGTGCATCTACATTGCATGATTTAAATTGCAGGGGAAGAGATTCCACCGAAACGTTAGCAAGCAGAGGAATTTACTGAAGTCTCTTTCTCGGGAGAGGCTGGATGGCCATCTGTCAGGAGGGTTTGGATGGCGTCTTGGCCCTTGGGATGTCTTCCAAGTCTAGGATTCTATGGTTTCCCTTTCCTTCCAGTTGTGGAGTGGATTCCCACCCAGTTCCGCACCATCACCATTGCGATCACTGGTTTTGTTTACACTCTGGGGCAGATCCTGCTTGCTGGCTTGTCCTATGGCATCCCCGACTGGCGTTGGCTGCAGTTTGCCGTTTCCGCACCCTTCTTCTTCTTCCTCCTTTACTCCTGGTATGTGGGACTTGGACCATTCACGGATTATTCCCTCGCAGTCCGGTGGAGTCTCCTTCTCTGGAGGCTGGATGTCCATCTGTTGGGAGGGATCGGATTGTGTTTTCCTGCCTGGGTGGCCCTTGGGGGTCCCTTCCGACACTAAAACAGGGACAAAGTTCCCAAGAATCCAAATAATATAATCTGAGTTGGAAAATATAAGTCTGGGTGGGAAATGTGCATTTTTGGCTTCTGCACCATTGGCTTCTTTTGCGCAGGTGGTTTGCAGAATCCGCTCGGTGGCTCATCCTCTCCGGAAGAACCGGGAAGGCGGTCAACGTCCTCCAAAGGGTCGCCCGGATCAACGGCAAGCAGGAGGCCGGAGCTGGCATCACGGCCGAGGTAGGAGCGGTTGTGAATCCAATAAGGATCTTGGGAAGCCCAAGAGATTTTGCTGCCTGAGGTCAAGATAAAGACGGCATCCCAATAGCCACTCTGGACCTACCTATCCTCTTTCTGGCAGATCCTGCTATCGAACATGGAGAAAGAGCTGGCGGTCACCAAGGCCTCTTACACCATCTCCGACTTGGTGCGCACCCCAACCATCCGGCGCATTTTCTGTTGCCTCTCTGTGGTGTGGTAAGAAAGACCGACCCCGTTGAAGCAGGCCCGGATTAACACCTTTTTGCGCCCTAGGCCACAATTTGGAATTACGTCCCCTTTCAGCCAACCTCTACCGCCCCCCCCCCTCCACACACACACCACTCAGACCCATGGTGCCTCCGGAGCAGAAGAGAAAGGCGAGTAGGCACCATCCCGCCACCTCCAAGGTCCCCATTCCCACCGGTTGGAAACAGGCCCGGATTAGCGGACTGTGCCGGCCAAGGCCGCCTGTCTAAATGCCGCCCCCCGAGGGGCGGGGCCTCTTGCGGGGCGGGGCGGCGAGAGGGAGAAGGCGCAACGGAAGTCCCACCCCTAGGGCGACTCGCGCGGCTTCCCCGCCGCCCTGCCTCGCACTGGCGCCCCTCCTCCCTGAAGGGAGGAGGGGTGCCAGCGTGAGCGCGGCGGCAGCGGGGAAGCCGCGAGTCGCCCTAGGGGCGGGACTCTGGCGGCCCCTTCTCCTTCTCTCCGTCAGCGGCTCTGCCCCTCCTCCCTTCAGTGAATGGAGGAAGCGGAACCAGCGTGAGGGGAGAAGGCGCCACTGGAAGTCCCCCTGGCGACTCGAGCGGGGGGCGGCGGTGAAAACCGCGTGAGTCGCCCTAGGGGCGGGACTTCAGCGCGCCTTCTCCCCTCACGCCGGTTCCGCCCCCTCCCTTCACTGAAGGGAGGAGGGGCGGAGCCGCTGCCAGCGAGAAGGAGAAGGGGCTGCCGGAAGTCCCACCCCTAGGGCGACTCGCGCGGCTTCCCCCGCCGCCGCCGCGCTCGCACCGGTGCCCCTCCTCCCTTCACTGAAGGAAGGAGTGGCGCTCACCTGCGCGAGCAGGGCGGCGGCGGGGGAAGCCGCGTTAATCGCCCTAGAGGTGGCGGGACTTCCCCTCACCCCTTCCTTCAGGCCCGGAAATGCCGCCCCCCAAAATCTGCCGCCCGAGGCCATGGCCTCAGATGGCCTTATGGGTAATCCGGGCCTGGTTGGAAAGCTCCGCTGTGCTCTGAAGGTCTCCTCTGGAGGCTTGGGGAGAGCGCAGCGGGTGCAAACTCGCTCCAAAGGCGCGCACAAGAGAGATAGAGAGGGAGGGAGAGCAAGAGAGAGAGCGCGCAAGAGAGCAAGAGTGGCCTTATGGGTAATCCGGGCCTGCGTTGAAGCAGATGTGTCCGGACTCATTGGTTTGCACCGGTCTCAAATAAGCATCGGCTCATGTGGTTAAGTTTGGCCTGTTGGAATGAAGACGAAGAAGGCTGTCCGTGACCAAACCAAACAATTCCCTCTTTCTCTTTCCTGGGCAGGTTTTCGGTCAGCTTTTCCTACTATGGTCTGGCGATGGACCTGCAGAACTTTGGGGTCAGCATCTACCTGATCCAGGTGATCTTTGGGGCCGTTGACTTCCCCGCCAAAGTGATCGTGACCATCACAATGAGCTACATCGGCCGGCGGTTCAGCCTCTCCTCCTTCCTCATCTTAGCCGGCCTCATCATCATCATCAATATATTTGTGCCCACCGGTAAGTCTCGTTGACTAAAAAATGCCTTGGACGCAATGGGAATAGAGCGCAAGTATATAATCCTACATTTCTCAACCTAGGGGTCATGACCCCTGGAGGGGGGTCGCAAGAGGTGTCAGAAGGGTCGCCACATATTGATTATTCCTGCCAAGTTTGGTCCAAATCCATCATTGTTTGAGTCCACAGTGCCCTCTGGATGTAGGTGAACTACAACTCCCAAACTCAAGGTCAATGCCCACCAAACCCAGTATTTTCTGTCGGTCATGGGGGTTCTGAGTAGGACGTTTGGTTCCATTCCATCATTCGTGGTGTTCAGAATGCTCTTTGGTTGTAGGTGAACTATAAATCCCAGCAACTATAACTCTTAGATGTCAAGGTCTATTTTACCCAAACTCCACCATCATTCACATTTGGGCATATTGAGTATCCATGCCAAGTTTGGTCCAGATCCATCATTGTTTGAGTCCACAGTGCTCTTTGGATGTAAGTGAACTACAACTTTAATGCAATGTTTTACTCAAGGTCAATCCTGCAAATCCAATATTTTCTGTCAGGTCAATGGGAGTTCTGTGTGTCTCAAGTTTGTTAAATCAATTCCAAACTCGTTTCACATTTGGTAGAGTTCAGAATGCTCTTTGATTGTAGGTGTGGTCTTTGATTGTAGGTGTGGTCTTTGATTGTAGGTGAACTATAAATCCCAGCACTACAACTCTTAGATGTCAAGGTCTATTTTACCCAAAATCCACCATCATTCACATTTGGGCATATTGAGTATCCATGTCAAGTTTGGTCCAGATCCATCATTGTTTGAGTCCACAGTGCTCTTTGGATGTAAGTGAACTACAACTCCCAAACTCAAGGTCAATCCCCGCCAAATCCAATATATTCTGTAGGTCATGGGATTTCTGTGTGCCAAGTTTGTTTCAATTCCATCGTTGGTGGCGTTCAGAATGCTCTTTGATTGTAGGTGAACTATAAATCCCAGCAACTATAAATCCCAGCAACTATAAATCCCAGCAACAGAGCCTCCCGCACTGTGAATATAATATAATATATTGTATTTACATATAATATTGATAATATTATAATGTACTACAATATAATACTACTACTAATATATTATAATTATACTGTATATTTTAGATTACATGTAATATTACTAATAATATTACAATATAATGTTATAGTACAATGTAAGATATAATATTAATATTGTGCTATGGCAATAATATATATTGTATTTACATTTTACTTTTAAGCCGCTCTGAGTCCCCTTCGGGGTGAGAAGCGTGGCATATAAATGTCGTAAATAAATAAATAAAAAATAAATAAACTACAACTCCCAAAAGACAAAATATATCCCCCCTCAACCCCACCAGAATTCAAATTTGGGTGTATTGGGGTTTTGTGCCAAATTTGGTCCAGTGAATGAAAATACATCCTGCGTATCAGATATTTAAACGATTCATAACAATAGCAAAATTACAGTTATGAAATAGCAACAAAAATAATTTTATAGTTGGTACCAACTCGTTGTATTAGGTCCCTATATGTTATCCAAACATTATCATCTAATTGTTTGATTTGAAATGCTTCTTTTGGGGATATCCATAGAAGAGTTTTTGTAAATAAAATTAATTTTTATATTTTTCCCAAATTTCTTTATATATTTATATATATATATATATATTAAGTACGGGTCAAGGTCTTTAGGCACTGCACCCAATGTGCCGATCATCACTGGGACCACCTTGACTGGCTTGTGCCAGAGCCTTTGCAGCTGTTGTTGTTGTTGTTGTGATGCCGTTTGCTTCTTGGGAGGTTTTAAAGCAGAAGCTAGATGGCCATCTGTGGGGAGAGCTTTGATTGTGTCTTCCTATATGGCCAGGGGGGACCACCTTGACTGCCTTGTGCCAGAGCCTTTGCAGCTGTTGTTGTTGTTGTTGTGATGCCGTTTGCTTCTTGGGAGGTTTTAAAGCAGAAGCTAGATGGCCATCTGTTGGGAGAGCTTTGATTGTGTCTTCCTATATGGCCAGGGGGGACCACCTTGACTGCCTTGTGCCAGAGCCCTTGCAGCTGTTGTTGTTGTTGTTGTTGTGATGCCGTTTGCTTCTTGGGAGGTTTTAAAGCAGAAGCTAGATGGCCATCTGTTGGGAGAGCTTTGATTGTGCCTTCCTATATGACCAGGGGGGATCACCTTGACTGCCTTGTGCCAGAGTTTTTGTAGTTCGATCTTTAAATCCTCGTACCGTGTCAGCTTTTCCAGTTGTTTCTATTCAATCCTATTATTATTATTATGGGTACAGGCACCCATGACATCATGTCGAGCACACCTGGACTTCAAGGTCTTCTCACAGATTCTGTGAGAATATCTAGTTTGTGTTGTCGAGGGCTTTCATGGACGGAATCACTGAATATCTAGTTTGTCTATTTTTCACTCCCTCTGTTCTCAGGCCTCATCTAGTTTCCCGGGAAAACTCCCCATCTACCCAAGGACTTTCACTTTGTCTTGTTGCTTGGGAACGAGCACAGGAACCCAAAACATCGGCCTCATTTGCCTGCAATTCTTTCCATCACTCGCAGACTGCCCAATTTGAAACCCGTCATCCCCCTCATCCTCTTAGAAATCCTCTGATGGTTGCTTTGCTGCAACAGCTGGATCTATACTTCCAGACAATGCAGTTTGGGTGGCATTGTATGCATAGAGCCATATAATGTAATTCAGATGGCATTATATGCTTAGCATAGAAGATCCATATAATGCAGTTATGTGGTCAGTGCAGACCCATATAATGCAGTTTAAATCACATTATATGCTTAGCATAGAAGAGCCATATAATGCAGTTATATAGTCAGTGCAGACCCATATAATGCAATATGGCTCACATTATATGCAGTTATATGGTCACTGCAGGCCCATATAATGCAGTTCGAATGGCATTATATGCTCAGCATGGAAGACCTATATAATGCAGCTATATGGTCAGTGCAGACTCATATAATGCAATTTGAATAGTATTATATGCTCAGAATGGAAGACTCATATAATGCAGTTATGTGGTCAGCGCAGGGCCATATAATGCATTTTGAATAGCATTATATACTCAGTATAGAACAGTGTTTCCCAACCTTTTTTGAGCCGCGGCACACTTTTTACATTTACAAAATTCTGGGGCACACCACCAACCACAATGACACAAAATGGCACTCTAACACAGTAATACGTATAGTTAATATGTTTTTAAATGTATTTATACACTCAGTGTGAAACCTGGGCCTGTCTCGATGAACACAACATAGATATCCTGGCAGGAATGGCAGAAAGACACAAACTTCCCACACAGAACACCCATAACCAAGAGAAAATGCTATAAGAGTTTGGTGGGCATTGACCTTGGGTTTTGGAGTTGTAGTTCACCTATATCCAGAGAGCACTGTGGACTCAAACAATGTTGGATCAGGACCAAACTTGGCGTGATTACTCAATATGCCCAAATGTGAAAACAGATGGAGTTTGGGGAAAATAGTCCTTGACATTTGGGAGTTACAGTTTCTGGGATTTATAGTTAACACACAATCAAAGAACATCCTGAACTCTTGCAACAATGGAATTGAACCAAACTTGGCATATTGAACTCTCATTACCAACAGAAAGTACTGAAAAGGTTTGCTTGGGAATTGACCTTGAGTTTGGAAGTTGTAGTTCACCTACACCCAGAGAGCACTGTGGACTCAACCAATGTTGTGTTATGTTGTTATTTGTTTTCTATCCAGAATCATAATGTTGGATGGAGGCTCACCACTTTAAGGTCCCTAAACCAGGCATGGGAAAACTTCGGCCTTCTGGGTGCTTTGGACGTCAACTCCCACCATTCCTAACAGCCTGAGGCCCTTTCCTGCTTAAGTGGCTGGGGGGAAGGGCCTGAGGCTGCTAGGAATGGTGGGAGTTGGAGCCCAAAACACCTGGAAGGTCCAAGTTTGCCCATGCCAGCTTTCAACAGAGACCTCTTCCTCCCCCTTCGCGCCCTTTCTTCCCCCTCCTGCCCAACACTTACTTTTGCTTCTACTTCTGCGCCATTTTGATCCGAGGGGGCAGCGTGACCGCGTTCAGGAGGGGAGGGGGGAGGGAGGGAGGCGTGACCCGTGCGGGCGCTACTGCGCAGACTCGCCCCAGAGCAAAGCGAGCAGAGTAAGGATGGGAAGAAGGGAGCCCGAGTGGAGAAGAAAAAGTGTTTGGCAGGAGGGGGAAGAAAGGGTATTGGAGGTTCCAATTTCCCACGGCACACCTGATGATCGCTCACAGCACACTAGTGTGCCACGGCACACTGGTTGGGAAACACTGGTATAGAAGATCATATAATGCAGCTATATGGTTATTACTATTCAAAACCCTCCAGAGAAGGCGATTCCAAGGCACCGCCGAACAGCTCTTATCATCAGGAGGTCCTTCCTAATGTTTAGGTAGAACCAGGGGCGGTCCTACAAGATAGGCCAAGTAGGCGGCCGCCTAGGGCGCCATCGGGGAAGGGGGCCCCATCCTGGCCGCATGGGGCGCCATCCTGGCCCTGCCGATGTTCCTCAGACATTTACATTTACATTGGGATCCTAATTTTGGACTTATGGGAGACTCCTATGAATTATGAGTCGGGTGATAGGTAATATATTCTGATTTTGATGCATTTACATTGCATTTCTTGTTGATTATTATACAGTTCTGCTTAATATTGTCATACAATATAATACAAATACAATATAACAATAGAATAATGATATATTTTATATTACATGTAATATTACAAACAATATTGCAGTATAGTGGTATTGTACAAAATAGTAATATATAATATTTTATTTTACTTTATTTTGGGTTTGAGTTTTATAGGAGTCATGAAAATATTTAGTAGAGGATAATTTTATTTAAATAAATAATGTTATTATTTTATAATAATAATGTAATAGAATGTTACATTATATTATAATGTCAATATATTATAATATAATTATATTGTAATGTAGTTTAATATAATTATGATATAATATAGTATGAGTATGGTATAATATATTGTATATACATTGATACAATATAATACTACTAATGGTATTGTGATATTATAATTGTATATTTGTTTTACATGGGGGGCGGCAAAATAATGTTTTTTGGGGCGGGGCACCAAAATAATGTTCGCCTACCATTTAAAATTACCTTAGACCGCCCCTGGGTAGAACCTCCTTTCCTGCCATTGGAATCCATTGCTCCGTCGGGAGCTGGGTTCAAATCATGACATTTGTTTTCCCTTCCTCTCCAAAGAGCTTCAAACGGTCCGGACAGCGCTGGCCGTCATTGGGAAAGGATGCTTATCCGCCGCCTTCAACTGCACCTTCTTGTTCACGACGGAACTCTACCCAACACCTGTCAGGTGAGGAACCGATTCCAAATGCCTTTTCCTAGCGATTTCTCGACTCTTTGGAGGCTACAAAAAGGGCCCTTCTCTGCTTATATCACCCTCCGGTTGGCTCAGTCACCGAGTCGCCTTCC
This sequence comes from Anolis apletophallus, assembly GCA_030556195.1. NCBI lineage: Eukaryota > Metazoa > Chordata > Lepidosauria > Squamata > Anolidae > Anolis > Anolis apletophallus. The sequence continues at coordinate 6,215,023 of JARBWK010000019.1, read as the reverse complement.
CCGCCTGGTACAGTTGTCCGGATGAAAGCAATTGCTAGGTAACCATGGAATATTTCCTTTTCCTAGAAGCAGCCAAAAGGAAATTGAGGGGCTTTGGCACCAGGAAGTGGTCGGGACGCCTAGATCCGGATGAATGAATGGATAACGATGTCTAATTTGGTCCCGGCGCTTGAAACGGGGAACACAATATATTGCAAAGCCATCACCTCATTTTCATTCAGAGCAAACCGTATTGGGGGAAAAAATCACAACATTACAAGGAAATTAAAGTTGGGCTAAAACGTTATATATTACACTAGCTGTACTCGGCCACACGTTGCTGTGACGTTGTGTGGCGGTATGGAAAATTAAGTAGGAAAGAGGCAAAGCAGGAAATAGAGATTCCTTTCCTTCTTTCCTTCCTTCCATCCATCCTACCTTTCTTCCCTCCCTGTTTCCTTCCTTCTTTCAATTTTTATTTCCTGTTCTTCCCTCTTCCTTCTTTTCTTCTTTCCTGTGGCCCAGTCTGTATGTGTTTTGTGTGTGTGTGTGTGTATATATATATATATATATATATATATATATATATATTTATTCGATTTTGTATTCCGCTCCTCCCCACAGGCTCGGGGCAGATAACAACAATGTATTCAGTAACAATGTATATGGGCATTATGTCACAGACATGCAGCCCTACAATAAAAAGCATAAAACACATTAAAAACACAATCCAACACATTACGAGGTGCAGGGTGACATACATAGGTTTCTTGAGGTATAATATATACAGTATATATTTGTGTCTATGTGTACATGTGTGTATATGTGTGTACTTATGTATATGTGTGTTTGTATATGTATATGCGTGTTTGTATATGTATATGCGTGTATATGTGTAGATGTGTGTATGTATAGATGTTTAAGTTTTTATTTTATTTTTTTGGGTGGTAAACATACCTCTTTCAGTGGGGGGTTTTGTGGCCTTATTTGGTGTTTGTGGGTTCAGCGGTTTTGCTGTCTATAAGCCCCTCACCACGACAGCTCTCTTTTTATATATATAGACTAGCTGACCCGTGCACGCATTGCTGTGTCATAGTCTGTGGCTAACCTCTTCTACCCACATGGTGGGAAAGCACAATCAAAGGACTCTTGACAGATGGCCATTTTGCCTCTTGTTGATAACATTAAGAGACCTTTAGCAGTTTGCTCAGGATGAGTTGGGATTTGTATCTTCCTTTTGTTGTATTGTAGTCTTGTCCCACTGTATTCCCAGGCCTGGGACAACAAAGTGAATGTTTGTATGTGTGTGGATATATGCCAGCTTTGTGATTGGTTGCCACTGTGGGATTATTTGCATAATACCTCTGATTGGCTTGCACCACCAACATTCCGACACTCTAAACTGCCAGAGGCGGGTGGCTCCCAGCCTCTACATTCTAACTGAGGGAGTATTTGCATAATGCCTCTAATTGGCCAGCACCACCAATATTCCAACACTCTAAACTGCCAGAGGGGGGGGGATCATGGGAGTTGTAGTCCAAATGTATTTTTGGTTGTGTTGTTTAATTTTAATTTTTTTTGGGTGGTAAACATACCTCGTGGGGTTTTGTGTGTATGTGGGCTGATTTTGTGTGTCTGCCTTGTGTGGTTTTGCTGTCTATAGGCTACTTAGGATGACAGCTCTCTTTTTATATATATAGATTGTTATAGTACAATGTAATATATAATATTAATATTGTGCTTGTAAGCTGCTCTGGGTCCCCTTTGGGGTGAGAAGGGCAGCATATAAATGTCGTAAATAAATAAATAAATAAACAAACTGCAGCTTTCTGGTTCGCAGCCCATTTCCGGGTTTTATAACTTCCAAGAATGAGACCTTGGGTCATATTAAAAATTTGGGGTGCGTCTACACCAGGCATGGGCTTTCAAACCTTTGGTCGCACCTGAACGGGGAGGAGACGCCGGGGGAAAGGAAGCCGCGTCGAAACAGGGCGGTTTGGACGAGGCTTTCCGAACACTTTATGAAAATGGCAGCGCCCGCTTCAAAATGCCAAATTCACTTCCTGGTTGCTTAAAGAGCTTCAAAACCGTTTCGAAAGTGAATTAAATCCGAATTTAATATGACTTTTGGAGCATTCTGACGAACCTAACCAGGCCTAATATTTCACACTGGGCATGCGCATTCAGCAGCAGAGTAGCAAAACGCAAAAGCAAATGCCTTCACTGTGTCTGGTTGTGATCCCCAGGTTGTGCCAGTCAGCTTTTGTACAATGCTATTTCTAGCACCCACTTTTTGCTTGATAGTCAAGCAGAGCTTCTTGTAAGTGAGAGCACGGTCCAGAGTGACTCCCACGTATTTGGGTGTGCTGCAATGCTCCAGTGGGATTCCTTCCCAGGTCATCCTCAGAGCTCAAGATGCTTGTCTGTTCTTAAGACAAAAAGCATATTTCCGTGTTTTGGATGGGTTAGGAATCAGCCGGTTTTCCCTGCAATAGGCAGTAAGAGCACCTAGAGCAGGGGTGGGCAATTATTTTTACCAAGGGGCCACACGAGAACCAAAAAATATTATGGAGGGCCGCACCTAAAGGCTGAACTACATTCTAATCTACATTATTTATTTATTTACTATATTTGCTATATATTACACATCATTAATATTAACATATTAACATATCAAGAAAAATTCATATATTATTAGTATTAATATCATAATTATTATAGTATATATACTGTATATAGACATTATAATATATTGAAATTATAATATAACATTATATTATATTATTTATTATATTATTATTATAAAATTATTATAAAGTAATAATAAAAACCACTAAAATTAAATTAAATTAAATTCAAGAAGACAAGGTGCGAACCAAGATGGAATGGTCCAATGGACCCAGCCCAGAGGATGGCAAAGCGGACCCAGCTGCCGCAGCAGCAGAAAAGAGCAGAGCAGAGCAGCAGGCGATCGGAGGCTGCAGGCCTCCGCCCGCTCTCGCCCCCGCCATTCCCCAGCTGATCGCCCTGCCTAGAGGCGATCCGGGCCTGCAGGGGAAGCAGTTGGCGATCTGAGGCGGCTGATCAAGTCTTCCGGGTTGTCAGGGTGATCAGCCGCCGCAGGCTCCCGCTGCAGGCCCAGATCACCTCCAGGGATGGCAGGCACTCCAAAGCCGCCACTCCTCTGGCCTGTCAGCCGACACAGGCCCCACAGAGCCCACGATGGGATGGCGGCAGCAGCACCCCTTCCTCTTGGCCCCGCCCCCCGACGCCCTTCTCCCCGGGCCGGACAGAATCGGCTGCCGGGCCGCATCCGGCCCGCACACCCTGACCTAGACCGTTCTGTTCAGGTTGCACACCCATAGATCAGGGGTGGCCTAGAGCTGATTCTATCCAGCTCGAGACCTTCTGTTCAACCATTTCAAAGGACCCTATATTATGCTTGATATTAATACTAATAATATATGAATATTTCGGTGATGGCACGAATAAATAAATAAATAAATTATGTAGATTAGCATGTCAGCATAGATGAATCTCTCTGTCCCTTCTGGCAGTGGCTGGAAATTTCTGTAAATGTTAAACATTGATGGATCAAGCATACTCTCCCATTCTGATGTCTTCAACTGCATTGCATGGCAATGTCGTTCCAGCCAAAGAACAAGGAGTGGGGAAATGGATACTTGTGAATGTCATAGCTCAATGGGCGAACTAGATCTCCCAAGGCCACGCCTATAGCCACTACACCGCACTGCCTTTTCTTCCCCAGGCAGACTGGGCTGGGTTTCGGCAGCACCATGGCCCGTGTAGGAGGCATCGTTGCCCCACTGGCAAAGTTGATGGAGGACTACTATTTCCACCTGCCGCCCATTGTCTATGGGGCCATGCCCATCTTCTCAGGCATAGTGGCCTGTTTCCTTCCCGAGACCCTGAACATCCCGCTCCCGGATACCATCGAGGATGTGGAGAACAGGTGAGCACAGCCTGGAAATGACATTGTTTGGGGATAAGAGAATCTAGCCAAGGAGTTGGCATGATTTGAGTCTACACCTGGCCCTCCAGGTGTTTTGGACTTCAACTCCCACCATTCCTAACAGCCTCAGGTCCCTTTCTTTCCCCCCTCCGCCGCTTAGATTTGGTAGGGCTGTGACATCCATGAGCCTTGGTTCGCATCAGTGATGGAGGATGGACATTGCAACCAACCAACATCTGGATGGGTATAAGCCATACAGCTCTAGACATTGTCAGATTGCAACTTCTACTTCAAACATTTATTTATTTATTTCCTCAATCTTGTATACCGCTCCTTCCAGCAGGCTCGGGGCGGTTTACATACAGCTGAGATAACATAAATCCATAAGCACGAAAACAGGACTTTTTTTTTCAAGGTAAACCCTCCAAGGAAACAAAGACATGAACCAGACCAGGAATCATGAGGATACTTAAAATCACAAACTTGAGAGCAGAGACAGGGGAGCGATCTCCTATGGCAACGTTGTCGCCTCTGAGAGGCTTGAAGCCAAACCACTTAATTTAAGCCCATCCAGGCACCCATGACATCATGCCGAACACACCTGGACTTCAAGGCCTTCTCACAGATTCTGTGAGAATATCTAGTTTGTGTTGCCAAAGGCTTTCATGGACGGAATCACTGAATATCTAGTTTGTCTATTTTTCACTCCCTCTGTTCTCAGGCGTCATCTAGTTTCCCGGGAAAACTCTCCACATTATCCAAAAACCCTTCTGCTAGATACATTTTATTCCCGTCCATGTCCAGTATTTATTTATTTTAAATTTTTAATATATGACATCTTAATTTTAATATATCACATTTTAATATATTACATCTTAAAATTTTAATATATGGCAATATACGATATATTTATTTATTTATTTATTTATTATTCGGGTTTCTATGCCGCCGACTCCCTGAGGCTCACGGCGGCTCACAGGAAACGAAGGTACAACTACACACAAGCAATGCGATAAAACATCTAAGACAATTAAACAGTTAAAACAGCAAAATACAAAACCCCAGGTACAGTTCAGAAATTAGATAGCGTGACACCCCAGGACAGCGGCTAAAGCGGAACATGGGCAGGACCTACTCACCAAAGGCCTGCTTAAACAAATAAGTTTTGCAGGCGCGTCTAAACGGGAGCAGGTCCTTTCTAGCCCGCGTTCAGCCGGGAGGGCGTTCCCACAGCGTAGGAGCTATAACGGAGAATGCCCTCCGCGAGTAGATGTCAGTTTAGCCGATTTCGCCCAGGGTATCTCTAACAAATTAGCATCCTCGGAGCGTAGTGATTTCGGGGGACAGTGTATATATGGCCTCTATTGTTTATTTTCTGCTGTGTTGTTGGGCTTGGCCTCATGCAAGCTGCCCGAGTCCCTTCTGGGAGATAGTGGCGGGGTATAGATAAAGTTTAATAATAATAATAATAATTGTAATCTAATGCAGTGTTTCCCAACCTTTTTTGAGCCGCGGCACACTTTTAACATTACAAAAATCCAGGGGCACACCACCAAACAAAATGACACGAAATGACACTCTAACACAGTAATACATATAGTTGATATGTCTTTAAATGTATTTATACACTCAGTGTGAAACCTGGGCCTGTTTCAATGAACACAACATAAGAGTTATAGTTCACCCGCAATCAAAGAGCACTCTGAACTCCACCAATGATGGAATGGAATCAAACTTCCCACACAGAACTCCCATAACCAAGAGAAAATACTATAAGAGTTTGGTGGGCACTGACCTTGAGTTTTGGAGTTGTAGTTCACCTCCATCCAGAGAGCACTCTGGACTCAAACAATGTTGGATCAGGACCAAACTTGGCATGAATACTCAAAATGTCCAAATGTGAACACAGATGGCGTTTGGGAAAAATAGCAAAATGTCCAAATGTGAAAGATAGCGTTTGGGAAAAATAGCAAAAGGGAGGGGCAGCGGGCACGCTATATAGCTAATAATCACAATGAGCGGAGACGCGGAAGTAGGTGGATGCAAGCCGATGACGTATAAAACAAAGCACACAGACCCGGATGCCCCGAAAGTTTCGGAAATAAGTCAATAAGTTCAATGCAATCAAAGTAAAGTTCACATGTAATATATCAAAATGATTCCCTGGAGGGCGTCGATTGGTCAACGAATTGGTAGAATCCTGCGCGCCTTCGTTTCACCCCGTAGGCTGTTCCCATGCTGTAGCGTTATTTCAGTAACTATTAGAAAGTATGATGTTATATTTACCCACTCTCTAGCGCCATTTTTGGCTCCGAGACGCTCGCGAGAATTCGCCATCCAGGCCACGCCCCCGGTCCTGAGGACGCCCCTACGGGGTGAACCGAAGGCGCAGGATTCTACCACCTGTTGACCAATGGACGCCCTCCAGGGAATCATTTTGATATATTACATGTGAACTTTACTTTGATTGCATTGAACTTATTGACTTATTTCTCAAAGCTTTCGGGGGCGCTCCGGGTCTGTGTGCTTTGTTTTATACGTCATCGGCTTGCATCCGCCTACTTCCGCGTCTCCGCTCACTTGTATGTGAGTCTCACCGCTGTTGCGTGTTATGATATGTAATAGGGTATTTACCTGTTTATATGTATAATTATTGTTTGCTTTCACTAATACTATATGCTTATGCTTCAGAGATTTCGTCTATGTGTGATTCATTGTGATTATTAGCTATATAGCGTGCCCGCTGCCCCTCCCTTTTGCTTTGTATTCGTGGGACGCCAAACTTTGTGTTTGGGAAAAATAGACCTTGACATTTGGAAGTTACAGTTTCTGGGATTTATAGTTAACACACAAACAAATAGCATCCTGAACTCTTGCAACAATGGAATTGAACCAAAATTGGCACACAGAATTCCCATGACCAACAGAAAGTACTGAAAGTACCGAAATGCAGATGGAGTTCAGGGGAAATAAACCTTGACATTTGGGAGGAAGGCTGAGGAAGGCTGGTGAGGGAGTCCCTCACGGAATCCCGCCTACCTTTCCTTCGTCCGAGGGTCCTCTTGCCAGGCCCCGGCACTCCCCCCCCCCGCAAGGAAGACCCCTTCTCCCTTTGGGGGCCCTTCCTCCCCGAGGGGTTTCGGGGGGGCCGGGCCGAGGGGAAGGGCGCCCTGGGGCCTCACCTGGGACGCAGCAGGGCTGAGCCGGGGCGCCGCCGGAAGCAGCTGGTTTCTTTGCTTCCTTCACCCCCGGGACCTAGTGCACATGTGCCCAGACAAGCGCACTTCCACTTCCTGGGCCTCCGTTCCCCACCCTCCCTCGATTGGAGGCTGGCTGGGGAAACGGCCGAAGGAGGAGGCGCCCCGGCCCCTTCTTCTTTTTCTTCACTGCCACCCGGCCCTTCCCCCCCCCTCCCCCAAGCAGCAGCAGCAGGAGTTTGGCAGGAGGGGGAGAAAGGGGGGAAGAGATGTTTTCCGCGGCACACCAGATGATATGTCACGGAACAGTAGTGTGCCGCGGAACAGTGGTTGGGAAACACTGGTCTAATGCAGGGCTGTCCAACTTCTACGGGCCCAAAGGTCACTGATCACCTGGGGGGCCGAAGGGTCTGCCTCCGCCCCTGCCTCTGCCCCCTCCCCCAGCTCCACCCCCACCCCTCCCTGGCTCTGCCTCCTCCCCCGGCTCCGCCCCTGCCCCTCCCCCAGCTCCGCCCCTCCCCCAGCTCTGCCCCTCCCGGCTCCGCCCCCTCCCTGGCTCCAATTTACTTACAATTGACCTTGAGTTATGGAGTTGTAGTTCACCTCCATCCAGAGAGCACTGTGGACTCAAACAATGATGGATCTGGACCAAACTTGGCATGAATACTCAATATACCCAAATGGGAACACTGGTGGATTTGGGGGAATGTTTCCTAATACCTTTGAGTTATTTGAGTCCACACTCAAATTGGGACACACCAAAAAAACCCAAACACCTCAATGCCGTCGCAGGGCTTGATGGGGCCTCCTTTCCCAGAGGCGGGTGGAGGAGGCCCAAAGAGCTCCCTCCCTCCCTGAAAGGAAAACAAGCCGCGGGGGCAGGCGCAAAGGAAGCCACGTTGCGCCCTGCACGCGGGGGAAGGCAGCACAACAAGGGGGAGGGGGCACGGAGGAGGGGAAGGAAGCGTTGCCAAGGAAACCGCCGCTGAGGGACCCCTCCCCCCCTCACCCAACGTCCCACTGTTTTTAGATTGATTGATTCAAGCCAGGCCCTTCCTTACCCATACTGCGGGAGCCCCGCCACAGGGCCAAAGCGCCAACGCCGCCACCGTCCCCGAAGAGCCCCGCAGGAGCTGAGGCCAAGCTCAGGCCGGGCGCGGCGGCTCTCCAATCCGCGGGGCGGGAAGCGAGGGCCCTCCACAGGAAGACGACGGAGCCAGGAGGGGCTTTCCTGCCTCACTCCCCTCCTCCCTCTCTGAGGGAATGGGGGCTGGCCTGGAAGCAGCCGCGAGGAGGAGGAGGAGGCGCGCCCAGGCTGGCCGCAAATAATGACCGGTAAAAATATAACTTTGGGACCCGAGAAAAACAACAGCAATTTCAGCTACCTTTCTAAACATCCTTTCCTCACAAATATTTAATCCCAACTGTCAACGCTCCCCAAGATTCCATTTATCAGTCCTGAGACAGCGCCAGTCACACTGCAGAAAATACATCTTGTGCTGACTATTCAAAATGCAATAATCTGACAGCCACAGACGGGATTCCGACCTCCCTCAAAATCCCGTCTGTGGCTGGCGTAGTCTCGCGATGCTTGCCTAAACCCGGAAGTAGGTATTTTTTTATTTTTTATTTGTATTTTTTAATTTGTATTTTATTAAAACAAGTTAGGGGGCCGGAGGGAAGGGGCTCGGGGGCCGCGTACGGCCTCAGGGCCGCCTGTTGGACAGCCCTGGTCTAATGCATCCAAAGGGCAACAGGACTGGACGAAATTGAACCGACTGAGTAACAATCCAAGACAGGCGTGAATATTAATTGGGATGATTGATGAAAGCAGGGGTAGGATGAGCCTTTTCTGGAATGATGGGAGAACTGATCGGCATAGTAATTGAAATGATTAATGAAAGCAAATTAAAGATCGGCTTGATTTGACCCAATGGCTGAATTTTCTTTCTTTTTCCTTCAAAAGAGCCAGAAAGAAGAGCAAGGAAGACTTCGCCCAGGAGAAAATCCTGCTTCAAACCCAGGAGAAGGTGCTCTTCAGAGAGGCCTGCTGATCTATTTTAATTAAGCATCCCAAACATCTCTTAAAAATATATATATTCCAAAATACTTCTGGACATCGTGGATATGGATATTCAACCCTTGTCCCTAGGGTCCAATGAATAATGCAAAGAGCCCTCCAGATAAGCAAAATGTATGCAAGTAGTGACAAATAGGATCCGTTGTAAACAAACGATCCACACAATCGATATAGTAACACAGTGTTTTTCAACCTTTTTTGAGCTGCGGCACATTTTTTACATTTACAGAATCCTAAGGCACACCACCAACCAAAAGGACACAAAATGACACTCTAACACAGTAATACATAGAGTTAATATGTTTTTAAATGTATTTATATACTCAGTGTGAAACCTGGACATTGTTTCGATGAACACAACATAGATATCCTGGCAGGAATGGTCGAAAGACACAAACTTCCCACACAGAACTCCCATAACCAAGAGAAAATACTATAAGAGTTTGGTGGGCATTGACCTTGAGTTTTGGAGTTGCAGTTCACCTATATCCAGAGAGCACTGTGGACTCAAACAATTTTGGATCGGGACCAAACTTGGCATGAATACTCAATATGCCCAAATGTGAACACAGACGGAGTTTGGGGAAAATAGACCTTGACTTTTGGGAGTTACAGTTTCTGGGATTTATAGTTAACACACAAACAAAGAGCATCCTGAACTCTTGCAACAATGGAATTGAACCAAACTTGGCATATTGAACTCTCATTACCAACAGAAAGTACTGAAAGGGTTTGCTTGGGAATTGACCTTGAGTTTGGAAGTTGTAGTTCACCAACACTCAGAGATCACTGAGGACTCAAACAATGTTATGTTATGTTGTTGTTTGTTTTCTATCCAGAATCACAATGTTGGAAGGAGGCTCACCACTTTAAGGTCCCTAAAACAGGCATGGGAAAACTTCAGCCCTCTGGGTGCCTTGGACTTCAATTCCCACCATTCCTAACAGCCTGAGGCCCTTTCCTGCTTAAGTGGCTGAGGGGGGAAAGGAAAAGAGCCTGAGGCTGCTAGGAATGGTGGGAGTTGAAGTCCAAAACACCTTGGAAGGTCCAAGTTTGCCCATGCCAGCTTTCGACAGAGACCTCTTCCTCCCCCTTCGCGCCCTTTCTTCCCCCTCCTGTCGAACACTTACTTTTTCTTCTACACTGCCGCTTCTGCCGCCATTTTGATCCGAGGGGGCACCGTGAGCGTGTTCAGGAGGGGAGGGGGGAGGGAGGAAGACGTGACCCGTGCGGGCGCTACTGCATAGTCTCGCCCCAGAGCAAAGCGAGGCAAAGCGAGCAGAGCGAGGCTGGGAAGAAGGGAGCCCGAGTGGAGAAGAAAAAGTGTTCGGCAGGAGGGGGAAGAAAGGGTCTTGGAGGTTCCCGTTTCCCACGGCACACCTGATGATCGCTCACGGCACACTAGTGGGCCACGGCACACTGGTTGAGAAACACTGTAGTAATATATATTCCATAATGCTTTACAAGGGATTAAAAAAAGAAGACCAAACGGCACACCTAATGACTGCCTTTGTTTTGTCGGAAAACGATATATATATATATCGATATTTATAATGCAGTTGTTGAAGGACAGGGTCAAAAGGGATCCCAAAGGTCATCTAGTCCAACCTCAGAACGAATCCGCAGCTATAGCACAATCCAATTTTCACTTCGGGTGCATCTACACTGTAGAATTAATGCGCTTTGACACCACTTGAACCGCTCCGACTCAATACTATGGAATTGTGGAACTGGATTGCTCAGTTCGCCTTCTGTAACCCAGGGCTGTTGCCTGGTTGGAAGCCTTTATTAAATCCCGTTCGTATTATATCATTTGCTTGTGTCGCGTCCTTGATTATATTTTCCTTCCTTTAAAAGTAACCGTTCAATACACTGATAGGCAAAACATCACTATTGTCCCATTTGTCAATATGCAACATCAGACTCTCTTGGGTACTTACTTACTTACTTAGGCGTAATATATCTATCTTCTATGTATATAATAAAAGTCAGTGTTTACGGAGGGCGGAAGGTGCAGAGGTGCGGAGGAATATGTGGCAGCGTTTCGATTGGTTGCCACTGTGGGATTATTTGCATAAAGGACGTTGATTGGCCAGCTTCAGAACTCCAACATTCTACGGCACCAGACAGAGGGGATTGGTTGCCACTGAGGGAGTATTTGCATAACACCTCTATTTGGCCAGCACCACCAACATTCCGACACTCTAATGTGGCGGTGGCCGTGGGGGGTAAGGAAAAGGCCTGAGGCAGTCAGGCATGGTGGGAGTTTAAGGCCAAAACACTTTGCGGCCCCCAACAATGACAGAACAAGACCAAACTTGGCACACAGAAACCCCCAAGACCCACTCTACATCCTGGTGCAGTTTGAGGGAGGATGGACCATGGATGACGGGACTTGCGGTGCTTAGAGCACTGTGGCCCACACCCCACACCACCAAACGGATCAGGGCCCAACTTGGCATTTATTTATTGCCCAATGGCCCACCCAGCAGGCTCGGGGCGGATAACAACACCTGGAGCACTTGAGGGCAGGATGGGATTTGCAGTACCGTCACCCGATTCAATTCCCTCAGAACTGTAGCCCCTACAAATCACAGACCAGGCCCAAACTTGCCACACAGACTACTCATTACCACTCTACATCCTGCTGCAGTTCTAAAGGGGATGGACCATGGATGATGGGACTTGCAGTACCTTCACTCACTTACTGAAACCATTGCGACCCTCATCAAATTACCAATGCAGACCAAACTTGGCACACAGAGCCCCCATGACCCACTCTACATCCTGCTGCAGTTTGAAGGAGGATGGACTATGGATGATGGGAGTTGAAGTACCTCTACTCACTTCCCCAGACCGCTGCAACCTTCATCCAATGACTAATCAAGACCAAACTTGGCACACAGAGCTCCCATGACCCACTCTACATCCTTCTGCAGTTTGAAGGAGGATGGGCCATGGATGATGGGAGTTGAAGTGCCTCTACTCACTTCCCCAGACCGCTGCAACCTTCATCCAATGACTAATCAAGACCAAACTTGGCACACAGAGTCCCCATGACCCACTCTACATCCTGCTGCAGTTTGGAGGAGGGCGGACCACAGATGATGGGACTTGCAGTAACTCCACAGAATATGGGATCAAATAGCATCCTGAACTCTTGCAGCAATGGAATTGAACCAAAATTGGCATATTGAACTCTCATTACCAACAGAAAGTACTGAAAGGGTTTGCTTGGGAATTGACCTTGAGTTTGGAAGTTGTAGTTCACCTACACCCAGAGAGCACTGTGGACTCAAACAATGTTATGTTATGTTGTTGTTTGTTTTCTATTCAGAACCACAATGTTGGAAGAAGGCTCACCACTTTAAGATCCCTAAAACAGGCATGGGAAAACATGGGTCCTCTGGGTGCTTTGGACTTCAACTCCCACCATTCCTAATATAGCCTGAGGCCCTTTCCTGCTTAAGTGGCTGAGGGGGGGGAAAGGAAAAGAGCCTGAGGCTGCTAGGAATGGTGGGAGTTGAAGTCCAAAACACCTTGGAAGGTCCAAGTTTGCCCATGCCAGCTTTTGACAGAGACCTCTTTCCTCCCCTTCCCCTTCGCGCCCTTTCTTCCCCCTCCTGCCAAACACTTACTTTTTCTTCTACACTGCTGCTTCTGCCACCATTTTGATCCGAGGGGGCAGCGTGAGTGTGTTCAGGAGGGGAGGGGGGGGGGAGGGAGGGAGGAAGGCGTGACCCGTGCGGGCGCTACTGCGCAGACTCGCCCCAGAGCATAGCGAGGCAAAGCAAGCAGAGCAAGGCTGTGAAGAAGGGAGCCCGAGTGGAGAAGAAAAAGTGTTCAGCAGGAGGGGGAAGAAAGGGTATTGGAGGTTACAATTTCCCACGGCACACCTGATGATGGCTCGCGGCCCGCTAGCGTGCCACGGCACACTGGTTGGGAAACTCTGGTCTAAATAGAGGGATCATATAATCCTAGAGTTGGAGAAGACCCCAATGAGTATCCAGTCCAACTCAATTCTGACATCAGGAAGACACAATCAAAGCCCTCCCAACAGATGGCCATCTATCCTCTGCTTAAACATCTAAGGAGAGGGATCATATAATCCTAGAGTTGGAGAAGACCCCAATGAGTATCCAGTCCAACCCAGTTCTGATATGAGGAAAACACAATCAAAGCCTTCCTGACAGATGGCCATCTATCCTCTGCTTAAACATCTAAGGGATCATATAATCCTAGAGTTGGAGAAGACCCCAATGACTATCCAGTCCCACCCAGTTCTGTCATCAGAAAGACACAATCAAAGCCTTCCTGACAGATGGCCATCTATCCTCTGCTTTTGCCATCTAAAGAGGGGCGTGACATAATCCTAGAGTTGGCAGAAGATCCCCCATGGCTATCCAGGTCAACCCAAAGCATCACATCAGCCTCAGAAATCAAAAAACCACGCGCATGGCCACTATCCTTTTTTGGCTTTTTTTGGAATTTTTATTATTTTTAAAGAACATACCTTTTGGGCAGGACGGGTAGGAGGCCCCCCCTCCTGCAGTTTCCAAGGGGCTGGCGGATGCTTTGGGAGAGAGGGGCGCCTGTTGGGCAGGCCCGCTCTACTTAAACATCTAAGAAGAGGGATCATATAATCCTAGAGTTGGAGAAGACCCCAATGAGTATCCACTATTAAGTCCTCCTCTGAGTCCCCCTCGGGGCTGGGGAAGAGCAGGGCTCCCCCCATGGCTCCGCAAATAAATAAATAAATAAATAAATAAATAAATAAATAAATAAATAAATAAACAATCCAGTCCAACCCAGTACTGACATCAGGAAGACACAATTAAAGCCTTCCTGACAGATGGCCATCTATCCTCTGCTTAAACACCTAAAGAGAGGGATCATATAATCCTAGACTTGGAGAATACCCCAATGAGTATCCAGTCCAACACAGTTCTGACATGAGGAAGACACAATCAAAGCCTTCCTGACAGATGGCCATCCATCCTCTGCTTAAATATCTAAAGAGAGGGATCATATAATCCTAGAGTTGGAGAAGACCGCAATGACTATCCTGTCCAACCCAGTTCTGACATCAGGAAGACACAATCAAAGCCCTCCCAACAGATGGCCATCCACCCTCTGCCTAAACATCTCTGACCTAGAGTCAGAAGTTGCCATTCCAGATCCTAAACTTGGTGTCCAGACCTCCTTGAGAACAATCCAAAGAGCTGCTCCCATCCTGGCTTGCTCCCAAAGGAAGTTAATCCTTAACACAGCTGTGTGAATAATACACCCAAACATGTGGCGAAGGGTCAAGAAGGACCACATCTCTCCGCCCGAAGCTGCCCTCTGGGCCAAAAGATGCTCCCGGTGTTCACTTTCACCCCTTTTGGGCCCTCAATGCTGTCACACTTTAACCAAGTGTGGGCTTTATATACACCTTCGGATAATTCAAGCCTGGCGGGTTTGTTACAAGATGGGACACAAGAGCGGGAGCCCTGTCCTGACTTCTGGATCTCCTGACGGAATAGAGAAAAGGCCATATTGATACTGAACGTGGTGGACAAGAAGATAAGAGATGACCAAGTGATCACATAAAGCAATACGCTCCGGTTTCTGGTTTCACAGTGAGCACTAAGTCTTACGTTAGTGGAGAAACCACTACCAGCATATAGTGGCTTGTCTTTGTGGCTCACCGATCCCTTCTTGTCTTGGTTGAGCTTGGTCTTGCGTGAAGGCCACCATGAGCTTCGCGGAGCTTTTGGAACATGTGGGCAGCATGGGACGGTTCCAGATCATCTATGTAACCTTGTTGTCCCTCCCGGTGTTGCTGATGGCAAGCCACATGATGCTGCAGAACTTCACGGCGGCCCTCGGAGACCACCGTTGCGTGGTCCGCTATGAGGACGGCCCTGGAAACCGAAGCCTGGGAGAAGAGGAACTCCTCACCGTCGCCATTCCTCGAGACGAACAGAAACGTCCCGAGCAGTGTCGCCGCTTTGTCCGGCACCAGTGGTGGCTCTTGAATGCCAGCGTCCTCAACGGGACTTACAACGAGGCTTACAACAGGACCAACTTGGAAACAGAGCCGTGCCGCGACGGATGGGTCTATGACCGCAGCGTCTTCAGGAATACTTTCGTCATGGAGGTGAGGCCACAATTGTTCCATCTCATTCTGCCCAACTGATCTTGGGTTTCGTGCTGCTTCCACTTCACTGTATGCGCGCGTTAATGTACAGGCAGTCCCCAAGTTACGAACAAGATAGGTTCTGTAGGTTTGTTCCTAAGTTGTATTTGTTTGTAAGTCGGAACAGCGATATATTTTTAATGGAACTCCAGCCAAATATGTGTCTGTCTGTCTGTCTATCTAAATAAATAATAAATAATAAATAATAAATAATAAATAATAAATAAGAAATAAGAAATAAGAAATCATAAATAACAAATAACAAATAATAAATAATAAAAATGTAATGTTTGTTTGTTTGTGGGATTAACATAATTTCAAAACCACTAGACGAATTGACACCAAATTTGGACACAATATACTTATCAGGCCAACGAGTGCCCATCACTCATAAAAACACTGCAAAACACAGCAGAAAAGACTCAAAAAGCCAAAAAAAACCAAACCCAAACATTACAACGCATGCACAAAACCACATATATATACACAAACACACATATGCACATATACACACACGCACAAAACACATATTGACAAGATTGTCGCAGCCCTTAAGTCGACCACCTGCTCCCTCGACCCGTGCCCCTCCACGCTGATTCGAGCTTGCGTGGAGGGGTTACGAGGCCCTCTGTTGAGGATAGTCAACTGCTCCCTTGAGCAAGGGGCTTTTCCAGAGGAGCTAAAAGAGGCGGTGGTCAGTCCATTGCTGAAGAAGCCCGGATTAGACCCCGCGGCTCCCTCCAATTACCGCCCAGTGTCGAACCTTCCGTACCTGGGCAAGGTGATTGAGAGGGCAGCAATGGACCAGCTGCAGACCTTCTTGGATGACGCAACCTGGCTAGACCCCTTCCAGTCCGGCTTCCGTTCAGGCCATGGGACGGAGACTGTCCTGGTCTCCATCACAGACCTACTCCGCTGCCACTTGGACCGAGGTGGATCGGCGCTGCTCGTGTTATTGGACCTCACGGCAGCGTTTGATACCGTCGATTACCAACTTTTGATACACCGCCTGGCGGTGGCGGGGTGAGGGGACAGCCCTCAACTGGCTGTCCTCCTTCCTCCAACGCCGCCAGCAGCGAGTGAAGTGGGGAGGGGCGGTCTCCGGAGGCTCCCGCTGAGTTGCGGGGTGCCTCAGGGGCTATCCTCTCCCGCTGTTATTTAACATCTATATGCGACCACTCGCCCAACTGGTACGGGAGTTTTGGGCTGGAGTGTCATCAGTACGCTGATGATACCCAGCTCATTCTGAGGTTGGACCCCGGGCAGTCTCTGTACCCGATAATTTCCATCTTTGCCTTGAAGCCGTTACTGGATGGCTGCGAGCCAGTAAGTTGAAGGTGAACCCGGCGAAGACGGAGATCTTGTGGCTGGGCCGCCCGGGGTAGTGACCCAGTTGCCAACTTTCGATGGTGTGGCCCTCTGCCCTCAGCCATCGGTAAAAAGTCTGGGGTCCGGCTGACGCCCACCTGTCCATGGAGGAGCAGATTGGCTGCACCTGCAGGACAGCATTCTACCACCTACGGTTGGCTAAGCGCCTGGCTCCCTACCTCTCCCAACGCGACCTTGCTACGGTGATCCAAGCCACGGTCATCTCGAGGCTCGATTACTGTAATGCGCCTACATTGGCCTTCCCTTGTCGATGGTCCGGAAGCTTAAGCTAGTGCAGCACGCCGCAGCCCGCCTCCTCCTGGGTGCTGCAAGATCTGACCGCGCGACCCCACCTCCTGCGCGAGCTGCACTGGCTTCCGATTGAATTCCGGGTCCTCTTCAAGGTGTTAGTTCTCACCTTTAAGGCCATCTATGGTTTGGGGCCAGTGTACCTGAGGGAGCGACTTACCCTTATGTGCCCGCGAGATCACTGCGCCTGAGGAGCTTAACCTCCTTGAGGTGCCTTCCCTTGGAACCTGCAGACTGGCCACTACACGGCGGAGGGCATTCTCTGTAGCTGCCCCAAGTCTCTGGAACGGCCTCCCGGAGGAGATCCGCGCCATCCGCGCTCTTCTGCCCTTCCGCAAGGCCTTGAAGACTTGGCTCTTTAGGAAGGCGTTTGGCCCTTAACTCAACCACACTGTGTGCCATGCCGCCTATTCCCCCAGATTCTTATCTCGTCCCCCAGCCTTCGCTGAGGGCTAGTGTTTTTAATATGTTTTAACTGCTTTGATGTTTAATGTGTTTTAACTGTTTAATCTGTTTTATTACTCACGGTGTTTATGCTTCTTCTGTAAACCGCTCTGAGCTCCGGAGTGAGCGGTATACTAAATCGAAGTTAATAAATAAATAAATAAATAAATAAATAATATACACAGACTGGGCCATAGCAACGCCCAGCTAGTTTTATATATATTATATATATATATATATATATATATATATATATATATATATACACACATACACACACTAGCGCATATATATATATATATATATATATATATGCGCTAGTGTGTGTATGTGTGTGTGTGTATATATACGGTATATATATAATTATTGTAGTAGTATAGTAGCCCCAGTAGTAGTGGGGTGCAGTGGGTTAAACCGCTGAGCCGCTGAACTTGCTGATCGAAAGGTCGCAGGTTCAAATCCAGTGAGCGGGGTGGGCTCCCGCTATTAGCCCCAGCTTCTGCCAACCTAGCAGTTCGAAAACATGCAAACGTGAGTAGATCAAGAGGTACCACTTCAGCGGGAAGGTATTGGCGCTGCATGCAGGCATGCTGGCCACATGGCCTTGGAGGTGTCTATGGACAACGCTGGCTCTTTGGCTTAGGAATGGAGATGAGCACCAACCCCCAGAATCGGACACAACTGGACTTAATGTCAAGGGAAAACCATTACCTTTACTAGTTTAAAATTCAGGAATTCATGGATATGGAGGGCTGGCTGGCTGGCTGTTTTAGTACAACGCCTTACACATTTGCAAGCTATTTCCCCCAATTTAGTGTTTTACAAGTGTTCTTTTCATGAGCATGCACAATGTTGCATTGTTAGTGCATGTAAGCCACCCCGAGTCTCCTTGGGGAGTTGGTGGCAGGGTATACATAAATTATTATTATTATAGAGGACATTATCTCAAGTGACAATATTGGAAGGATCATTGTGCTTCAGTTCATAGATCAGGAAGTTAAAATCTATTATTATTATTATTATTATTATTATGCCACGTCTCCACCCTTCTCTTGGTGCACTTACAATATGGAATGAATGCCCTTGCAACCCCACTTAAAATGCCATGGAGTCTTCCTGGGAGTTATATTTCCCAAGGTCCGTGCTTCTACTGGAGAATAAATTCAGTCAGGACCTATTCTTCTTCTTCTTCTTATTATTATTATTATTATGCATATCTCTATGCTGTGCATTCCCTGGGATTCATAGTTTTCCAAGGTTCAAACTGGAGAATAAATTCAGTCAGGATCTATTATTATTATTATTATTATTATTATGCCACGTCTCCATGCTGTGCAGTCCTGAGAGTCATAGTTTTCCAAGGTCCAAACCCTTCTCTTGGTGCATTTACAGTATGGAATGAATGCTCTTGCACCCCACTTTATGTGCCATGACTCCATGTGATGGAGTTCTCCTAGGAGTTATAGTTTCCCAAGGTCCATACCTTTCTCTAGGTGCATCTACATTGTGGAACGACTGCAGTTGGGCCTTACTTTAAATGCTATGTCTTTATGAGATGGTCTTGGGAATTGCACACTTTGAGTCCTAGAGTATTATTATTATTATTATGCCACGTCTCCATGCTGTGCAGTCCTGGGAGTCATAGTTTTCCAAGGTCCAAACCCTTCTCTTGGTGCATTTACAGTATGGAATGAATGCCTTTGCACCCCACTTTAAGTGCCATGACTCCATGTGAAGAAGTTCTTCTAGGAGTTATAGTTTCCCAAGGTCCATATCTTTCTCTGGGTGCATCTACACTGTGGAACGACTGCAATTGGGCCTTACTTTAAATGCTATGTCTTTATGAGATGGTCTTGGGAATTGCACGCTTTGAGTCCTGGATTATTATTATTATTATTATTATTATTACTATTAGTGTCCCGCTACTAATGAAATGGTGGCACATTGGCGGATGCGCTTTACATGTTGTGATTGCTCAAGGGGACTCATAGAGTTGGAAAAGACCCCAAGAGTCCAATAGCCTGCCATGCAGGAAGGAACAATAAAAGCCCTCCCGACAGATGGCCAGTCCACCAGACTTGCACTGTTTTCCATACACATCTAGTTCACGAATGTTATCACAACTGGACAACTTCTCTCCTCCTTCCAAACCCCATCTTTTTGCAGTGGGACCTGGTTTGCTCTTCAAGGACCCTGAAAGAAATGGCCCAGTCGATCTACATGGCTGGCGTATTGGTTGGAGGCGTCATATTCGGTGGCCTTTCAGACAAGTAAGTGGATTTGGGTCTCGGTCCAAAATGACCCCATCGCAGGATCTTCTGAGGCCGAGAGTGTGCAACTTTGGCTCCTTTTCTTTGTCTCAGGGTTGGGCGCCGGTTGATCCTCATCTGGTCCTACCTGCAGCTGGCCATCTCTGGGACGGTGACGGCCTTCTCCCCCAATTTCAGTGTCTACTGCGTCTTCCGCTTCCTGACAGGAATGGCTTACTCGGGTGTCGTCCTCAATTGCGTCTCTATGAGTAAGCACCTGGCGTTCTCTTCCTCGTGGGCTGGAGTTTTTCTTAAAAGAGAAGCTAGATGGTCATCTGTTGGGAGTGGTTTGATGGTGTCTTCCCGTCTGACAGGAGGAGGTTGGGCTGGTTGGACCTGGGGCTCTCACCCAAATCTAGGATTTGATACTACTACTACTACTACTACTACTACTAATAATAATAATAATAATAATGGAATATCATTCTCTGGAAGTCTTTAAGCGAAAGCTAGCTGGTCATCTGTCAGGAGTGGTTTGATGGTGTCTTCCCGTCTGACAGAAGGGTGTTGGACTGGTTGGACCTGGGGCTCTCACCCAACTCTAGGATTCTATACTACTACTACAACTAATAATAATAATAATGGAATATCATTCTCTGGAAGTCTTTAAGCAAAAGCTAGCTGGTCATCTGTCAGGAGTGGTTTGATTGTGTCTTTCTGTCTGGCAGAAGGAAGTTGGACTGGTTGTACCTGTAGCTCTCACCCAACTCTAGGATTCTATACTACTACTAATACTCCTAATAATAATAATAATAATGGAATATCATTCTCTGGAAGTCGTTAAGCAAAAGCTAGCTGGTCATCTGTCAGGAGTGGTTTGATGGTGTCTTCCTGTCTGACAGAAGGAGGTTGGGCTGGTTGGACCTGGGGCTCTCACCCAACTCTAGGATTCTATACTACTACTACTACTAATAATAATAATAATGGAATATCATTCTTTGGAAGTCTTTAAGCGAAAGCTAGCTGGTCATCTGTTGGGAGTGGTTTGATGGTGTCTTCCCGTCTGACAGAAGGGTGTTGGACTGGTTGGACCTGGGGCTCTCACCCAACTCTAGGATTCTATACTACTACTAATACTAATACTACTAATACTCCTAACAATAATAATAATAACGGAATATCTTTCTTTGGAAGTCTTTAAGCGAAAGCTAGCTGGTCATCTGTCAGGAGTGGTTTAATGGTGTCTTCTTGTCTGGCAGAAGGGGGTTGGACTGGTTGTACCTGTAGCTCTCACCCAACTCAAGGATTTTATACTACTACTACTACTACTAATAATAATAATAATATTGACAATGATGATGGAATATCATTCTCTGGAAGTCTTTAAGCAAAAGCTAGCTGGTCCTCTGTCAGGAGTGGTTTGATGGTGTCTTCCCATCTGGCAGAAGGTAGTTGGATTGGTTGAACCTGGAGCTCTCACCCAACTCTAGGATTCTATACTACTACTACTACTACTACTACTAACTACTACTACCAATGATGATGGAACATCATTCTCTAGAAGTCTTTAAGCAAAAGCTAGCTGGTCATCTGTTGGGAGTGGTTTGATGGTGTCGTCCTGTCTGGCAGAAGGGAGTTAGGTTGGTTGGACTTGGGGCTTTCACCCAACTCTAGGATTCTATACTACTACTACTACTACTAATAATAATAATGATAATGGAATGTCATTCTCTGGAAGTCTTTAAGCAAAAGCTAGCTGGTCATCTGTCAGGGGTGGTTTGATGGTGTCGTCCTGTCTGGCAGAAGGGAGTTGGACTGGTTGGACTTGGGGCTTTCACCCAACTCTAGGATTCTATACTACTACTACTACTACTACTACTACTAATAACAATGATTGAACATCATTCTCTGGAAGTCTTTAAGCAAAAGCTAGCTGGTCATCTGTCAGGAGTGGTTTGATGGTGTCTTCCTGTCTGGCAGAAGGAAGTTGGGCTGGTTGGACTTGGGGCTTTCACCCAACTCTAGGATTCTATACTACTACTACTAATAATAATAACAATAATAACAATAATAATAATAACAATGATGATGGAATATCATTCTCTGGAAGTCTTTCAGCGAAAGCTAGCTGGTCATCTGTCAGGAGTGGTTTGATGGTGTCTTCCTGTCTGGCAGAAGGTGGTTGGACTGGTTGGACCTGGGGCTCTCACCCAACTCTAGGATTCTATAATAATAGTAATAATAATAATAATAATTTATAATAATGACAATAATTTATTTATTTATTATTTATTTATTATTCGGGCTTCTATGCCGCCGACTCCCTGAGGCTCGCGGCGGCTTACAGGAGCCGAAGGGCACAGTAAAATACAGGCAATAAGCAGTTAAAAACAATTAAAAACAACAGCAGTACAGTAATTAATAACACAGTTAACACAATGAACAGCACATCATCCTCAGAAGAGCGAATAGATGGCGGGGCATGGGCAGGACTTACTCACCAAAGGCCTGCTTAAACAGGTATGTTTTACAGGCCCGTCTAAACGGGAGCAAGTCCTTCATAGCTGAGTTCCGGCCGGGAGGGCGTTCCACAGCGTAGGTGCTATGACAGAGAACGCCCTCCGGCGGGTAGCAGTCAGCCTTGCGAGTTTAGCTGAAGGTATCTCCAGGAGATTGGAGTCCTCAGACCGAAGTGATCTCGGAGGGCAATATGGGGTGAGACGGTCCCTCAAATACGCTGGCCCCAGGCCGTGTAAGGCCTTAAAGGTGAGGACCAACACTTTGAAGGTGATCCGGTGCTCAATTGGCAGCCAGTGCAGATCCTGCAAAACAGGTGTTATGTGGGCGCCAGCTGGCGGCAGTGTTCTGCACTAGCCTGAGCTTCCGGGTCACCGACAGAGGAAGGCCAACGTAGAGCGCGTTGCAGTAATCCAGCCTTGAGATGACTGTGGCTTGGATCACCGTGGCCAGATCGTTCCGGGAGAGATAGGGGGCCAGCCTCCTTGCCTGTCGCAGATGAAAAAAAGCGATCTTGCTGACCGCAGAGACCTGGGCCTCCATGGTCAGCTGGGAGTCCAAATGGACCCCCAGGCTCTTTACGGAAGGCGATGGGCATAACATAATGATGGAATATCCTCTGGAAGTCTTTAAGCAAAAGCTAGCTGGTCATCTGTCAGGAGTGGTTTGATGGTGTCTTCCCGTCTGGCAGAAGGGGGTTGGGCTGGATGTCCTTGGGGCTTTCTCTCAATTATAGGATTCAATAATAATTTATAAGAACATTAATGATGATAATGATGGTGGAATACGTGGAGGTCTTTCAGCAGAGGCTGGATGGCCATCTGTCAGGAATGTTTTGATTGTGTCTTCCTGCCTGGAAGAATGGGGTTGGATTGGATGGCTGTTGAGCTGCCTCTAGGATTCAATCCTCATCTTCATCATCATCTCTTATAATATTGAGGAGGAGGAGGATGAGATGGATGGAGTCCCCTTCTCCAGAGGTCTTGCTGCAGAGGCTGGATGGCCATCTGTTGGGAGAGCTTTGATGGTGCCTTCCTGTCTGACAGAATGGACTGGATTGCTCCCGGCCTCTCTTCCAACTCTAGGAATCAATAAGAGTAATAATACTTTATGATGCTGAAGCTAATGGACTCTCCTTCTCCAGAGATCATTTAGTAGAGGCCATCTGTCAGGAATGGCTTGATGGTGTCTTCCTGTCTGAAAGAATGGGAATGGACTGGATGGCCGTTGGGGTCTCTCCCAACTCTAGGATTTATCTAACAACATCTAACAACAACATCATCTATCTATATGTATATAAAAAAGAGAGCTGTTGTTCTAAGTAGCCTATAGACAGCAAAACCACACAAAACAGACACACCAAATCAGCCCACATACACACAAAACCCCACGAAGTATGTTTACCACCCAAAAATTAAAAAAATTAAACAACACAACCAAAAACACCAAAAACAATTGGACTACAACTCCCATGATCCCCCACGCCACCCCCCTCTGGCAGTTTAGAGTGTCGGAATGTTGGTGGTGCTGGCCAATTAGAGGCATTATGCAAATACTCCCTCAGTTAGAATGTAGAGGCTGGGAGCCACCCCCCTCTGGCAGTTTAGAGTGTCGGAATGTTGGTGCTGCTGGCCAATCAGAGGCGTTATGCAAATAATCCTACAGTGGCAACCAATCAGAAAGCTGGCACATATCCACATACATACAAACACTCACTTTTATCTAGTCATCTTATAATAACATTGATAATGAGGAGGAGGAGGATGGAGTCTCCTCCAGAGGTCATTCAGCAAAAGCTAGATGGTTATCTGTCAGGAGGGCTTTGATTGCGTCAGAAATGGGTTGGACTGCATGGCCCTTCTCTTCTATGATTTGATGACTCATGATAGAAGCACTACCCAATGCATGACTCCCAACAGGTGTGGAATGGACACCCACAAGGACAAGGCCCATCCTTGGCGCTCTGACCGGCTATTCCTACACCACGGGACAGATCCTCTTGGCAGGTCTGGCGTACCTGGTTCCAGAATGGCGTCACTTGCAACTGGCCGTCTCCTTGCCATATTTCCTCTTCTTTTTCTATTCCTGGTAAAGCCTTTGGCCCAATTACTACATCTTTATCAATGACTTGGGCAAGGGGATCGAGGGCAGGCTTGACAGCTGGCCACCTGTTGGGAGGGCTTAGATGGTGCCTTCCTGAATGGCGGAAGGGGCTTGGACTGGATGGCCCTTGGGTGTCTCTTCCAACTCTATGAGTCTATGGCTCTTCGCTTAGTTCTTTTCTCCCTCATTTGGCTCCTGCAGGTCGTTTGCCGAATCGGCCCGCTGGCTCATCACAGCCAGCAAGTTCGATTGGGCCACGAAGGAGCTGAAGAGGGTGGCCAGGATCAACGGGAAGCCCGAAGTGGCCGACAAGCTGACCACTGAGGTAAACTGAACTGAACTTTATTATTTACTAGCTTGGGAACCCGGCGGTGCCCGGGTCATTTGAGAAGTGCAGCAGGATGTAGAGTGGGTTATGGGGGCTCTGTGTGCCAAGTTTGGTCTTGATCCATCATTATTGGGAGTTGCAGTGGTATCATAAAATTACTGAAGGTAGTGCAAGTCCCATCATCTCTGGTCCACCCTCCCCCAAAGTGTAGTAGGATGTAGATTGGGTCATGGGGGCTCTGTGTGCTAAGTTTGGTCTGTATTGGTGAATGGATGAGGGTTGCATTGTTTTTAGGAAGTGAGTGAAGGTACTTCAAGTCCCATCATCCGTGGTCCATCTCACACAAAACTGCACCAGGATGTAGCAGTCTTGGAAAGTGAGAGAAGGTACTGCAAGACCCATCATCCATGTTCTGCCCCCCTCCAAACTTCAGTAGGATGTAGAGTGGGTCACTTGGGGTCTGTGTGCCAAGTGTGGTCTTTATCGGTGTTTGTTGGGGGCCGCAGTGGTCTGTGGGAACAGAGGGGTGTGTAAGTACTACAAATCCCATCATCCATTGTCAGTCCTCCCCCCAAACCTCACCAAGACATGAAGGCAGTCATGGGGGTTATGTATGCCAAGTTTGGTCTCAATCAGTGATTGGATGAGGGTTGCAGCAGACTTTGGAAGTGAATAGAGGTACTTCAAGTCCCATCATCCATGGTCCACCCTCCTTCGATCTGCACCAGGATGTAGAGTGGGTCATGAGGGCTCTGTGTGGCAGATTTGGTGTTGATCAGTGATAGGATTAGGTTTGTAGCAGTCTTGGAAAGTGAGGGAAGGTACTGCAAGACCCATCATCCATGTTCTGCTCCCCTCCAAACTTCAGTAGGATGTAGAGTGGGTCACTGGGGGTCTGTGTGCCAAGTGTGGTCTTTATCGGTGTTTGTTGGGGGCCGCAGTGGTCTGTGGGAACAGAGGGGTGTGTAAGTACTACAAATCCCATCATCCATTGTCAGTCCTCCCCCAAACCTCACCAGGACGTGAAGGCAGTCATGGGGGTTATGTATGCCAAGTTTGGTCTCAATCAGTGATTGGATGAGGGTTGCAGCAGACTTGGGAAGTGAGTAGAGGTACTTCAAGTCCCATCATCCATGGTCCATCCTCCTCCGAACTGCACCAGGACATAGAGTGGGTGATGGGGGCTGTGTGTGCTAAGTGTGGACTGTATTGGTCGTTTTTGGTTGCCTCAGTGGTCTATGGGAACAAAAGTGTTTGAAAGTACTACAAATCCCAAAATCCGTGGGTCATGTCCCCCGAACCGCACCAGGACGTAAAGGGGGTTAGGGGGGTTATGTGTACCAAGTTTGGTGCAGGTCCATCACCTGCGCTGGTCGCTGTGGCCTGTGAAAGTGCCCACGCTGGTCGCTGTGGCCTGTGAAAGTGGCTGCCACATATCCGCCCTTCCGCCCTCCGCACACATACAAACATTCCGCTTTATAAAGGTATACAGATGAGTCGCCCTCCACAAGTGTGCTCCGGGCGACTTACACAGCTAGCAATGCAGTACTAGAGTATTAAAACATTACAATATTGAAGTATTAAAATGGCTAAAAATATCGGACTCGGGAGGTTCCGGGTCTCTGGTTGTCGTATTATGCACAGGCTTTCCTAAATAGCCATGTCTTAAGTGCCGCCAAGAATTGGGGCAGGTCAGGACTGGCTCTTTGGTCTGGCGGTAGAGAGTTCCACAGGACGGAGGCCGCAACAGAGAAAGATCTCTGTCTCGTGGACTCCAGATGAGCCTCTCTCGGACCCGGGATACAGAGGAGGTTCTCGTTTGCTGGCCCTGGTGCTCTTGGGTGGGTGAGTAGGGTCAAGCGATCTTTTAAGTATGAGGGACCCTGGCCCCGAAGGGCCTTGGGTCAGAGTCTTATAAAGGACTCTGTGTTCGACCGGCAGCCAGTGCAGACGCTGCAAGGATGGTGTGATGTGACATCTCCTTGGTGTTTTTGTGAGGAGCCTGGCGGCAGCATTCTGCTCAGTCTGCATCTTACGGGTTAATGACCGAGGAAGACCCACATATAAGGCGTTGCAGTAACCCAGCCTTGATGTAACCGTGGCGTGGATTACTGTAGCTAGCGCCTCCGTTGGAAGGTAGGGCGCCAGTTGCCTCGCTTGGCGTAGGTGGAAGAAGGCCCTTTTGCTCATGGAGGCAACTGGGCCTCCATCGACATCTTAGAGTCCAGGATGACACCGAGGCTCTTCACCGAGGGGGATGGGGTCAGCGGTTCCCCTTCGAAGGGGGGCAGTGGGTTGACTAGCTCTGACGGACGGCCCGGCCATAAGATCTCAGTCTTTGCTGGGTTTATTTTCAGCTTATGGGCCCGGAGCCATCTCGTCACTGCTCCTAGGCACTGGGTGAAGTTTTCCGGCACCGAGGTGAGGCAGGGACAGAAGGCAAACATCTACTCCCAGCAAACTTGGGCCCTCCGGGTGTTTTGGACTTCACCCCCACCATTTCTAATAGCCTCAGGCCCATTCTCTCCCCCCCCCCCCAGCCGCTTAAGGAGGGAGGAAGAAGGAAGGAAGGAAGGAAGGAACAAGGAAGGGAGGGAGAGAGGAAAAAGAAAGGGAGAAGGAAGAGGGAGGAAGGAGGAAGGAAGGAAGGAAGGAAAGAATGAGGAAGGGAGAGAGGGAGGAAAAGAAGGAAGGGAGGAAGGAGGAAGGAAGGAAGGAAAGAATGAGGAAGGGAGAGAGGGAGGAAAAGAAGGAAGGGAGGAGGAGGGAGGGAGTAAGGAAGGAAGAAGACAGGAAGGAGGAGGGGAAGGAGGAAAATAAGGAAGGAAGTAAAGAGGGGGAGGAAGGAAGGAAGGAGGAAGGAAATAAAGAGGGGAAGAAAGGAAGGAAGAAGAAAGGAAAGAACAAGGAAGGGAGAGGAAAAAGGGAGGGAGGAGGAGGAAGGAAGGAAGGAGGAAGGAAAGAAGGAGGAAGGGAGAGAGAGAGAGGAAAAGAAGGAATGAAGGAGGAGGAAGGAAGCGAGGAGGGAGGAAGTAAGGAAGGAGGAAGGAAAGAAGGAGGAAGGGAGGAAGGGATAGAGGAAAATAAGGAATGAAGGAGGAGGAAGGAAATAAATAGGGGGAAGGAAGGAAATAAAGAGGGGAAGGAAGGAAGAAGAAAGGAAGGAAAGAACAAGGAAGAGAGGGGGAGAGGAAAAAGGAAGGAAGGAAGAGGAAGGAGGAAGGAAGGAGAAAGTAAAGAGGAAGGACAGAATGAGGAAGGGAGAGAGGGAGGAAAAAAAGGAAGGAGGAGGGAGGGAGGGAGGAAGAAGAAAGGAAGGAGGAAGGGAGGGAGGGAGGAAAATAAGTAAGGAAGAAGGAGGAAGGAAGGAAATAAAGAGGGGGAAGGAAGGAAGAACGAGGGAGGGAGGGAGGAAAAGAAGGAAGGAAGGAGGAGGAAGGAAGGAGGAAGGGAGGAAATAAAGAGGGGAAAGGAAGGAATGAAGAAAGGAAGGAGGAAGGAAAGAACGAGGAAGGGAGGGAGGCAGGAAAAGAAGGAAGGAAGGAAGGAGGGAGGGAGAAAGAAAGGAAGGAGCGAGGGAGGGAGGAGGGAGGAGGGAGGAAGAAAGTAGAAGGAAGAAAGTAAAAAGAAAGGAAGGAGGAAGGAAAGAAGGAAGAAGGGAGGGATGGATGGAGGAAAAGAAGGAAGGAAGGAAAAAGGAAGAAAGAAAAAAGGAGGGAGGAAGGCAAGAAGGCAGGAGGGAGGGAGGAAAAGAAGGAAGGAAGGAAAAAGAAAGGAAGGAAAGAGGAAGGAAGGAAGGAACAAGGAAAGAGGAGAGAAAGAAGGAAGGAAAGCCCAATCTCCCCCTCTCATACTATTTTCTGCTGTTCCCGCTCTCCAGTTCTTGAGGTCCCACATGAAGGAAGAAATGGCTTCTTTGAAAGCAAGCTATTCCGTTTTGGACCTGGTGCGGACGCCCACCATGCGCCGTATTTCCTGCTGCTTATCCTTCGTGTGGTGAGTTACGGAGCACAGGCTTGCGGGATTTCATTTGTACGTGGATTCAGTTTCCAACTGCCCTGATGGAGTCATTTTGGAAGACCTAGAACGGATTGGAAAGAAGTTCTAGGTCTCTCAATGTGATTCAATGGCTTCTTACAGCCTTGCCCTTCCCTCTCAGGTTCTCCACCAGCTTCGCCTACTATGGACTGGTCATGGACTTGCAGAACTTTGGTACTAACATTTACTTGACCCTCCTCATTTTTGGAGCTGTTGACTTCCCTGCCAAGTTCGTCTCGGTGCTTACCATCAGTTACATCGGGCGCCGGCCAACCCAAGCTGCTTCCCTGATTTTGGCTGGACTAACCATCCTGGCCAATATCTTCATCCCTCAAGGTGAGGTGGCACCTTCTGTGCTGGCAGAAGGCAGCTATGACAATGGGTCAAGCTCACTGGGAAAAGGTTACTGGTGGGAGAAACCATGATGGAGAGGAATGGAAGGGATTCTTGGTCAAGGTTGAGAGAGCTACCCAAACGCTGGCCATCTTCAGGACCTCGGACAGCTCACTTAGATTTAGAGTCAGGACTCTAATGCATCCAATTATTCTATATTATTATTATAATATTATTACATTTGATTATTAAAATTTTATATTATACTATGTAACACATTTTTATATTATTTTTATTATTTTTATATTTATTATTTTATTATTACATATTTATTATTTCATTATTTTATATTATTTTACATTATTTTTATATTACTTTCTATAATTACTAGCTGTACCCGGCACGCATTGCTGTGCCCTATTTTGGAGATGCGAGGAAGTCTGAGTATGTAAGTTGTTGTTGGGGTCATGGCTGTGTTGTTGTGGGTTGTTTTGGTGGGTGGGATGTTGGAGTCCTGTGGAGTTGTTGTTGTGTGGTGTTGCTGGCGTTCTGCATAGCTTGTGGATATGCAATGTTTTTTGTCTTTCCGTCTGCTGTGTTGATGTAGAGGTTGATGCGTGTGTGGGTGGGGTACTTTGGAAGTGAGTGGAGGTACTTGAAATCCCATTATCCATGGTGTGTCCTCCTCTAATCTGCAGTCGGATGGAGTGTGGGTCATGGGGTGCATTGTTTGCCGAGTTTGGTCTTTATCGGTCTTGGTTCTTGGACACAGTGGTCTGTGGGGAATGATGGGTTTTGGTGTACTACAAATCCCATTATCCATGGAGGTACTTCAAGTCCCATAATCCATGGTCCACCCTCCTCCAAACTGTAGTATAATGTAGCGTGGGTCATAGGGGCTCTGTGTGCCAAGGTAGGTTACTGTAAATTCAGGCCATACACAGTGTCCCATGAGCTGAGGCCTAGTCAAGAACAGCAAGTTAATGAAGCCTTACTGTCAATTCAGGCCATACACAATGTCCAATGAGCTGAGGGCTAGTCGGGAGAATCAAGTTAATGAAGCCTTACTGTCAATTCAGAGCGTAAACAGCATTCAATTAAGTGAGGCCTAGTCAGGGAAATTAAGTTAATGAAGCCTTACTGTCAATTTTGGGCGTGGTCTGTGATTTGTAGGGGTGTAAATTTTGTGCCTCAGCCCTTTGCCTTATCCTCCTCTGACAGTTTATTATGGGTCGGAATGTTCATTTTGGCTGGCCAGTACAGGAGTTATGCAAATCCGCCCTTATTGGCAGCCAATCATGTTGTCAGAATGTAGAGGCTGGGAGAGTCGTTGGCAGCCCCGGAGGATGCTGGGAAATGTAGGGTTTTTTTTACTCGTTGTTTTGGGGGCGTTTTAGGTTTGGGGGGGAGTTTCTTTGCTACAAACGTACCTTGTCTGAGGCCTATTTCTGTTGGCAAGTTTGGTGTCTCTGCGTTGTAAGGTTTCTCTGTTTGGGACGGTCTTTCCATGATGACTCTTCCTTTATATATATAAGATTATTCTATGATTTTGTTGTATTATTTTGAGGGTTTTTAAAATATTTTATCCTTTTTGATATTCTTTCTATATTTTACTAGCATATCATCTACTGTCATGAGGGCCCCTCCTGCCTGCTTTCTCCCGTCTCCAGGTCTCAGAAGGTCTAGCTCGCAATGTCTCCATGGCAATATGGCTCTTTCCTCCCTTCCCCTCCCACACATGCCGCTTCTCTTTCCCACTGACATCACAGAAGGCCACTTCACCTAGCAACAGACAATCCAGTGGCATGACAGATAGCCACTTCACCCATTCATCTATTTATCTATCCAACCAACCATCTAACCATCCATCCTTTGATCAATCGATCTATCGATCGATCGATCCATCCTTTCATCCATTCATGCATCTATCCTTTGATCTATCTATCCATATATCTATCCATCTATCCATCATCCATTCATGCATCTATCCTTTGATCTATCTAATCTATCTATCCATCTATCCATCCATCCATCCATCCATCCATCCATCCATCCATCCACCCACCTCTCTCTCTCTCTCTCTCTCCATACACCCATCCTTTGATCCATCGATATATCGATCTCTCTATCCATCTATCAATCCTTTGATCTGTCCATCCATCCATTCTTTGATTTATCCATCCATCCATCCATAAATCCACCCATCTTTTGATCCACCCATCCATCCTTTCATCCATCTATGCAGCCATCCTTTGATGTATCTATCCTTCTATCTATCTATCTATTTATCTATCCATCCATCCATCCTTTGATTGATCCATCCATGCAGCCATCCTTTGATTTATCTATCCATATATCCATCCATAAATTCATCCATCTTTTGATCTATCTATCCATTTATCTATCCATCCATCCATCCATCCATCCATCTTTTGATCTATCTATCTATCATCTATCTATCTACCTATCCATCCATCAATTTATCTATCCAACCATCTAACCATCCATCCATCCTTTGATCTATCTATCTATCTATCTATCTATCTATCTATCTATCTATCTATTAATCCATCCATCCATCCATCCTTTCATCCATCTATGCATCCATCCTTTGATCTATCTATCCATATATCTATCCATCTATCCATCCATCCTTTGGTCTACCCATCCATCCATCCATCCTTTGATCTATCTATCCATCCATCCATCCATCCATCCACCTATCTCTTTCTCTCCCTCTCCATCCATCTATCCATCCACCCATCCTTTGATCTATCTATTCATTTATCTATCCATCTATCCATCTATCGATCTCTCTATCCATCTATCAATCCTTTGATCTATCTGTCCATCCATCCATCCATAATCCATCCATCTTTTGACCCATCCATCCTTTCATCCATCTATGCAGACATCCTTTGATTTATTTATCCTTATATCTATCCATCCATCCATCCTTTGATTGAACCATCCATCCATCCTTTCATCCATCCATGAAGCCATCCTTTGTTTTTTCTATCCATATATCTATCCATCCTTTGACTGATCCATCCATCCTTTGTTTGATCTATTCCTCTATCTATCTATCTATGAGATTATTGTTATTGTTATTATTGTTGTTATTATTATTATTATTCCAGACATGCCAATCTTGAGGACTGCCCTTGCTGTCTTTGGGAAAGGCTGCTTGTCTGCCTCATTCAACTGCGTCTATTTATACACTGGAGAACTTTACCCAACGGTGCTCAGGTAAGACTGGGGAAAGATTTGTAGTTTTGCGAGGTATTTAGTGCGCTCCAGTGCCGTCACAAACGACAAATCCCAAGTGTGCAGAAGTGTTTATTTTTTATTATGGGATTGAGGATTGAATATGTATTGAGATGTTTAGATGTTTAGGGAAGGTGCACTTCTTCAGTGAAGGCCCACCTTGGGGAAGAGTTGTCATAGCAACATGGCTGGAAGGCAGAGGTGGGAGGAGTCAACAGCTTTCTGCCACAGCCAAGAACAGAATTCTGGGGAAGTTTGAATTTTGACAGTTTAACTGTCAGCCCAGCTCTAGGAGAGAGCAGGTTCTGAGGGCAGTCTGGTTTTGGAGCTGTAGAGAGACAGTTCTAGTAGGCTGAGCTTGCAAGCCAGTCTGTTTGTATAGAGCCTGAGGGCTAGAGATAGGCAAGGTGCCTATAGGAGGAAAGAAGGTCTGTGTGTGAGATAGTTACATACTGATCTAACTGAGTAATAGTAACAGTCAAACATTTTAAACTTTGTATCTTCTTCAATACCAACGTAACCATGATGAGTTGAGCCTCTAAGAAGTTATAACGTAACCATCACGCTTTTGTGCCAAGCTATAAATAAACTGTTATTGTTCTTTTCATCAACAATCTCTCTCAGTTCCGTATTTTAAAAGACAAGCCTCAGAGTAAAGCAAGACAGGAAAGTGTTTTTAACCTGTCTTGTTAGACAGTTTGAAGTCCCACAATAATTGGTGATAGACCCTCCTAGATAACAGATAACAACAACAGTTCTCACAATCTGGTGGCTAATCTCTTCATGTTTAAGGGATCCTTAAATTAAAGTTATACAACACCCTTTTACATTAGGTCAGATACGTAATGACCTCATCGTTACAAATTTGTGGCAGCGGTGGGATCAGAAAAAGATGGTCCACTCTGTCCAGCAGGTTCATCTGAATAGCCTCTTTACACCAAGTAAAGCCAAACTGCATTGCTTCTACAGTGTAGACACATCCTTGGAGGAGGAGAAGGACAGAAATCTCATTCTGCAATGCCATATTTGGTTCCTTCTGGTGAAGGAGGACCCTTGGTAGATAATGGCACAAAACAACCTTTTTGCTTGGACTTCCAGGCAGACCGGCATGGGACTGGGCAACACGATGGCCCGCCTGGGGGGAATGGTAGCCCCTTTGGTGAAGTTGTCTGGCGAGTTCATCTCTTTCCTGCCCTACTTGATCTATGGAACTGCTCCCATCATCTCTGGGATCGCCGCTGCCTTCCTACCAGAGACACGCAACGTCCATCTGCCGGAAACAATAGAACAGGTGGAGAGCAAGTGAGTATATAAAGGGAGACGAGGTTGCCACCCTCGAGTCTCAAAATGTAATAGGCTCTCTTTTGATATGTAGACTGAGATATCTGGAGATTTGTAAGCAGAGGCTGGATGGCCATCTGTTGGGAGGGCTTGGATGGTGTCTTCCTACCTGACAGAATGGGGTTGGACTAAATGACCCTTGGGATGTCCTCCAACTCTAGGATTCTATGATTGAGATTATGGAGGGCCATCTGTCGGGAGGGCTTTAATGGTGTCTTCCTACCTGGATGGCCCTTGGGGTTCTTTTCCAACTCTTGGATGCTAATTAATTCATATAGTATACTGACGGTTATCACCTTTCTTATATTCGGAACCCAATTCTTATGTGTTCTATGAAAGGCTTTAAATTGAAGTTAGTATGTTTTAGTTAAATAGACAGAAAAGGAAGAGAGAGAGAGAGAGACAGACAGACAGACAGACAGACAGACAGACAAATTAGATAGATAGATTAGATAGGTTAGGTTAGATAGGAAGAATAGATAGAGATGATAGATAGATTAGATAGGAAGATTAGATAGGTAGATAGATAGAGAGAGAGAGAGAGACAGACAGACAGACAGACAGGAAAATTAGATAAATAGATAGATTAGATATATAGGAAGATTAGATAGATAGATAGAGACAGACAGACAGACAGATAGGAAAATTAGATAGATTAGATAGGAAGATTAGATAGATAGATACAGAGAGAGAGACAGAGACAGACAGACAGACAGACAGGAAAATTAGATAGATAGATTAGATAGGAATATTAGATAGAGAGATAGATAGATAGAGACAGACAGACAGATAGATAGGAAAATTGGATAGATAGATTAGATAGGAAGATTAGAGAGAGAGACAGACAGACAGACAGACAGGAAAATTAGATAGATTAGATAGGAATATTAGATAGATAGATAGATAGATAGATAGAGAGAGAGAGAGACAGACAGACAGACAGACAGACAGACAGATAGGAAAATTAGATAGATTAGATAGGAAGATTAGATAGATAGATACAGAGAGAGAGAGAGAGAGAGACAGACAGACAGACAGACAGATAGGAAAATTAGATAGATAGATTAGATAGGAATATTAGATACATAGATAGATATAGACAGACAGACAGACAGATAGATAAGAAAATTAGATAGATAGATTAGATAGGAAGATTAGAGAGAGAGAGAGACAGACAGACAGACAGACAGACAGGAAAATTAGATAGATTAGATAGGAAGATTAGATAGAGAGATAGATAGATAGATAGATAGACAGACAGACAGACAGACAGACAGACAGACAGATAGATAGGAAAATTGGATAGATAGATTAGATAGGAAGATTAGAGAGAGAGAGAAAGAGAGAGAGAGCGAGACAGACAGACAGGAAAATTAGATAGATAGATTAGATAGGAATATGAGATAGAGAGATAGAGACAGACAGACAGACAGATAGATAGGAAAATTGGATAGATAGATTAGATAGGAAGATTAGAGAGAGAGAGAGACAGACAGACAGACAGGAAAATTAGATAGATTAGATAGGAATATTAGATAGATAGATAGATAGATAGAGAGAGAGAGACAGACAGACAGACAGACAGACAGATAGGAAAATTAGATAGATTAGATAGGAATATTAGATAGATAGATAGATAGATAGACAGACAGACAGACAGACAGATAGGAAAATTAGATAGATTAGATAGGAATATTAGATAGATAGATAGATAGATAGAGAGAGACAGACAGACAGACAGACAGACAGATAGGAAAATTAGATAGATTAGATAGGAAGATTAGATAGATAGATAGATACAGAGAGAGAGACATACAGAGACAGACAGACAGGAAAATTAGATAGATAGATTAGATAGGAATATTAGATACATAGATAGATAGATAGATAGATAGATAGATAGATAGATAGATAGATATAGACAGGCAGACAGACAAACAGATAGATAGATAGGAAAATTAGATAGATAGATACAGATAAGATTAGATAGGAAGATTAGATTAGATAAGATAGGAAGAATAGATAGATGATAGATAGAGACAGACAGACAGACAGACAGGAAAATTAGATAAATAGATAGATTAGATAGATAGGAAGATTAGATAGAGAGAGAGAGATAGATAGAGATAGCCAGACAGACAGCCAGACAGATAGGAAAATTAGATAGATAGATAGATAGATAAAGATTAATTAGATAGGAAGATTAGATACATGATAGATAGATAGATAAGACAGATAGATAGATAGATAGATAGATAGATAGATAGATTAAACACAACTGCTTCTGTCCAACGGATGCTCTCTCCTTTCCAGATCCCGGCAGCAGAAGGACAAGACGCAGCAAGAGCCCCTCAACTACCAAATGCAGACGGTGCTCCCTTCTACTAAACCCAAAACATAACGCATTCCCCATCGAAAGTCAGGAGAAGCAGGCCGACAGACTCTGCGAATGAGCCAAAGTTTCAAAACCAGGGCTTTGGATGCCATCAGCAGAAAGATATGGCCCAAGGATGGATTACTGTGGATTTAACTGGGAGAGTAAAAGGACCAGTGGACCAACACAAGACGGATGCAAGTTGGAGGGCAACGATACCTGCTGCCTCTCTTTGTGTCCTTGGCTTTCACAAGCTTTGCCTGGAAGGGATGGTTGCGTTCAAATAGTAGTAGTAATAATAATTGACAACCCTGTAAGCTATTAAAGACTATCATTGTGAGACTCGTATTACTTACCAAGTAGCTGTTTCTCTGGAGGTTTTCAAACTGCGGCTGGATGGCCATCTGTCGGGAGGGCTTTGATGGTGTCTTCCTGCCTGGCAGAAGGGGGTGGGCCTGGATAGTCAACAACAACAACATAAATAATAAATACAAATAATGATGACGATAATGATAATGATAATAATAATATGTTATAATGATGATGGTGATGGTGTCTCCTTCTCTGGAGGTTTTTTAACAGAGGCTGGCCATCTGTTAGGATGGATTTGATTGTGGTGGACTAGATGGCCTTTGGTGTCTCTTCCAGCTCTAAGATCATCTTCAAAAACAACAACATAAATAATAATGATGATGGTGGTGGTGGTGGTGTCTCCTTCTCTTGAGGTTTTTTAGTAGAGCCTGGCCATCTATTGGGAGGGCTTTGATTGTGTCTTCCTATATGGCCAAGGTGTGGACTAGATGGCTTTTGGGGTCTCTTCCAGTTCTAAGATAATCTTGAAAAACAACAACATAATAATAATTATGATGTTGATGGTGTCTCCTTCTCTGGAGGTTTTTAAGCAGAAGCTGGATGGCCATCTGTTGGGAGGGCTTTGATTGTGCCTTCTTATATAACCACGGGGTGGACTAGATGGCTCTAATAATGGTGATGCCGTCGCCTTCTCTGGAGGTTTTTAAGCAGAGGCTGGATGGCCCTCTACTGGAGAGCTTTGATTGTGTCTTCCTATATGGCCAGGGGCTGGACTAGATGGCCTTTGGGATCTCTTCTAGCTCTCAGATCATCTTCAAAAACAACAATAACAACAACAACAATGATATAATGATGATGGTGATGGTGTCTCCTTCTCTGGAGGGTTTTAAGCAGAGGCTGGATGGCCATGTGTTGGGAGTGCTTTGATTGTGTCTTCCCATATAATCAGAGGGTGGACTAGATGGCCTTTGGGGTCTCTTCCAGCTCTAAGATCATATTCAAAAACAACATAAATAATAAATACTAATAATAATAATAATATAGTAATGATGGTGGTGGTGTCTCCTTCTCTGGAGGTTTTTAAGTAGAGGCTGGTTGGCCCTCTACTGGAGAGCTTTGATTGTGTCTTCCTATATGGCCAAGGGGTGGACAAGATGGCCTTTGGGATCTCTTCAAGCTCTAAGATCATCTTCAAAAACAACAACAACAACAATATAATGTTGATGGTGATGGTGTCTCCTTCTCTGGAGGTTTTTAAGCAGAGGCTGGATGGCCATGTGTTGGGAGGGCTTTGATTGTGTCTTCCCATATAATCAGAGGGTGGACTAGATGGCCTTTGGGGTCTCTTCCAGCTCTAAGATCATCTTCAAAAACAACAACATTAATAATAATATGATGATGATGGTGTATCCTTCACTTGAGGTTTTTAAGCAGAGGCTGGATGGCCATGTGCTGGGAGGGCTTTGATTGTGTCTTCCCATATAATCAGAGGGTGGACTAGATGGCCTTTGGGGTCTCTTCCAGCTCTAAGATCATCTTCAGAAACAACATAAATAAGAAATAATAATAATAATATCGTAATGATGGTGATGGTGTCTCCTTCTCTGGCGGTTTTTAGGCAGAGGCTGGATGGCTCTCTACTGGGAGGGCTTTGATTGTGTCTTCCTATATGGCCAGGGGGTGGACTAGGTGGCCTTTAGGGTCTCTTCTAGCTCTAAGATCATCTTCAAAAGCAACAACATTAATAATAATAATATGATGGTGGTGGTGGTGTCTCCTTCTCTGGAGGTTTTTAAGCAGAGGCTGGATGGCCATGTGTTGGGAGGGTTTTGATTGTGTCTTCCTATATAACAGGGGCAGGGAACCTACGGCTCGGGAGCCAGATGTGGCTCTTTTCATGTTCACATCTGGCTCTCCCCCTTCCTTCATTTCTCCCCCTTCACCCTTTCCGTCTCCTTCTCTCCTTCATTTTCCCTCCCTCTCTCCCCTTCCTTCTTTCCTCCATTCTCCCTCTTCCTTCCTTCCTCTTCCTTCCTTTCTTTCTCCCCTTCACCTTTTCCTTCTCTCCTTCCTTTTCCCTCCCTCTCCCTCCTTCCTTCTTTCCTCCATTCTCCCTCTTCCTTCCTTCCTTCCTTCCTCTCCTTCCTTTCTTTCTCCCCTTCACCCATTCCTTCTCCTTCTCTCCTTCCTTTTCCCCTCCCTCTCTCTCCTTCCTTCTTTCCTCCATTCTCCCTCTTCCTTCCTTCCTCCCCCTTCACCCTTTCCTTCTCCTTCTCTTCTTCCTTTCCCCTCCCTCTCTCTCCTTCCTTCTTTCCTCCATTCTCCCTCTTCCTTCCTTCCTTCCTTCCTTCCTTCCTTTCTTTCTCCCTTCACCCTTTCCTTCTCCTTCTCTCCTTCCTTTTCCCTCCCTCCTCTCTCTCCCCTTCCTTCTTTCCTCCATTCTCTCTTCCTTCCTTCCTCCCCCTTCACCCTTTCCTTCTCCTTCTCTTCTTTTTCCCTCCCTCTCTCTCCTTCCTTCTTTCTTCCATTCTCCCTCTTCCTTCCTTCCTCCCCCTTCACCCTTTCCTTCTCCTTCTCTTCTTCCTTTCCCCTCCCTCTCTCTCCTTCCTTCTTTCCTCCATTCTCCCTCTTCCTTCCTTCCTTCCTTCCTCTTCCTTCCTTTCTCCCCTTTCACCCTTCTCCTTCTCTCCTTCCTTCTTTCCTCCATTCTCCCTCCCTCTTCCTTCCTTCCTCTTCTATTCTTTTTCCCCAAGTCTTCCTTTCCTTCTCCTTCCTTTCTTTTCACTTCCCTCTCTCTCCCCCTTCTTTCTTTTCCCTTCATTGTTTTACTTTTTCCTCACTCCCTTTCCTTTCTTTTCCCCACCCTTTCGTCTCCTCCCCATTTCCTTCTTTCTTTTCCCCTCCTTGACTCTCTCCTGCTTTTCTTTTCTTCCTTTTCCATAGTTTGTTCTTCTTTTCTTTCTTCCTCTCCCCCTCCCTCCCTTATTTCCTCTTTCTATCTTCCTTCCTTCCTTCCGCCTTCTCTTCCTTCCCAGAGTCCTGAGCGTGCCTTTTGCAGAGCCAGGTCTGAAGTGTCCCGTCTTTCTTCCGGGGGAATCCTTTTCTCATCGTATGTACGTATAGACTCACATTTAGTTGAATTCAGTCTTACAATATATATTATATATTATGGCTCTCACTTAAATACATTTCCAAATATTTTGCTTTTATGGCTCTCTGAGTCAAAAAGGTTCCCGACCCCTGCTATATAATCAGGGGGTGGTCTAGATCAGTGTTTCCCAACCAGTGTGCCGGGCACACTAGTGTGCCGTGAGCGATCATCAGGTGTGCCGTGGGAAATTGGAACCTCCAGGAGGGGGGGGGGGGGAGAGTCTAGTGTGTTGAAGTATAAAAACCCTAAGAAACCTACCTCGATAAAGGCACAAAATTACATACACCACCCTCCCCACCCATTGTCTACTTGGTGTCTCCCTCTCCACGCATTGGGAAGGCCCACCTCCCTTTCCCCAAGTAGAGACCTCCTCTTGCCTCCCCGCCCCCCCCCCCCGGGCCTAATGCCGGATGGTTCAGTCCAGCACCGGCCCCGCCCCTCCCTCCTCCCCCTCCTCCCCGGTGCACGCAAAACCACTCTCGGCCTCCCTCCGGCTCCCTGCCCGCCGCCGCCTTCCTTCCTGCCTGCTTCGCCAGCCCCGAGATGCCCACCTGGGCCGCCCCGCTGACCCCCAAGGAGATGCGCAGGTGGTGAGTGAGGCTCCTGCTCCCCACAACCCCAATTCAATTCTGGCAGGGAGGGAGGGGGCAACCTAAGACTGCTGGTCTTTCGAGCCCCCCCCCCCCTCCAGAAACTGTAACTCCCAAATGTCAAGGTCTATTTCCCCCAAACTCCATCTGTGTTCACATTTGGGCATATTGAGTATTCATGCCAAGTTTGGTCCTGATCCAACATTGTTTGAGTCCACAGTGCTCTCTGGATATAGTTGAACTACAACTCCAAAACTCAAGGTCAATGCCCAGCATACTCTTACAGTATTTTCTCTT
Source organism: Anolis apletophallus (assembly GCA_030556195.1). Taxonomy (NCBI): domain Eukaryota; kingdom Metazoa; phylum Chordata; class Lepidosauria; order Squamata; family Anolidae; genus Anolis; species Anolis apletophallus. The sequence continues at coordinate 6,174,592 of JARBWK010000019.1, read as the reverse complement.
GGTTATGGGAGTTCTGTATGGGAAGTTTGATTCCATTCCATCATTGGTGGAGTTCAGAATGCTCTTTGATTGCGGGTGAACTATAACTCCCAGCAACTACAACTCCCAAATGACAAAATCAATTTTTTGACTGATGGTCAAAACTTTATTACGACTGAAATTTTTTGACTGTCCCTCTTTGGGTTAGTGTTAGTATGTTGGTCCTTGGGCCAATTTCAGGGGGTCCCCACGCCCTTCCAAGTTCTGAGTTTTCTATAATTTCTGGGGGTCTCAGTAGTCTGTGGAAATCAGAGCTGAATCAATTGAAGGCAGTGTTTCCCAACCAGTGTGCCGCAGCACACTACTGTGCCGTGAGCGATCATCAGATGTGCCATGAGAAATTGGGACAATCAAAGCACCCCCAATAGACAGCCCACCAGCATGTTGCTCTGAGGCAGCAGCTGCTGCTGCTCCAAGGCCTGGGCCTCCCCTGGATATAGGTGAACTACAACTCCAAAACCCAAGGTCAATGCCCACCAAACTCTTATAGTATTTTCTCTTGGTTATGGGAGTTCTGTGTGGGAAGTTTGTGTCTTTCTGCCATTCCTGCCAGGATATCTATGTTGTGTTCATCGAAACAGGTCCAGGTTTCACACTGAGCGTATAAATACATTTAAAAACATATTAACTCTATGTATTACTGTGTTAGAGTGTCATTTTGTGTCATTTTGGTTGGTGGTGTGCCCCAGGATTTTGCAAATGTAAAAAGTGTGCCACGGCTCAAAAAAGGTTGGGAAACACTGGTCTAGATGGCCTTTGGGGTCTCTTCCAGCTCTAAGATCATCTTCAAAAACAACATAAATAAGAAATAATAATAATATAGTAATGATGATGGTGACGGCATCTTCTTTCTGGAGGTTTTTTTTTTTTAGCAGAGGCTGGCCATCTGTTGGGAGGGCTTTGGTGGTGTCTTCCTACATAACCAGGGGGTGGACAAGATCACCTTTGGGGTCTCTTCCAGCACTAATATCATCAAAAGGGCCCCCATCCAATGCAGGCAAACTGCAATGAGTTGTGCCTGCTCATGCAATGAATGTCTTTGCCTCCATCCTTGTTGTCCTTGGCCTGCAGTCCGAAGATGACAGGGAAGGAATGCAACCTAAGGAGATGTTGACCCCTCTTTCTCTCCCTGCCTCTGTTTTTGTTTTCTCCTCCCATTGTTGTGGAACAACAGGAGAGGTGAACAAGACCAAGTGGCCCTGCCAAGAGGTCCATGGGGGTCCGGTTACTAGGCATGAGAAAAAAGTTATGAAAATGAAATGATTCGTAAGAATTCGTAAAAATGCTACTTTTGAGTATTTCCGCACCTTGAATGCCAACCAGAAGTGGACTTTCTTTATAGAACTTCGGGGGCCAGGATTTTCTTAAGTGTGTCGTTATTAGGTCGTAAGGGGGCACCCTCCTTCTCTCTCACCACCCTCCGCCTCCCTTGCCAATAAGTATTATGGCAAGGCAAGCCCTAAACTCGCTCCTTCTTTCGGCTGGAAGCCCGGAAAAATGTAAACAGAGGATTACTCAGAAGTAAATCTGCAAGGAGGGCACTTTGGATGAAGGGCCTCCTTTGTGGATTTACTTCTGAGTAAACCTCTCTGTTTACATTTTTCCAGGTTTCCCTGCCTCTCCTGCCCTGCCAGGATCTAAAGCATCAAGAGTATTGGGGTGAGAAACCAACCTAATGTATAATAGAATGAATGCTACTGTAAGTGCCTAATATTATAAGTAATCCAACTGGTCATACCTTCATTCCATGCACATGCAATAATACAGCAGTAATAACAATAACAAGAGGTAAAATTCAAACCGAAGTATTCTGACTGGTCTCTCCTCATGCGGTGCAAACGGGCTCTTCTCTGTGAGCCGGGGAAAAGCCAGCATTTTCTGCTTGGGTGCACACACATACATATTCTTGGGGGGGGGGGGTTGCTGCAGAATCCCGGGCGCATAGACACGATTCTGCAGCAAATCCGCCCCCCAAAGAATATGTATGTGTGTGCACCTACAGAAAAACGCTGGCTTTTCCTGGCTCACAGAGAAGAGCCCGTTTTGCACCGCATGAGGAGGGACCAGTCAGAATACTTCGGTTTGAATTTTACCTCTTCTTATACCCATTGTTATTACTGCTGTATTATTGCATGTGCATAGAATGTAGGTATATGACCAGCCTGGGCAAACTTGGGCCCTCACTCCTCGGGATAGGGGTGAGAGAGAGGCAGCGAGGAGCGAGGGGGGGGGGCTCCTCCTCCTTTTCTTTTGCTGCTTCCAAGAATAGAATACCCGCTCCCTCCCTCCCTCCCTCCTTCCCTCCTTCCTTCCTATTTGGAGAGTCCCATCTAGAATTCAGTGTGATTTATTCAAGTTTTGGCCTACAACTCCCAGAAATCCCAGCCAATTTACCAGCTGTTAGGATTTCTGGGAGTTGTAGGCCAAAACCATCTGAATGCTTGCATGCGCTGGCATACGAACTACTAACGAATTTCAAGTAGTACTGTTACATTTTAGAAATTTTTGGAAATTTTTTTGTAAGTCTTTCTTTTACTAATTAAAAAATCCCCCATTTGATTTTAGAATCGCCATTTTGGGTTCAAACCATGCCTACCGGTTACTCTCTGGCCAACTTTTGGAACTCTATTTATTTATTTATTTATTTCATTTGGCTTCTATGCCGCCACTCCCGGTGGGCTCGGGGCGGCTCACAGCACCAAAAAGAAGATCACAAGGTAAAAGCAGCGATACAGAATAAAAACAGAGCATAAAAACACCATTAAAATATCAATATCAAACATCATTAAAACATCAGAATACAGCAATAAAAACGACCTGGGTTAAGGATCGTTTCCAGCAAGGGGGTACGTCCCGCTGAGACCTACACACGGAAGGCAAGCTGGAAGAGGTGGGTCTTGCACACCCGCCTAAAAGGGAGCAGGTCGTGGATGGCCCGCGTGTCTGCCGGAAGGGCGTTCCAAAATGTCGGTGCAATCACCGAGAAGGCCCTGCGGCGAGTGGCTGTCAGTTTGGCCGCTTTTGCAGAGGGGACGGCCAAGAGGTTGGTATCCTCAGAGCGGAGAGATCTCATAGGGCAATATGGGGAGAGACGGTCCCTCAGATACGCTGGCCCCAGGCCGTGCAAGGCCTTAAAGGTAAGAACCAACACTTTGAAGGAGATCCGGTGCTCAATTGGCAGCCAGTGCAGATCCTGCAAGGTGGGTGTTATGTGGCAACCTGCTGGCGTGCCAGACAGGAGCCGGGCGGCTGCATTCTGCACCAGCTTGAGCTTCCGGGTCACTGACAGAGGAAGGCCAACGTAGAGCGCATTACAGTAATCTAGCCTCGAGATGACCGTGGCTTGGATCACCGTGGCCAGGTTGTTCCAGGATAGATAGGGGGCCAGCCTCCTTGCCTGTCTGAGATGGAAAAAGGCAGTCTTATGTCACAGCGGATAGGCAACAGAAATATAGAAGTTTAATTCCCCATCGGCCCAAAAACTCCAGTCTCTGTTCGAGTGAATAATGAAACTCTCATTCAATTCACAAGGTAAATATATATCTTTGTATTGAATTGTATTTAACAATAACTGGCAAAAAATCGAAAAACAACAGCCATCACAGCTACCTTTCTAAACATCCTGTCCTCACAGATATTAAATCCCAACTGTCACTTTGTAACTGACATTCCTCAAGGTTCCATTTAGCAGTCTTGAGACAGCGCCATCTGGTGTCAAACATGTCACACTGCCGGTCATCTCAAACTGCGAAAATATATCTTGTGCTGACTCATGAATTGCTATTCAAAATGCAATAATCTGACAGCTTCGAGATGACCGTGGCTTGGATCACCGTGGCCAGGTTGTTCCGGGATAGATAGGGGGCCAGCCTCCTTGCCTGTCTGAGATGGAAAAAGGCAGTCTTGCTGACCACAGAGACCTGGGTCTCCATGGTCAGCTGGGAGTCCAAGTGGACCCCCAGGCTCTTTACAGAAGGCGATGGGCATAACGCCGCACCGTCCAGGGTCGGAAGCTGGACATCCCCACCACCCGGGCGGCCTAGCCACAAGATCTCCGTCTTCGCCGGATTCACCCTCAACCTACTGGCTCGCAGCCATCCAGTAACGGCTTCGAGGCAGTGTTGGAAATTATCGGAGACGGATCCGGGCCTGCCCTCCATCCTCAGAATGAGCTGAGTGTCATCAGCGTACTGGTGGCACTCAAGCCCATAACTCCGCACCAGCTGTGCAACTACGATCTGACGTGGAGAAAGATACAAAAAGACCTAGAGAGATGGAGACACCTGAAAATGTCTCTGCTGGGAAGAATAGCGACAATCAAAATGTCGGTCTTACCAAAGGTACTATTTCTGTTCCAGGCTGTCCCCATCATAAGGACAGACCACTTGTTCAAGAAATGGAACTCAGAAATACGGAAATTCATCTGGGAAAACAAGAAACCACGCATTAGCACCAAATTATTGACGGATGAGAGGATCAGAGGAGGCATGGACCTACCGGACCTCAAATTATATTATGAGGCATGCAACTTGGCTGCGATAAAGGAATGGGCACGTTTGGAGAACCAAAATTTGCTAACGCTGGAAGGGCACGACCTAAGGGCGGGCTGGCACGCATACCTGGGGTATAACAGGAGCAAGATGGAAAAAAACTTTACACATCACTATATCAGGTCAGCACTGCTAAAAACCTGGGGAAAACACAAGCAAAGTATACTCCGATGTGGTTATCACCGGGCGAGGCGTTCCATAAAAAAGAACTAGCTAAGGACAAAGGGATTACATACAGACAAATTTTGAAGAAACAAAATAATATGTGGACCATAAAAACGATGGACGAGCTGAGAAAGGAAAACCCAATGCTGTCGTGGTTTCAATATCACCAAATAAATCAGAGGTTTAAAGAAGATCAGAAAATAGGATTCAGTGAGGACAAGGTATGGGAATCGGCAATGGCAAGAAAAAGAAAAATATAAGCTATCTGTACAAGCAGCTCCTAAGATGGGAAGTGGAGGACGAAATGATAAAGAAATGCCACGTCAAGTGGGCCAAAGACCTAGGCCACTCGATCTTATACCAACAATGGGAAGAAATCTGGCGGGAAAAATTAAAATATACCACAACAACAGAAATACGGGAAAACTGGCTCAAGATGCAATTCCGGTGGCATCTTTACCCAGCGAAATTAGCAAAATTCAATAAAAGTATTTCAGACCAATGCTGGAAATGCAATAGGGAGGTAGGAACATATTTCCATCAGTGGTGGAGTTGCACAAATGTAACAAAATACTGGACAGACATACATAAGGAAACTCAAAAAATTTTAAAAACAAAATTCAAGAGAGATCCCCAACACTACCTGTTAGGTATATCAAACCCGCTCCTGAATGAAAACCAAGAGAAAATCTTCTTCACCATAAGCGCCTGCGCGCGCATTGTCCTCGCTAGACACTGGAAGATGAACTCGATTCCAGATAGTGAAGAATGGATTCTCAAAATCTTTGATATAATCCAAATGGATGCCCTAACTCAAAAACTCTCTAACAAGAAAAATGCGACGGACTGGACGGGATTCAAAACCTATTTACAAAATCAAAGGTTAAAGTTTACAATAGACATTAAGGATATATGACTCAAAAGTCAGAAAGGAACACCCCCCACCCACCCCCAGGAGAGGGGGGTGGACCAAACTGTAATTGAATATATCATTCGTACAGACCTTAGACTGAAGAAGAATAAGAAACCGGGACAATCAGGATAATCTTTTGGGAAGTCTTTTTTTTATGTACCCTACTACCCCCGCAGCCCCTCCCTTACCCTGACCATGCCTCCACCCCCCCCCCCTGCCCCTTTCCCCCGCTTGACCTCTCCCATTCCCGGTGGGGGAAAAATGGAAAATGCATAATAAAAAGAATTTTAAAAAAGCCCATAACTCCGCACCAGCTGTGCAAGCGGCGGCATGTAGATGTTGAATAACAGAGGGGAGAGAATGGCCCCCTGTGGAACTCCACAGACTAACGGGGAGCCCTCGGAGACCACCTCGCCCCTCCTCACACGCTGAGACCGCTGGTGGAGGAAGGAGGTCAGCCATTTAAGGGCTGTCCCCTCACTCCAGCCATGGCCAGGGGGTGGATCAACCGATTGTGGTCGACTGTGTCAAACGCTGCCGTGAGGTCCAATAACACGAGCAGCGCAGACCCGCCTTGGTCGAGCTGGCAGCGGAGTTGGTCTGTGATGGAGACCAGGACCGTCTCCGTCCCATGCCCCGAACGGAAGCCGGACTGGAAGGGGTCTAGCCATGTTGCATCATCTAAGAAGGACTGCAACTGCTCCATTGCTGCCCTCTCAACTACCTTCCCCAGGTACGAAAGATTCGACACTGGTCGGTAGTTGGAGGGAACCGCCGGGTCTAGCGACGGTTTCTTCAGTAATGGAGCTAGAACTGACAACTGGAGGTCCCGCCTCCTGCTTGGAAGTCTCCGCCCACTCTCCCTTCTGACTGACAAGTGCTGAGCATCACAACAAGCAGGTTCTCGGACCCAAACGTATAAATGATGTAATACGAATGTTGTAAATAAAACATGAATATAAATGATGTAAATAAAACATCAAAAAGAGAAGATCAAATAGCAACACTTAGGAACCCAAGTTGGAAAATGGGAAAGCATTGGAGGGGACACAGCCCAGAAATGATTCACAAAGGTTGCAGAAAGAATGAGTTGTTCATTTTTGTTGAAAAGGTCTCCAAAGGTCATTTAGTCCAGCCTTCTTCTAGGGCAGTGTTTTTCAACCTTATTTGAGCCGTGGCACATTTTTTACATTTACAAAATCCTGGGGCACACCACCAACCAAAATGACACGAAATGACACTCTAACACAGTAATACATATAGTTAATATGTTTTAAATGTTTTTATACACTCAGTGTGAAACCTGTGCCTTTCTCGATGAACTCAACATAGATATCCTGGCAGGAATGGCAGAAAGACACAAACTTCCCACACAGAACTCCCATAACCAAGAGAAAATGCTATAAGAGTTTGGTGGGCATTGACCTTGAGTTTTGGAGTTGTAGTTCACCTACATCCAGAGAGCACTGTGGACTCAAACAATGTTGGATCAGGACCAAACTTGGCATGAATACTCAATATGTCCAAATGTGAACACAGATGGAGTTTGGGGAAAATAGACCTTGACATTTGGGAGTTATAGTTTCTGGGATTTATAGTTCACACACAATCAAAGAGCATCCTGAACTCTTGCAACAATGGAATTGAACCAAACTTGGCATATTGAACTCTCATTACCATCAGAAAGTACTGAAAGGGTTTGCTTGGGAATTGACCTTGAGTTTGGAAGTTGTAGTTCACCTACACCCAGAGAGCACTGTGGACTCAAACAATGTAATGTTATGTTGTTGTTTGTTTTCTATCCAGAATCACAATGTTGGAAGGAGGCTCACCACTTTAAGGTCCCTAAAACAGGCATGGGCAAACTTCGGCCCTCTGGGTGCTTTGGACTCCAACTCCCACCATTCCTAACAGCCTGAGGTCCTTTCCTGCTTAAGTGGCTGAGGGGGGGAAAGGGCCTGAGGCTGCTAGGAATGGTGGGAGTTGGAGTCCAAAACACCTGGAAGGTCCAAGTTTGCCCATGCCAGCTTTCGACAGAGACCTCTTCCTCCCCCTTTCACCTCCGCGCCCTTTTTCCCCCTCCTGCCCAACACTTTTTCTTCTCCACTCAGGCTCCCTTCTTCCCAGCCTCGCTCTGCTCGCTTTGCTCACGCTGCTGCTTCTGCCACCATTTTCATCCGAGGGGGCAGCATGAGTGTGTTCAGGAGGGGAAGGGGAGGGAGGAATACGTGGGGCGAGTCTGCGCAGTAGCGCCCGCACGGGTCACGTCTTCCTCCCTCCCCCCTCCCCTCCTGAACAAAGCAAGGCGGCAGCATGAGCAAAGCAAAAAGCGAGCAGAGCGAGGCTGGGAAGAAGGGAGCCCGAGTGGAGAAGAAAAAGTGTTTGGCAGGAGGTTCCAATTTCTCACGGCACACCTGATGATCGCTCACGGCACACTAGTGTGCCCTGGCACACTGGTTGGGAAACACTGTTCTAGGGTAGCATTTCTCAACCTGGGGGTCGCGACCCCTGGAGGGGTCGCTAGGGGGTGTCAGAGAGACTTGCACTCCAGGACAGGGAAAGCCCTCTGACTTTAAACACCGCACCATTAAGTAGGAAAACAATCCTTTTGCTGAAAATAATTAAAAAGCGGTAAAGTAAAAAAGCACCTTAAAGAAATAGGTAAATCCAATTTGGTGAGAAGATAAGCAGGAACAAAATAGTCCATAGTAATAGTCCAGCAAAGTCCATAAAAACCAAGTCAAAACTTCCCAAATAAAATGTTTGAGACCATAGTGCTCTGTGGATGTAGGTGAACTACAACTCTCAAATTCAAGGTCAATGCCTTCCAACCCCTTCCAGTATTTTCTGTTGGTCATGGGAGTTCTGTGTGCCAAGTTTGGTTCAATTCCATCATTGGTGGAGTTCAGAATGCTCTTTGATTGTAAGTAAACGATAAATCCCAGAAACTACAACTCTCAAATGTCAAGGTCTATTTTCCCCTAACTCCACCACTGTTCCCATTTGAACATATTGAGTATATGTGCCAACTTTGGTCCAGATCCATCATTGTTTGAGCCCATAGTGCTCTGTGGATGTAGGTGAACTACAACTCTCAAATTCAAGGTCAATGCCTTCCAACCCCTTCCAGTATTTTCTGTTGGTCATGGGAGTCCTGTGTGCCAAGTTTGGTTCAATTCCATCATTGGTGGAGTTCAGAATGCTCTTTGATTGTAAGTAAACGATAAATCCCAGAAACTACAACTCTCAAATGTCAAGGTCTATTTTCCCCTGACTCCACCAGTGTTCCCATTTGAACATATTGAGTATATGTGCCAACTTTGGTCCAGATCCATCATTGTTTGAGCCTATAGTGCTCTCTGGATGTAGGTGAACTACAACTCTCAAATTCAAGGTCAATGCCTTCCAACCCCTTCCAGTATTTTCTGTTGGTCATGGGAGTCCTGTGTGCCAAGTTTGGTTCAATTCTATCATTGGTGGAATTCTGAATGCTCTTTGATTGTAGGTGAACTATACATCCCAGCAACTACAACTCCCAAATAACAAAATATAGCCTCCCCGGCCCCACCAGTGTTCAAATTTGGGCGTATCGGGTATAAGTGCCAAATTTGGCCCAGTGAACGAGAATACGTCCTGTATATCAGATATTTACGTTACGATGCGTTAACGGGACAAAACGGCCGTTGTGAGGTAGCAACGAAAACAATGTTATGGTTGGGAGTCACCACACCATGAGGAACGGTATTAAGGGGAAGGTTGAGAAATATTGATCGACACTATGGAATGAATGGAGTGTGACACCACTTTTGGGGCTCAATGCTCTGGAATCATGGGAGTTGTAGCTTCACAAAGCCTTCTCGGCCCAAGAGTGCTGGTGCAACTATGAGTCAGCTTTCTTCTTTCTTGCTTCACATCCAAACTTTCGAAGCTTTCGAGAATCCCTTCCAAGAACTGGTTGATCATTTCTCTTCCCGACAACCGCAGGCAAAGTCCAGTTGCCCCATTGCCAGGCCTGGCAAGATGGCAGCACATGCGTAAGTAGCCCTTTGGCTCCGTCTCCACTCAGCCCTTCATGCGCAACGGGGCCGCGTGCATCCTCTACGGATCAGCAGCCGAGACATTGAACTGTGGAAAATGAAGGATCAGCTGTTTCCCCTCCAAATGGGACGGGAGTGAAGTGCGCAAAATGATGCGCATGGATAACCCTCTCTTGCTTCCCTTTGCTATGGTTGCTGATGGATAATGGCATGTTGCCCTCAGCATATGCTCAGAGGCAATCTCTTCTTCATCAGATTTGTGAATGAGCGGAGATGGACAAAGATTGGGGTGTGTTGTATTCCGTTCTTGTAACAGCGGTACCAATTGGTCAATTGTCTTATTTGCGAATTAGAAAAGTGTCATGAAAGGTAGAAGTGTGACTATTGAATACCATTGATACATCCCTCATCACACTAGAGAATGAATCCACTTTAAGTCTGGTTGCTGCCTCCTGCAGAATTCTGGGGCCTAGAACATCCTCACTAAACTATAAATCCCAGAGTTTTGCAGGAGGCAGAAAATAGAATTATTATTACTTTTTATTCACGACATTTATATGCCGCCCTTCTCACCCGAAGGGGACTCAGAGCAGTTTACAAGTTATATATATATATATATATATATATATATATATATATATACATATACACATATACACACACACACATACACCCATTCTCTCTCTCTCTCTCTCTCTCTCTCTCTCTCTCTCTCTCTCTCTCTCTCTCTCGGCATTACTTCGCAAACGAAGATTCTTAGGAAGGACTCACCCCACGCTTTTTACAAGCGTGTTGATGACTAAGAAGGCCAATCTGAGATAGGCAAGTTTGGTTGCAGAAAGCACAGCAGAAAGTCTCCTTGGGTGATGTTGTTTCCAAGTTGCGGTTCTTTCTGCGTTGTCATTTCTCTTCGAGACCCATTCAGCGTGTCTTCTCAAAAGAGGCCGCAGCATTGTGGATAGTGCGTCTCCGTGCCTCCCGATGTGAGGCCAGGGTGGACCATTGTTGGTGATCCATCTGGCCGAGCCTGAGATGTTGTTTCAGGGAGTCCTTGTATCTCTTTTTGGGGGCGCCTCTTTTGCGCTGACCCGTGGCGAGTTCATCATAGAGTAGTATCTTTGGGAGGCGGTGGTCCTCCATCCTAGAGATGTGCCCTGCCCAGCGCAGCTGTGTTCTCAATAGCATGGCCTGAATGCTGGTGACCCCTGCTTGCTCAAAGACAGCAACATTCGTCACATAGTCAGTCCAGTATATATTTAGGATTGTGCAAAGACAGCACTGATGAAAGCGTTCGAGGAGTCGTAGGTGTTGGCGATAGGTGACCCATGTTTCAGACCCATAGAGGAGAATAGACAGTACGATAGCTCTGTACACACTGATTTTGGTGCTTTGCCTCATGTGCTTGTTGCTCCAGACTCTTTTGTGAAGCCTTCCAAATGCACTCTATGCCTTTGCTAATCTGTGATCGATCTCTTTATCAATCTTGGCATCTGAAGAGATGATGCTTCCCAGGTTGGTGAACTACTGAACGGACTTAAGCACAGATGTGCCTATGCTGACGTGGGGATGATGGTGTTCTTCCTGTGGTGCGGGCTGGTAGAGGACTCCGTTTCCTTCAGGCTGACTTCCAGCCCAAACAGCTCTGCAACTGTTGCAAAGCAGGATGTGAGGCGCTGCAGAGCTGCTTCTGAATGGGCGACAAGGGCAGCATCGTCAGCAAAAAGCAGCTCACGGACTAGATAGTTTTAGAGTCTTAGTGCGAGCCCTCAGACGGCTTAAGTTGAACAAGCTGCCATCAGTACGATAGCGTATATATATATATGCTCTACATTTCTCTTGCAGTTGTCTAAGGGCAAATACCATATCTGTTGTGCTCCTATTAGCTCTGAAGCCGCATTGGCTTTCCAGGAGACTTCTTCTGCAATCGCAGGAACTAGTCTGTTCAGGAGTCTCCTTGCAAGGATTTTTCCAGCAATGGAGAGAAGTGTTATACCTCGATAGTTTGAGCAATCGGATTTTGTTCCTTTTTTCTTCTACAGGGTGATGATAACTGCATCTCGGAGAGAGAGATATATATATACACACACACAATATATATATATATATTATTAGCATAGCACAATGTCAGTATTATATATTACTATATTGTACTATACCATTGTACTGTAATATTATTAGTAATCCATATAAATAAAAATGTAATGTTTGTTTGTGGGATTAACATAACTCAAAAACTACTGGACGAATTGACACAGGATTTGGACACAAGACACCTATCACACCAACGAGTGACCATCAGTCATAAAAACATTGAAAAACACAGCAGATGAGACATAAAAAGTCAAAAAAATTAAAAATGCATTACAACGCATGAGCAAAACCACATATATACACATATCCACAAATATGCCAGAGACACACAAATATATATACACACAAAATACATATACACAGACTGGGACACACCAATGTGTGGCAGGGGACGGCTAGTATTACATATAATATAAAATATATAAGAATATTATCATATTATTAGTAGTATTATATTGTATTACATAAAACAATTAAAAACACAAATTAAAAACAAATTAAAACAGGCAATACAGTTAAAATAAGCAGCAGCAAATCTAAGCAGCCAGGTGGAATCTACGCCGGCCTACTCTCTGAAGGCCTGTCTAAACAAATGAGTTTTACAGGCCCGCCTGAACGGGAGTAGGTCACGCAAGGCTCTGGTTTCAGCCGGGAGGGCGTTCCATAGCGTGGGAGCTATTACTGAGAACGCCCTCCGGCGGGTAGATGTTAGGTGGGCCAGCCTTACAGATGGAACTACTAGAAGGTTGGCCTCTTCAGACCGCAGTGATCTCGCTGGGCAATATGGGGTGAGACGGTCCCTCAGGTACGCTGGCCCCAGGCCGTGGATGGCCTTAAAGGTAAGAACCAGCACTTTGAAGGCGACCCGGTGCTCAATAGGCAGCCAGTGCAGATCCTGCAAGATTGGTGTTACATGGCAGCCTGCTGGGGTCCCAGACAGGAGCCGGGCGGCAGTGTTCTGCACCAGCTTGAGCTTCGGATCGACGACATAGGCAGGCCAACGTAAAGCGCGTTACAGTAATCTAGCCTCGAGATGACCGTGGCTTGGATCACCGTGGCTAGATCGTTCCGGGATAGGTAGGGGGCGAGCCTCCTTGCCTGGCGGAGGTGGAAGAAGGCAGCCTTGCTGGCCATGGAGACCTGGGCCTCCATGGTCAGCTGGGAGTCCAAATGGACACCCAGGCTCTTCACTGGCGGCTGGATGCAGCGCCGCCCCGTCCAGGGTCGGAAGCGGCCACCCGCCCCGCCCGGGCGGCCCAGCCACAAGATCTCCGTCTTCGCCGGATTCACCCTCAACCTACTGGCTCGCAGCCATCCAGTAACGGCTTCGAGGCAGTGTTGGAAATTATCGGGGACGGACTCCGGCCTGCCCTCCACCCTCAGAATGAGCTGGGTGTCATCAGCGTACTGGTGACAGACCAGCCCATAATTCCGCACCAGCTGTGCAAGCGGCTGCATGTAGATGTTAAATAATAGAGGGGAGAGAATGGCCCCCTGGGGGACTCCACACACTAGTGGGGAGCCCTCGGGAGACCACCCGCCCCTCCTCACACGCTGAGACCGCTGGTGGAGGAAGGAGGCCAGCCATTTAAGGACCGTCCCCTCACTCCAGCCATGGCCAGGCGGTGGATCAAAAGATTGTGGTCGACCGTGTCAAACGCTGCCGTGAGGTCCAATAACACGAGCAGCGCAGACCCGCCTTGGTCGAGCTGGCAGCGGAGTTGATCTGTGATAGAGACCAGAACCGTCTCCGTCCCGTGCCCGAACGGAAGCCGGACTGGAAGGGGTCTAGCCATGCTGTGTCATCTAAGAAGGACTGCAGTTGCTCCATTACTGCCCTCTCAACCACCTTGCCCAGGTACGGAAGGTTCGACACTGGGCGGTAGTTGGAGGAACCGCAGGAGTCAATGATGGTTTCTTCAGTAATGGAGCTACCACCGCCTCTTTTAAGCACTCTGGAAAAACCCCTTGCTCAAGGGAGCTGTTAATGATATTCAACAGAGGCCCGTAACCCCTCCCGGCAAGATCTAACAATCCAGGAGGGGCACGTGTCGAGTTAGAAGGTGGTAGTACGAAATGCAGTCACTATCTTATCAACAGCATCTGCGTCCAGTGGACGAAACCGGTCGATGGTGTGCACCGCGGAGGGCCACGGAGTCTCTAGCTCTCTTACTGTATCAACTGTGGCCGGAAGGTCCCGGCGGAGGTTCAGTATCTTGTCTGTAAAAAGCTCTGAAAAGCACCGGCAGTGAGGGCCTGATCACTATTTTTTTGGGACGGTAGGGACCGTCGTCAACGATCGAATTACCTTAAACAATTGGGCCGGGCGTGAGCTTGCAGACGCTATCAAGGCAGAGAAGTAGTCATTTTTGGCTGCCTTGACAGCATGCTCATAAGACTCTTTGAATAGCTTATAAGCTGATATTGAGGCTCCGTCACGGAGTTTCCGCCACTCGCCCTCTAGCCGTCTCCTTTCCCGCTTCATGGTCCTAAGGTCTCCAGTATACCAAGGAGACCGATGATTGCGGGCCTGAGAGGGCGCCTGGGAGCAATCTCGTCGAGAGCTCTTGTCAGTGAGGAATTCCAGGTCTGGACTAGCTCTTCGACTGAGACGCTGATAGACTCAGATCCCTTAGAGCATTCAGGAACCTTTCGGGTTCCATAAGTCTCCTTGGGCGAACTAAAATCTGTTCGGCGCCCTTGCATGGGGGAGGTGGTTGCTCAACCCGGATACTTAGAGCACAGTGGTCCGACCATGGAACCTCTATTACAGAGGCTAGGTCCACTTGAACCCCTGCGCTGAACACCAAATCGAGGTGTGTCCGGCCAAGTGTGTGGGTCCCGAATGCATAGGGAGGCCTAATGTCGCCATGGTCGAGATTAGGTCCGCGGCTGCAGGTGAGATGGAGGCTGCGTCCGGGCGTGGACATTGAAGTCCCCCAGAACAATAAGCCTGGGAAACCTCAATGCCCACTCCGACACAGTCTCCAGCAGCCGCGCCAGGCTTTCCGCCGGTGCGCTAGGGCGCACGGTACACCAGCAGGATCGCCAGGCTCTCCGGGGATTCCCACACTAGACCGACACTCTCCAATCCCGAGGTGACAAGCGCAGGGATCGCTCTAAGGTGTAAACCATCTCGGGAGAGTATTGCCACCCCCCCCCCCCCCCCGTCCCTCGTTCCTATTCTGGTGCGTGGTCACATAGCCAGGGGGACTACCGTGGAGGCAGGTGGAATCGCTCTCCTGAAGCCATGTCTCGGTGATACAAAACAGGTCCGCTTTGAGATCTTCGCAAAACTCCTGACAGTGGCCGTTTTGTTCCGAACGGAACGCGTTAACCAGCACCAGAGTGGAAGGGGGAAGACTGGATGTCTATCAACAGCGTGTCTGGGGATAGGGCGCGCAGGTCAGAGCCGGATCGAGTCCGTCTTTGACTCGGTCCGGTTCTCGCAGCAACCTTAGCATAACAGTTTAAATAATGTACCAGTAAGGCCTTCTTGCGGACCACCCTGAGAATTCCGGGGGGGGGGTGAAGCCCCCTTAGCCCCCCCCGGCTACATGCCTGACAGGAGACAAGATGGAATGGTCTTCCTGGGCCCCCTTTCTTCATTTAAAGTGAATTCGTTATTTGGTGTGATGAAGGATAGTAAGGTTCATAGATTAGGACCTTTTTGGTGTTTATGTGTGCATTTTAGTCTTGTGTTTGGTTCAGGCCCGGATTACCCATAAGGCCAGACTAGGCCATGGCCTCAGGCGGCGGATTTTGGGGCGGCATTTCCGGCCCTGAAGGAAGGGGTGAAGGAAGTCCCGCCGCCCCTAGGGCGATTGATGCGGCGGGCGCCACTCCTTCCCTCAGTGAAGGGAGGAGGTGCGCCGGTGTGAGCGTGGCGGCGGGGGAAGCCGCGTGAGTCGCCCTAGGGCGGGACTTCCGACGGCGCCTTGTGCGTCAAGGCGGCAGCGGCTCCGCCCCTCCTCCCTTCAGTGAAGGGAGGGGGCAGAACCAGCGAGAAGGAGAAGGCACCGCTGGAAGTCCCGCCCCTAGGGAGACTCACGCGGCTTGCGACGCCCCCCGCTCGCCCGTGCCCCAAACGGCGTGACGCCCACGGCGCCGCCGGAACTCCCGCCCCGTGGGCGACTCACGCGGCTTCCCCCGCGCCGCCACGCTCGCACCGGCACACCTCCTCCCTTCACTGAGGGAAGGAGTGGCGCCCGCCACGTCAAGGAGTGGCGCCCGCCAACTCCTCCCTTCAGTGAAGGGAGGAGGTGCGCCGGTACGAGCGCCGCGGCAGCGGGGGAAGCCGCGTGAGTCGCCCTAGGGGCGGGACTTCCGGCGGCGCCAGCGCCACGGCGGCCCGCCCCAAGAGGCCCCACCCCCAGGGGGGCGGCGTTTAGACCGGGCGGCCTTGGGCGGCACAGGCCGCTAATCCGGCCCTGGTTTGATTGCATACTGCAAGTCATCTATGCTGATGATTGTGCCATCACTGCTCAAGCAGGGAGCAGGGAGCTTTGAAATGGTTGAACAGCACCTCTCCGAAGCTTTAGGTGCTCTTACTGCCTATTACAGGGAAAACCAGAAGGGCCAGAGAGTTTCATCTATGCTGACGATTGTGCCATCACCACTCAACATCTACATCCAACACTACTGAGGAAACTATACTGTTTAGATATCCGTTAGGAAGTAGCAGCCAATAATGAAAGGGCCAAGGCAGTGAAATCTCCGGGCCATCCTCTGTTCAGATATCAGCTAGTATGCCAACGCCTTAAATCAAGAAACAGCTTCCTAAGATCTATAGAGATACTTGCAGGAACACCTCAGCAAGTGAGAGTCCAAAGGTGGCAGGCTAAAACCTGGAACCTCAATCAGTGATTGAAACCGGATGAGAGACTACCCCTTGGGCACACAGAGATGGGGAGACTTGGAAGGTGGTGAACAGACACCACGAGATGCAGAGCCAACCTTCAGAAATGGGGCCACAAAGTGGAGTCCACGACATGCGAGTGCGGAAAAGAGCAAACCACAGACCACTGACTACAATGCGGTCGGAGCCCTGCCACATGTACAATGGAGGACCTTCTCACAGCGACACCAGAGGCACTCCAAGTAGCCAGCTTCTGGTCAAAGGACATTTAGCATCATGCCAAGTTTTTAACTTTGTTTATGTTTTTAAATACATTTTAACCATATCCTCAATTAGCTTCTGACACAATAAATAAATAAATACCTGGAACTCATTACCCCCTTTGGCAATGGGACGCAATGAGTTGATGCTTCAAAAGGGATAGGGCAGTGTTTCCCAACCTTTTTTGAGCCGCGGCACACTTTTAACATTAAAAAAATCCGGGGGCACACCACCAACCAAAATGACACAAAATGACACTCTAACACAGTAAAGAACGGCTGGGGGATGGTGGCCTGCTGGGAGCAGCTGCTGGGAGTGTTGAAGCCGGGGGGGAGGGGGCGGAGCCAGGCTGTGCCATGCCCCGCCCCCTACCCCCAGCTTCACCTCTCCCAGCAGCTGCTCCAGCCTTGAGGGGGCAGTGCCAAGCCAGCGGTGCCAGAGCCAGCACAATGCTGGCTTGGCACTGTCCCCTCAAGGCTGGAGCAGCTGCTGGGAGTGCCGAAGCCGGGGGAGGGGGCAGAGCCAGGCTGTGCCATGCCCCGCCCCTCCCCCCAGCTTCAGCTCTCCTACAGGCCGCGCCATGCCCCGCCCCCTCCCCCAGCTTCAGCTCTGCTACAGGCCGCGCCATGCCCCGCCCCCTCCCCCCAGCTTCAGCTCTCCTACAGGCCGCGCCATGCCCCGCCCCCTCCCCCAGCTTCAGCTCTCCTACAGGCCGCGCCATGCCCCCCCCCCCCCCCCAGCTTCAGCTCTCCTACAGGCCGCGCCATGCCCCTCCCCCTCCCCCCCAGCTTCAGCTCTCCTACAGGCCATGCCATGCCCCGCCCCCTCCCCCCAGCTTCAGCTCTCCTACAGGCCGCGCCATGCCTCGCCCCCTCCCCCCAGCTTCAGCTCTCCTACAGGCCGCGCCATGCCCTGCCCTCTCCCCCTAGCTTCAGCTCTCCTACGGAGGAGGAGCATGAGCGGTGGACGGGCTTCAGTGGGCGGGGCTCCTCCTCCACACAGCTTCAGCGAGAGAGGGGCGAGAGTCATGGTGGGAGTCATGGCGGATTGGAGGCTGGCTGGGAAATGGCCGAAGGAGGCGGCGCCCCGGTCCCTTCTTCTTTTTCTTCGCCACTGCCCGGCCCTTCCTCCTCCTCCCCAAAGCAGCAGGAGTTCGGCAGGAGGGGGGGAGGAAGGGGGGGCAGAAAGCTTTTCTCGCGGCACAGCAGAAGGTCCGTCACGGCACACTAGTGTGCCACGGCACACTGGTTGAGAAAGACTGGGATAGGGAAAGGAGGCATTTGTATTTACATTTTAAGCAATATTTTTGACATGTGGGATGTACTCCAAGAACGGGGGCACTGAGGAGAGTTATGAAGCACAAATATACGAGGGCGGGTCAATAAGTCTGTGACTTTTTGAATTTCCCGCCTCTGAACTGAAAGGGCAACACTGCTCCTGTCAACAGGCACCTGTCAGTTGACTCCTGTCAACATTTGAACAAGCTGCGTCATTTAGATGGTGTTTGACAGCCATTGATAGCAGACTACTGCGTGAGTTGAGGAGAAAATGGAAAAAAGTGGATTTTGTGTGCTCATTAAGCATTATTTTTTGCAGGGAAAAAAACATTCCTCAAACCAAGGCTAAGCTGGATAAATACTATGGGGACTCTGCCCCATCCATTTCAAGGGTAAAAAAGTGGTTTACTGAATTTTGTTGTGGCCGTACAAGCACGGAAGATGGAGAACGTTCTGGACACCCAGTTGAGGTCTCTACACCCATAACAATTGAAAAAAATCACGATATGGTGTTGGCTGATCAGAGATTGAAAGTGCGAGAGTTTGTGGAAGCCATAGGCATCTCACGTGGCTCAGTGGTTTCAATTTTAAATGATCGCTTCGGTATGAGAAAGCTTTCCGCAAGATGGGTGCCGCGTTTGCTCACAATCGACCACAAACGCAATCGTGTGACAATTTCGCAGGAGTGTTTGCCATTGTTCAACCGCAATATGGACGAGTTTTTGCGCCATTTCGTAACCGTGGACGAAACGTGGATCCACCACAACACACCAGAGACCAAACAGCAGTCAAAACAGTGGGTTTCTCGGGGTGAATTGGCGCCAAAGAAGGCCAAGGTGGGTTTGTCAGCCAATAAAGTCATGGTGACCGTTTTTTGGGATGCACGCGGTATAATCCACATTGACTACCTTCAAAAGGGTAAAACAATCAATGGCAAATAGTATGCCAACTTGTTGGGTCGATTTAATGAGGTTTTTTTTGGGGGGGGGGGAACCCGACCGCATTTGACCAAGAAAAAAGTTCTTTTGCACCAGGACAATGCAAGGGTGCACACATGTGCAGTTGCCATGGCAACAATCCATGAATTGGGATACGAATTGCTCCCTCATCCGCCCTATTCTCCGGATTTAGCCCCGAGTGACTATTTCTTGTTTCCAAACCGTATTTTGATGACCTCGACAAATCTTATTTTTTTGTAAGGGATGAAAAATTGGAGAAACGTTGGACAAAGTGTATAAAGCTCAAAAGAGACGACGTTGAAGAATAAAATGATTTTTTTAATCCAAAAACCTGTGTTTCATTCAAAAAGTCACTGACTTATTGACCCGCCCTCGTAGTTACGAGGAAGGGAAAATGCATAGAAATAATACAATTCCATACTGGGAAAAGGGAAACATGCAGGCTGGGCTTTTAGGGGGACTTTGGAACAAAAAGGCAGGAAGGTCAGACATTGCAAGAATGGGAACAGATAAGGAAAACAACTTTAGAACATATGATTGTTCAGCAGGTACATAGTTCTTTTTAACCAATTTATTAAGGGATCATAGGCAGTCTGTAGCTAGTTTCCTGATTGTCTGAACATGTGCAAAGCCAAACAAGTACACTTTAAGTGTCTGCAGCCTTTGGAACTCTCTGCTGCAGGCAGAAAGGGAAAAAAATAATGATTTTGCCCAGGGGGGTTTCACGCAACACTAGAATCCCATAACTTTGAGTCATAACCAAGTAGTGTCAAACTCTATGCATTCCACGAAGGTTGAATGAAAAGTAACGCCTCCACCTTCGTTACTTGGGTTTGGATGGGAATATTTTAATAAATCAAACGCAGAAATAATCCTTAGAATGTGCTCTTTAACTACCGCTATTCACTTTCCCACATAATCACCAGACAATTGGATACATTTCTGCCAATGATGAAGAAGTCTGTGCGCTTTCATTTCAGGCATCAGCATCCTGGGTGCCCATCGGGCACAGATCTTCCGATAGCCAAGCAAAGCAATGATGTGACCCACATGTTCTTGTGAAATGCCGATTATGCTTGACATTTCTGAGTGATACGACGATCGTCCTGAATCAATCTGTCAACTTCTGACCGACTGTCTACGCAGGGCTCCATACTTCGCACTTTAACAACACAACCGTACAATGCTAAGGCTTCCCGCCAAATTGGATCTGTAGAGCAGTGTTTCCCAACCTTTTTTGAGCCGAGGCGCATTTTTAACATTTAAAAAATCCTGGGGGCACACCACCAACCAAAATGACACAAAATGAGACTCTAACACAGTAATACATATAGTTAACTGACCTTGAGTTTTGGAGTTGTAGTTCACCTACATCCAGAGAGCACTCTGGACTCAAACAATGTGGATCAGGACCAAACTTGGCATGAATACTCAACATGCCCAAAAGTGAACACAGATGGAGTTTGGGGGAAATAGACAGGGAGCCGGAGGGAGGCCGAGAGCGGTTTCGCGCAGTCCGAAGAGGAGGGGGAGGCGGGAGGGGCGGGGCCCTGCGGGGAGCCGGGCTTGGTGGAGCCACAAACCCGGAGATGCATCTCAGGCCCTGGCCGCTTCCAAACCGCGGTTTGGAAGAGGCCAGGGCCCGTGATTTGCTCCGTTTCCCCAGGTCTCCCCTACAAGCGGAGGAGATGCATTTTGGGCCTTGTCGCTTCCAAACCATGGTTTGGAAGCGGCCAGGCCCGGATTTGCTCCGTTTCCCAGGTCTCCCTACAAGCGGAGGAGATGCATTTTGGGCCTTGTCGCTTCCAAACCATGGTTTGGAAGCGGCCAGGGCCCGCGATTTGCTCTGTTTCTCCAGGTCTCCCCTACAAGCGGAGGAGATGCATTTTGGGCCTTGTCGCTTCCAAACCATGGTTTGGAAGCGGCCAGGGCCCGGGATTTGCTCCGTTTCCCCAGGTCTCCCCTACAAGCGGAGGAGATGCATTTTGGGCCTTGTCGCTTCCAAACCATGGTTTGGAAGCGGCCAGGGCCCGCGATTTGCTCTGTTTCTCCAGGTCTCCCCTACAAGCAGAGGAGATGCATTTTGGGCCTTGTCGCTTCCAAACCATGGTTTGGAAGCGGCCAGAGCCCGAGATTTGCTCCGTTTCCCCAGGTCTCCCCTACAAGCGGAGGAGATGCATTTTGGGCCTTGTCGCTTCCAAACCATAGTTTGGAAGCGGCCAGGGCCCGAGATTTGCTCTGTTTCTCCAGGTCTCCCTCACAAGCAGAAGGAGACCTGGGGAAACGGAGAAGATGCATCTCAGACCCTGGCTGTGTCACAATGCTGGGTCCTGGCCCTTAAGCACACACACAGAGACAATGATCAATTAACTATTTATTGAGTCATAAAGAACAGGTGAAAAAGTAAATTGTCCAATTAAGAAATTGTCAATTAGTCCCAAGTGAAAACAAGTGAAGTACAAAAAGCAAAAAGCATAGAATTCAAAAGCAAGGTAATCCGTGGAAACACAGCAAGGCAGAGTCCATGAAAATACAAGGTCCTAGGCAAGGTACTTGGCAAGGCAGCCAGACTATGGCTTCCAGGAACACGGTCGCTTCACTCCCTTCAGATCAGAAGTGGCCGACCAACTGAGGAACTGTTCCCAGGGAACGTATACTTAATCCCCCCCTTTGGGAACCCAACGCCGCTCTAGCCTTCGCTTCCATTCCCTACGATGGGACTCGATGCTTCTCCTACGATCAAAACACCCTTCAGGCCAGTCTGCAGCTGGCTCACTATCTTCCTGAGAACCTTCCTCCCCTTCGGTTTCCATCAACTCATCCCCCGCAGGTTCCCAGATGCGTTCCTGGGAACCGTGCCCTCCCGGTCTCTCATAATTATCAGAATCTGTGTCATCCTGCCCTTCGCCGTCCGAATACGCCTCAGGCCAGGTGTCATCCCACTGTAAACTATCTGTTGGAGATGCGGGCCCAGCAGCCCCATCATTCCGCTTCACCTGTATCTACAGCAATCGGGCCCAAAGCAATTGGCACCCCCGGAGCGGCCCCCTGGCTGAAATGGAGGCTGGGTTGCAACAGGCTGCTTCCAAACCGTGGTTTAGAAGCGGCCAGGGCCCGAGATTTGCTGTTTTCCCAGGTCTCCCTCACAAGCAGAGGAGATGCATCTCGGGCCCTGGCCACTTCTAAACCGTGGTTTGAAGCGGCCAGGGCCCGAGATGTGCCCGCCCCAGGCCTCCCTCACAAGCAGAGGAGATGCATCTCGGGCCCTGGCCACTTCTAAACCGTGGTTTGGAAGCGGCCAGGGCCCGAGATTTGCTGTTTTCCCAGGTCTCCCTCACAAGCAGAGGGAGATGCATCTCGGGCCCTGGCCACTTCTAAACCGTGGCGGCCAGGGCCAGATGTGCCCGTTCCCCTGGTCTCCCTCACAAGCAGAGGAGATGCATCTCGGCCCTGCCCACTTCTAAACCGTGGTTTGAAGCCCAAGGCCCGAGATGTGCTCCGTTTCCCCAGGTCTCCCTCACAAGCAGAGGAGATGCATCTCGGGCCCTGGCCACTTCTAAACCGTGGTTTGGAAGCGGCCAGGGCCCGAGATGTGCTCCGTTTCCCCAGGTCTCCCTCACAAGCAGAGGAGATGCATCTCGGGCCCTGGCCACTTCTAAACCGTGGTTTGGAAGCGGCCAGGGCCCGAGATGTGCTCCGTTTCCCCAGGTCTCCCTCTCTAGCAGTGGGATGCATCTCGGGCCCTGGACACTTCTAAACCGTGGTTTGGAAGCGGCCAGGGCCCGAGATTTGCTGTTTTCCCAGGTCTCCCTCACAAGCAGAGGAGATGCATCTCGGGCCCTGGCCACTTCTAAACCGTGGTTTGGAAGCGGCCAGGGCCCGAGATTGGCTCCGTTTCCCCAGGTCTCCCTCACAAGCAGAGGGAGAGCCTGGGGAACAGGCCCTGCCTGGGAGCCGGGTTTGGCCAGCTCACGTCTCCTGCGGGGACTCGGCGGAAGACGCGAAACGGCCAAACTCGGCTCCCAGACAGGGCCTGGGCCCTGCTGGGAGCCTTTCTTCCGAGGCTCTCTGAGGTGCCCAGGCCCTCCCTGGCAGCTGGGATGGGCCGACTAGCTGGCGCGCGGAGGGGAAATGGCCGAAGGAGGCGGCACCCTAGCCCCTTCTTCTTCGCTGCCACCACCTAGCCCTTCCTCCTCCTCCCCCTCCCTAAAGCAGCAGCAGGCAGGAGGGGGAAGAAAGGGGGGGAGAGATGTTTTCGTGGCACACCAGATGATCAGTCACGGAAAAGTAGTGTTGGGAAACACTGTTGTAGAGGAGAGTCTACTGAACAAGCCAGTACCTGCCGCATCCCAGTACAGTGTTTCCCAACCTTTTTTGAGCCGCAGCACACTTTTTACATTTACAAAATCCTGGGGCACACCACCAACTAAAATGACACAAAATGACACTCTAACACAGTCATACATATAGTTAATATGTTTTTAAATGTATTTATACACTCACTTAGTGTGAAACCTGGGCCTGTTTCGATGAACACAACATAGATATCCTGGCAGGAATGGCAGAAAGACACAAACTTCCCACACAGAACTCCCATTTGACCTTGAGTTTGGAAGTTGTAGTTCACCTACACCCAGAGAGCACTGTGGACTCAAACAATGTTGGATCAGGACCGAACTTGGCATGAATACTCAATATGCTCAAATGTGAACACAGATGGAGTTTGGGGAAAATAGACCTTGACATTTGGAAGTTACAGTTTCTGGGATTTAGAGTTAACACACAATCCAAGAGCATCCTGAACTCTTGCAACAATGGAATTGAACCAAACTTGGCATATTGAACTCTCATTACCAACAGAAAGTACTGAAAGGGTTTGCTTGGGAATTGACCTTGAGTTTGGAAGTTGTAGTTCACCTACACCCAGAGAGCACTGTGGACTCAAACAATGTTATGTTATGTTGTTGATTGTTTTCTATCCAGAATCACAATGTTGGAAGGAGGCTCACCACTTTAAGGTCCCTAAAACAGGCATGGGAAAACTTCGGCCCTCTGGGTGCTTTGGACTTCAACTCCCACCATTCCTAACAGCCTGAGGCCTTTTCCTGCTTAAGTGGCTGAGGTGGAAAATGGAAAAGGGCCTGAGGCTGCTAGGAATGGTGGGAGTTGGAGTCCAAACACCCGTAAGGTCCCAGTTTGCCCATGCCAGCTTTCGACAGAGACCTCTTCCTCCCCCTTTGTGCTCTTTCTTCCTCCTCCTGCCGAACACTTACTTTTTCTTCTACACTGCCGCTTCTGCCGCCATTTTGATCCAAGGGGGCAGCGTGAGCGTGTTCAGGAGGGGAGGGGGGAGGAAGACGTGACCCGTGCGGGCGCTACTGCGCAGACTTGCCCCAGAGTAAAGCGAGGCAAAGCGAGCAGAGCGAGGCTGGGAAGAAGGGAGCCCGAGTGGAGAAGAAAAAGTGTTGGGCAGGAGGGGGAAGAAAGGGTAATGGGGGTTCCAATTTCCCACGGCACACCTGATGATCACTCACGGCACACTAGTGTGCCATGGCACACTGATTGGGAAACACTGTCCCAGTATTACCATTTGTTGAGGAGTTACGAAAGTGGAGGCATTACTTTTCATTCAACCCTCGTATATGTTGATGCATCCTTATATGGGGATGACTGAGGCCAGGCGATTTGCCTACTGTCTCAATGTCAAAAATAAGCAAAGTGATTGGCCCTAATATTCATTGCAAAGGAAGATACGTCCTTTCATCGAGACAGAAAATATTCCCAAACTGGTCCAATTTATGGCTCAATGCAAAGTTCAGCGGTTCAGTTTTCCTGCCCCTTTCCCCACATCCTCTGAGCATCTTTCAATAACATTTCAACTGCCACCGCCCCCCAGAAGGCATGGCTATTTAGATAATCATTAAACCGGTTTAGAAACGTTATATTAAGGGTTTCAAACCAAGGGAAGCAGAAGTAGTGAACGGAGTAAAACATAGGAACATAGGCAACGTGATTATTGAAGTCGTTCGCCATGACATTTGCGGATATCCTGGAGAGCTTAGGGGGCATGGGGCGCTTCCAGAGGCTCTCGGTGGCCTTCCTGGCCCTCCCCTTGACCATGTTGGCCAGCCACAACCTTCTCCAGAACTTCACGGCGGGGATCCCCGCGCATCACTGCCAGATACGCATCACGGCCAACTACACCCGCTACGCCAACAACGCCACCAGAGAGATGGGCACTGAGAGTCTTCTGCGGATCTCCATCCCAATGGGCAAGGACCAGAAGGCGGAGAAGTGTCGCCGGTTTGTCACCACCCAATGGCGGCTCTTCGACCCCAACACAACACTACCCAACGACACCATGGTGGACACCGAGCCATGCTCCGATGGGTGGACCTACGACCGGAGCACGTTTCCTAGCACCATCGTCAGTGAGGTGAGCTGAGAATCCTAACCTGAAAGTTATAAGATGTTACCCAAGCAGCTAGAGGAGGTATGGGCAAACCCAGGCCTGGGGGGCAGGTGCGTCCCCTTGGGCTCTTTTCTCAGGCCCTTCTCCCTCATACAATCCTTTCCTTCCTTCCTTCCTTCCTTCCTTCCTTCCTTCCTTCCTTCCTTCCTTCCTTCCTTCCTTCTCCCCTTCCTTCTCCCCTTCCTTCCCTGGCTCTTTTTCCTTTTTTTTTTCTCTCTCTCTCCCCCCGTCTTTTCTCCCTCCTTCCTCCTCTCTCTCTTTCTCCTTTCTTCTTCCCTTCCTTCCTTGCCTCTTTTTCCCTCCTTCCCTCCTTCCTTCCCTTCCCTTCTACCCTTTCGTCCTTCCTTCCTTCCGTCTTTTCTCCCTCCTTCCTCTTCTCCTTCTTTCTCCTTCCTTCTTCCCTTCCTTGCCTCTTTTCCCTCCCTCCCTCCTTCCTTCCCTTCTACCCTTTCGTCCTTCCTTCCTTCCTCCTCTCCCTTTCTCCTTCCTTCTTCCCTTCCTTCCCTTCCTTGCCTCTTTTTCCCTCCCTCCCTCCTTCCTTCCCTTCTACCCTTTCGTCCTTCCTTCCTTCCATCTTTTCTCCCTCCTTCCTCTTCTCCTTCTTTCTCCTTCCTTGCCTCTTTTTCCCTCCCTCCTTCCTTCCCTTCTACCCTTTCGTCCTTCCTTCCTTCCGTCTTTTCTCCCTCCTTCCTCTTCTCCTTCTTTCTCCTTCCTTCCCTTCCTTGCCTCTTTTTCCCTCCCTCCCTCCTTCCTTCCCTTCTACCCTTTCGTCCTTCCTTCCTTCCGTCTTTTCTCCCTCCTTCCTCTTCTCCTTCTTTCTCCTTCCTTCCCTTCCTTGCCTCTTTTTCCCTCCCTCCCTCCTTCCCTCCCTTCTATCCTTTCATCCTTCCCTCCCTCTTTCCTCCCTCCCTCTTTCTCCTTCCATCCTTCCCTTCCTCTTTCATTATTTTTTCCTTCCTCCTTACCTCTCTCCCTCATTCTCCTTCTATCCTTCCTTCCCTTCCTTTCATCCTTCCTTTCTACCCTTCCACACTTCCTTCCCTTTCCCTTCCTTCATTCCTTCCTTTCTACCCTTCCATCCTTCCTTCTCTCTTTCCTTCCTCCTTACTTCCCTCTCTTCTTTCCCTCTTTCCCCCTCCTTCCCTCTCTCCCTCTCTCTCCTTCCATCCTTCCTTCCCTCTTTCTTTCCTTCCTCCTTCCCTCTCTTTCTCCCTCCATCCTTCCCTTCTTCCCTTTCATCCTTCTCTCTTTCCTTCCCCCTTCCTTCCTTCCATCACCAGGCAGCCAGTTCTCTTAGCACGGAGTGCTAGCATGTGGCCCCCAAGTTAGAAAGTTTGCCCAGGCTTGAGTTAAAGTGTAATGATAGTACTATAAGGAGTATACAAGCCGTCCCAAGTTACAAATATTCGACTTGCAAATGACTCATAGCTAAGAACGAAGGTGAGACAACAGGAAGTGAGTGGATCTACCCCTTGGAGGGAAAATCCACTCCTGGAAGAGTTGTTCTCATGGGGGAAAGAGGTCTCTACTGAAGCTTCTTCGCCAATCCTTGCTTCCACAACAAGCCAAATTTTCCAGAATCCAATTGTTACCAGGATGGAACGTGAAGTGAAATCTCCCAAACAGCTTTTCTAGATTTGGAAAGTATAATTACACTAGGCAGGAAGACACAATCAAAGACCTCTTGAGAAATGGCCATCCAACCTCTGTACATCCTTTGATCCAGTGTTTCCCAACCTTTTTTTAGCACACTTTTTACATTTGCAAAATCCTGGGGCACACCACCAACCAAAATGACACAAAATGACACTCTAACACAGTGATACATAGTTAATATGTTTTTTAATGTATTTATACACTCAGTGTGAAACCTGGGCCTGTTTTGATGAACTCAACATAGATATCCTGGCAGGAATGGCAGAAAGACACAAACTTCCCACACAGAACTCCCATAACCAAGATAAAATGCTATAAGAGTTTGGTGGGCATTGACCTTGAGTTTGGAGTTGTAGTTCACCTATATCCAGAGAGCACTGTGGACTCAAACAATGTTGGATCAGGACCAAACTTGGCATGAATACTCAATATGCCCAAATATGAACGCAGATGGAGTTCAGGGGAAATAGACCTTGACATTTGGGAGTTGTAGTTGCTGGGATTTATAGTCCCACTACAATCAAAGAGCATTCTGAACCCCACCAATGATAGAACTGGGCCAAACTTCCCACACAGAACCCCCAGGAGTAAGAGGAGGTCTCTACTTGGGGAAAGGGAGGCAGGTCTTCCCAATGCATGGAGAGGGAGAGACCAAGTAGACAACGGGTGGGGGGTGTTTGTAATTTTGTGCCTTTATTGAGGTAGATTTAATAGGGTTTTTATACTTCCACACTCTAGACCAGGGGTGGGCAATTACCGGCCCTCCAGGTGTTTTGGACTTCAACTCCCAGAAATCCTAACAGCTGGTAAACTGGTTAGGATTTCTGGGAGTTGAAGTCCAAAACACCTGGAGGACCGTTAATTGCCCAGCCCTGCACTAGACTCCCCCCCCCCCCCCTTGGAGGTTCCAATTTTCCACAGCACACCTGATGATTGCTGACGGCACACTAGTGTGCCCCGGCACACTGATTGGGAAACACTGCTCTGATCTTCCAATTTCTTGGCAGTGGGATTTAGTATGCAATGCCCGGACCCTGCGGCAAATGGCTCAGTCCCTCTACATGGCCGGTGTGCTGATCGGATCGCTGATCATTGGTGTCCTCTCAGACAGGTGAGCAGAGAAAGCTGGGAAATTATGAGATCTATAAGGAGTTGGGTTGCCTCCTCCATCGGAAGAGAGAAGTACACAAAGACGGCCACCTTGGGAGTAAATAAGGACACCTTTGCGTTGTACATTAAACCTGTCTGGTCCTATCTGCTGTTTAGATTCGGGAGGAAGGCCCTCATCGTTTGGTGCTACATGCAGATGGGGGTTGCAGGCGCCTGCACGGCTTTCGCGCCAAACTTCACCGCTTACTGCATCCTTCGCTTCCTGTGCGGAATGGCCATGTCAGGAATCTCGCTCAACTCCGTCTCTCTGTGTGAGTCACCATGCTGTTTTCCTTGCTCTCGCAAAAGGGTCCGAAACTCGGATCTACTTTATGTACATCATATGCAGATACAAAGTATCCCAAAATTTGAAATCCAAAACACTTTCGATCCAAGCCTTTCGGGTAAGGCAGTGTTTCCCAACCGCTGTGACGCGGCACAGTAGTGTGCCGTGACGGACATCCTGCTGTGCCGCGAGAAAAGCTCTCTGCCCCCCTTCCTTCCCCCCTCCTCCTGCCGAACTCCTGCTACTTGGGGGAGGAAGAGGAAGGGCCGGGCGGCGGCGAAGGAAGAAGGGGCCAGGGCGCCGCCTCCTTCGTTCGTTTCCCCAGCCACCCTCCAATCCGCCATGACTCCCACCATGACTCTCGCCCTTCGCTTGCTGGAGCCGCACGAAGGAGGAAGCCAGGGGAGGGGGCAGGGCATGGCGCGACCTGGCTCGCCCCTCCCCCCCAGCTTCTGCTCTCCCACATCTTCTCCAGCCTTGAGGACAGTGCCAAGCCAGCATTGTGCTGGCTCTGCCACCGCTGGCTTGGCATTGCCCTTCAAGGCTGGAGAAGCTGTGGGAGAGCGAGGCGAGGCATGGTGGCGTGGGCATGGTGTAGCCTGGCTCAGCCCCTCCCCCAGCATTGTGCTGCTCTCCACAGTTTCTCCAGCCTTGAGGGACAGTGCCAAGCCAGCATTGTGCTGGCTCTGCCCCAGCTTCCGCTGCTTCTCCAGCCTTGGCATTGCCCTTCAAGGCTGGAGAAGCTGTGGGAGAAGCGTGAGAGCGGAGCCGGGAAGAGGCGGGCATGGTGCAGCCTGGCTCCGCCCCTGCCCCCAGCTTCCGCTCTCCCACAGCTTCTCCAGCCTTGAGGGGACAGTGCCAAGCTAGCATTGTGCTGGCTCTGCCACCGCTGGCTTGGCATTGCCCCCTCAAGGCTGGAGAAGCTGTGGGAGAGCTGAAGCCGGGGAGGGGGTGGGGCATGGCACTGCCTGGCTCCTCCTCCTCCCCTGGCTTTGGCACTCCCAGCAGCTGCTCCCAGCAGGCCACCATCCCCCAGCCGTTTTTTACTGTGTTAAGAGTGTCATTTTGTGTCATGTTGGTTGGTGGTGTGCCCCCGGATTTTTTTAATGTTAAAAGTGTGCCGCGGCTCAAAAAAGGTTGGGAAACACTGGGGTAAGGGATACTCGACCTGGATGACTTGTCAGGATATGTCAGGATAGTGTTAGCAGATCACAGAATATCTCAGCCCCTTTCACTATTAGTGTGATTAAAAACTTTTAAAAAAATGCATGCGTCGGTTGCTTTAAGTAGAAAATAAAGTTCAATTCACTGTAGTTAAATAACACAAAGCAAAACATAAGAATTGTTCTCACCAAACAATATCTCTGGTGAGTCTTCTTCTTTAAACAATGACATGGAAAAACATTGCAAATATTTCAGTTTCTCTACTTTGTTATAAGTAGAATGTCCTTATTATGCCATAAATAAGCAGTCTTCCTTGGTACTCCAAACGGACCAGTCTTCAGTTTCAGGATGCTGCGTAACCACTCCCAGCAACAGTCAACTGCTTCTTCAGCTCTAACGTGCCATCAAGCTAAGCCAAATGCAAAGCTCAAAACTCACAAACCTAGTACCTTGTTATATGCGGAAGTTGATAACACACCCAATCAACTTGTAGCAGCTGTAACACAAAAATTGCCGCATGGTTTCGAGGCAACAATGGTGAGGCCGCTGACCATATTTTTGTTCTTGCGGATGACTGGTGGTTGGGAACCACTGATAAACAGGAACATATATTATTTCTCTGTCTCGTCCCAGGCATGGAATGGATCCCAACCAAATACCGCGCCATCGTCGGCACCATCAACGGCTACTGCTACACCACAGGGCAATTCATCTTGGCTGGCGTAGCCTACGCCATCCCCGACTGGCGGTGGCTGCAATTGGCTGTCTCCTTGCCTTTTTTCGTCTTTTTCCTCTACTCCTGGTAAGTCCGAGGATGTTCTCTCAATGTGACATTTGCATCATGGACAGGGCCGGACTAAGGTAATTTAAAATGGTAAGCGAACATTATTTTGGCGCCCCCTCGCTCTCCGGCCTCATGGAGGGTGCGCATGTGCGGAACCAGCTCGTTCTGCGCATGCGCGCCAGGTGCGCATGTGTGGGGCCAGCTAGTTCCGCGCATGCGCCATTGCTGTGGAGGGGCTCCAGCTAGACCAAGACACCAATCGCCCTAAGTGAGGCCGAAAAGGAGGAACTTTTTGCAGCCGGGGCAGAGCCTCCCGCCTCCGGCTGCAAGAAGTTCCTCCTTTTCGGCCTCGTTTCGGGCGATTGGCATCTCCGTCCAGCTGCACTCGCGCCACACCAATGGCGCATGCGCGGAACCTGGCAGCCGGATGCGCCCCTGACCACGTGGCGTGCTAAGCGGGTGCTTCCTTTGCTTACCATTAAATCCGCCCCTGATCATAGAGTTGGAAGAGTCTAGTGGCCACGTTTGTCTTTGGACTCCAGGCTGTTCGTGGAGTCGGCACGTTGGTTGGCAATTTCTGGGAAAGAGGAGCGGGCGGTGAAAGGCTTAAAGAAAGCCGCCTGGATCAACGGGAGGAAGAAGGAAGGAGACAAACTCAGCGTGGAGGTAAGTGGCGACCAAACCTTGCACCGTTTTGGTCTCCATTCCATCTTGTCCATCTTCTTGAAGCCAGAACTAGACACAGAGTCATCAGGGCTGGACGAAGGTAATTTAAAATGGTAAGCGAACAGCATTTTGCCCCCCCCCCCAAAAAAGCCGGAATTAATATATTATTGTACATATTATTGTTGTTGCTAGACTTATAGAGTTGGGAGGGACCTCCAAGGGCCATCTAGTCCAGCTCCCTTTCCAAGTAGGAATTAATATATTATACATTATTATTGTTATTATTGCTATCATTATTATTGCTATTATTAGACTCCTAGAGTTGGAAGGGGCTGCAAGGGCCATCCAGTCCAACCCCCTAATGCCAAGAAGGAATTATATATATGACTAGCTGTACCCGGCACGCGTTGCTGTGCCCTATTTAGGAGATGCGAGAAAGTCTGAGTATGTAAGGGTTGGAACTTACGGTCTTGGTGGGGTCATGGCTGTGTCGTTGTGGGTTGTTCTGGTGGGTGGGATGTTGAAGTCCTGGGGAGTTGTCGGTGTGTGGTGTTGCTGGCGTTCTGCTGAGCTTGTGGATATACAATGTTTTTTGTCTTTCCGTCTGCTGTGTTGATGTGGAGGTTGATGCTTGTGTGGGTGGGGTACTTTGGAAGTGAGTGGAGGTACTTGAAATCCCATCATCCATGGTGTGCCCTCCTCTAAACTGCAGTTGGATGGAGTGTGGGTCATGGGGGCACTGTGTGCCAAGTTTGGTCTTTATCGGTCTTGGTTCTGGGCCACAGTGGTCTGTGGGGAATGAAGGGTTTGAAAGTACTACAAATCCCATAATCCATGGTCCACCCTCTTCCAAACTGTAGTAGAAAGTAGCTTGGGTCATAGGGGCTCTAGGTTACTGTAAATTCAGGCCATACACAATGTCCCATGAGCTGAGGCCTAGTCAGGAACAGCAAGTTAATGAAGCCTTACTGTCAATTCAGGCCATACACAATGCCCCATGAGCTGAGGCCTAGTCGGGAAAATCAAGTTAATGAAGCCTTACTGTCAATTCGGAGCTTAAACAGCATCCAATTAAGTGAGGCCTAGTCAGGAAAATCATGTTAATGAAGCCTTACTGTCAATTTTGGGCGTGGTCTGTGATTTGTAGGGGTTTAAATTTTCTGTGGGAAGTGAATTGGGTGTTTGTGTTGGCGACTGCCTCAGGCCTTTGCCTTATCCACCTCTGCCAGTTTAGAGGGTCGGAATGTTCATGTTGGCTGGCCAATAGAGGCGTTATGCAAATACTCCCTCATTGGCAACCAATCATGTTGTCAGAATGTGGAGGCTGGCAGATTGGCTGGCAGCCACAGAGGACGCTGGGAAATGTAGGTTTTTTTGTATCGTTGTTTTGGGAGCCTTCTAGGTTTTGTGGGGGAAAGTGTCTTTGCTAAAAACCTACCTTGCCTGAGGCCTATTTTTGTTGCCAAGTTTGGTGTCTCTGCCTTGTAAGGTTTCTCTGCCTAGGACGGTCGTTCCATGATGGGACCTCCTTTATATAATAAGATTAATATATTATTGAACATTATTATTACTGCTGTTGCTAGACTTCTAGAGTTGGGAGGGGCCCCAAGGGCCATCCAGTCTAGCCTGCTTCTGCCTCCCCAACAGGCACGGCAGCACGACCCTTCCTGGCAGAGGTCCACCCGGATCCCACTAAACTTCTTCCTCCCAGTGCGTCCTCTCTTTCAGGGGGCTCATAGCGGTGCTGCCAAAGGCAGCGGGCGGGACGGGCTGCATGGGGCCCTGGGGAAGCCCCACGGAGGGGTCTGCCGAAGAGGAGCCCCCTCCTCCTCCGCCTGCTTGCCGTGTCTGAGAGGAGGGGTGTGCACATGTGAGGGGAGGGGTGCGCACATGCGCTCATGTTGGGAGGAGGAAGTTGTCAGATTATTGCATTTTTAAATGGCAGTTCATGAGTCAGCACAAGATGTATTTTCTGCAGTGTGACATGTTTGACACCAGATGGCGCTGTCTCGGGACTGATAAATGGAATGTTGAGGATTTGTCAGTTAAGATTTGTCAGTTGGGATTTGTCCGTTGAAGAGGACAGTTGGGATTAAATATTTGTGAGGAAAGGATGTTTAGGAAGGTAGCTGTAATTGCTGTTGTTTTTCCATGCTTAGCTTATTATTGTTAAACTCAATTCAATACAAAGTTATATTTTTACCTTGTGAATTGACTGAGAGTGTCATTATTCACACGAACAGAGACTGGAGTTTATTGGGCCGAATGGGGAATTAAACTTCTATATTTCTGTTGCCTATTCCGCTGTGGCATAAATACTCGACGCCGAAGAGAAGTGGGCTGCGTGTGTGCTGGCTGGCAGGGTCTCATCCCTGACTGACGCGCGGGGTGCCAGCCAGCACGTCTCGTTCTCCTCCGGCTCCGGCAGCTCGTTCTTCTAGTTCTCCTCGAGCGCCAGAGGAGAAAGACAGCGGAATGGGCGAGGGGGCGCCGAAGAAGGCCCATGTTGGCGCCCCTGAGTACGTGGCGCCTTACTCGGGCGAGTAGTTCGCGTAACGGCTTGATCCGGCCCTGAGTGTTGTTCCAAGCCAGGTCTGGCCAATGCAGAAGAGAGTCGGACTATAACTTCCCTCGGTTTGGATATTATACTCTGAACGCAGCAGCCTAGAACGGCATTTGCCGATGCAAGACCATCCCAGCTTTGACCTATTTTTGCTCCTTCCTCTCCCAGGTCCTGAAGGAGGAGATGCAGAAGGAGATGTCCTCCAACAAGTCCAGCCATACCATGGCTGACCTGGTGCGGACACCCGCTGTCCGCAGAATCTCCTGCGGGGTGTCCTTTCTCTGGTAAGTCATTTCTGACCATATGGTGCAGCAGAGCTAGAGCTCCCGGAACAGGAGTCCTTGATCCATAGAAACAATGAGAGCAACCATTCAGAGCCTTAAAAGCTGGGGTGGTTCCTAACGCTAGGATTCTATAATAATAATAATAATAATAATAATAATAATAATTTATAATAATGATGGTGATAATAATGACGGAGTCTCCTCCACTGGATGTTTTCAAGCAAAGTCTGGATGGCCATCTGTCGGGAGGGCTTTGATGGTGTCTTACTGCTTGGCAGAATAGGGTTGAACTCAATGCCCTTGGGGTCTTTTTCAGCTCTAAGATTCTATTATAACAACAACAATAATAATAATAACAACAACCTTTTACAATAATGATGGTGATGTTGCTGGAGTCTACTTCTTTGGATGTTTTAAAGCAGAGGCTGGATGGCCATCTGTTGGGAAGGCTTTGATAGTGTTTTCCTGCCTGGCAGAGCAGGGTTAGACCGGATGGTCCTTGAGGTCTTTTCCAACTCTAGGATTCAGAAATGGTACCAACATTGGTGTTTTCCTGCCTGGCAGAACAGGGTTACACTGGATGGTCCTTGAGGCCTTTTCCAACTCTAGGATTCAGTAATGGCAACAACAACAATAACAACATCAACCTTTGATTATGCAGAGGCCAGATGGCCATCTGTCAGGAGGGCTTTGATGGTGTTTTCTTGCCTGGCAGAACAGAGTTACACTTGATGGTCTTTGAGGTTTTTTCCAACTCTAGGATTCAGTAATGGCAACAACAACAACAACAACAACAACCTTTGATGATGCAGAGGCCAGATGGCCATCTGTCGGGAATGCTTTCGTGGTGTTTTCCTGCCTGGCAGAACAGGGTTACACTGGATGGTCTTTGAGGTCTTTTCCAACTCTAGGATTCAGTAATGGCAACAACAACAACAACAACAACAACAACAACAACCTTTGATGATGCAGAGGCCAGATGGCCATCTGTCGGGAATGCTTTCGTGGTGTTTTCCTGCCTGGCAGAACAGGGTTACACTGGATGGTCTTTGAGGTCTTTTCCAACTCTAGGATTCAGTAATGGCAACAACAACAACAACAACAACAACAACAACCTTTGATGATGCAGAGGCCAGATGGCCATCTGTCGGGAAGGCTTTCGTGGTGTTTTCCTGCCTGGCAGAACAGGGTTACACTGGATGGTCCTTGAGGCCTTTTCCAACTCTAGGATTCAGTAATGGCAACAACAACAACAACAACCTTTGATGATGCAGAGGCCAGATGGCCATCTGTCAGGAGGGTTTTGATGGTGTTTTCCTGCCTGGCAGAACAAGGTTACACTGGATGGTCCTTGAGGCCTTTTCCAACTCTAGGATTCAGTAATGGCAACAACAACAACAATAACAACATCAACCTTTGATGATGCAGAGGCCAGATGGCCATCTGTCAGGAGGGCTTTGATGGTGTTTTCTTGCCTGGCAGAACAGGGTTACACTGGATGGTCTTTGAGGTCTTTTCCAACTCTAGGATTCAGTAATGGCAACAACAACAACAACAACAACCTTTGATGATGCAGAGGCCAGATGGCCATCTGTCGGGAAGGCTTTCGTGGTGTTTTCCTGCCTGGCAGAACAGGGTTAAACTGGATCGTCCTTGGGGTCTTTTGCAACTAAGATTCTATAATAATAATAATAATAATAATAATATCAATAATATTTTATAATAATGATGTGGAGATTTTTAAGCAGAGGCTGGATGGCTATCTTTTGGGAGGGTTTTAATTGTGTCTTCCTGCCTGTACCGGAAGGCATTTGGGGTCCCTTCAAACTCTAGGACTCTATGATTCAATGCTTGAAAGTGGAGACAGGGAATGGGCAAAGCAAGCCGAAGAATGCAATGGCTCTAATAGGAAAGAAGGACAGAAGAATGGAGGGATTCCCCAAATGCAAGGCAAGGGTCCCTGTTCCAACCAAGCCTCTCCTACTCCAGGTTTGCTACCAGCTTCTCCTACTACGGCTTGGCCATGGACCTGCAAAACTTTGGCTTCGACATCTACCTGACCCAGCTGGTCTTTGGGGCCGTCGACATCCCGGCAAAGTTCATTTCAGTGATGACTATCACGTTTGTGGGCCGACGGTTCTCCCAGTCCCTGTCTCTGATCCTGGCTGGGTTGTGCATCTTGGCCAACATCTTTGTGCCGCAAGGTGAGGAGGGCCCTATTGGATGCGAGGGAGGCCAGGAGGAGAACCGGGCCCAACTCTAGGACCTTATTTGCGCCCAAAGGAGAAGGATACATTCTGTATTGTGCTTTGCCTTTTCCTTTCCCAGATCTGAGCAACCTACGCATGGCATTTGCGGTGATCGGAAAAGGCTCCTTAGCAGCCTCCTTCAACTGTGCCTATATTTTCTCCGGGGAGCTTTTCCCAACGGTGATCAGGTAGGTAAATAAGATATTTATTTACTTACTTATAGTATTTACATTTATTTATTTATTTTCATTTATTTACATTTATTTATATTTATTTACATTTATTTATTTACATTTATATTTATTTACATTTATTTATTTACATTTATTTATATTTTTACATTTATTTATTTATATTTCTATTTATATATTTTTTATTTATTTATGTTTCAAACTACTATACCGCCACTCCCCGAGGGCTCGGATTACTTATAGTATTTACATTTATTTATTTTTATTTATTTATTTATTTTTATTTACATTTATTTATTTACATTTATATTTATTTACATTCATTTATTTA
The DNA here is from genome assembly GCA_030556195.1 of Anolis apletophallus. NCBI lineage: Eukaryota > Metazoa > Chordata > Lepidosauria > Squamata > Anolidae > Anolis > Anolis apletophallus. Next base: position 6,137,647 of record JARBWK010000019.1, on the reverse strand, counting down.
CACTTATTTATATTTATTTACATTTATTTACATTTATATTTATTTACATTCATTTATTTACACTTATTTATATTTTTACATTTATTTATTTACATTTATTTCTATTTTTACATTTATTTATTTACATTTATATTTAAATTTATATTTTATTTATTTATTTATGTTTCAAACTACTGTACCGCCACTCCCCGAGGGCTTGGATTACTTATAGTATTTACATTTATTTATTTACATTTATTTATATTTATTTACATTTATATTTATTTACATTTATTTTATTTACATTTATTTATATTTTTACATTTATTTATTTACATTTATTTATATATTTTTACATTTATTTATTTATATTTCTATTTATATATTTTTTATTTATTTATGTTTCAAACTACTATACTATTTATATATTTTTTTATTTATTTATGCCACTCCCGAGGGCTCGGATTACTTATAGTATTTACATTTATTTATTTTTATTTATTTTTATTTATTTATTTACACATATTTTAATTATTTATTTACATTTTTATTTATTTACATTTATATTTATTTACATTTATTTATATTTTTACATTTATTTATTTACATTTATTTATATTTTTTACATTTATTTTTTTACATTTATATTTATATTTATTTATTTATGTTTCAAACTACTATACCGCCACTCCCCAAGGGCTCGGAGCGGTTGACACATAACACAGCAAAAGAGTAACAAGAATCAATACATAAACAATAGGGAGGGTATAGGGACAACAGACATAAAAGGACAGTGGGACAATGGCTGGGTGGACCCAGAGTCCACATAGACTGGCACCTTGCTGAGGGTCGACTCAAGGTGGCATCTGTCGACAATCAAAAGAAGGTAGCCGTGGGGTTCCTAGAAAGCCAAGGAGGATCTCAGATCTAGAGGGAGGAAGACCATCTACACACACACACACACACACACACACACACACACACCGGTCCCTGCGATCGAGAGGTCGGCCTCCCACCAGTTTGAACGTCCTGTCTCCGGGGCTGGGATCCCACCGAGGAGTGCTCCCAGCGCCCAAAGTTTGTGCTCCAAAAAGTCCTAGAGTGGAACCTCCTCCGTGTCCTTGAAGTTATACACTCTGAGCTTCTTCCGCTCTGCAGATCTAGGGGCTCTGTGGCCACGAAGGGTCACCGGTCCGTTCCTGTGCTGAGCAGTCTGGCCAGTCTCCCGGTGCTCTCCGGCGGGACCGGAAGTTCGGTCTTGGCACCTCTTCTTCTTCCGCCGCCGTTACCGCTTCCCCGGGCGATGACATGGCTTCCGCTGCAGGTTGATTGAGGGTTTCCGGTCTTCAGTAGATGAAGACATCCGGTCTACTCCGGCGTTTTCAAGGTCGGCCGCCATATTCGGCCGACCCCATCTAACCACCCCACTCCCTCCGCGAGGCCTCGGCGGCGGGAGGGGGAGGGTCTCGGGCGGACGACAAAATCTCTGTGATATTCAATGGTGACACTGAACCGCAAAAGTCGGGCCGGTCAGGGCCACCCTCCAATGGCATGCATCTGGGCGGTGGATCAGGGCCAAGCCCCAGATCCCGTATGGCCACCGCAGGTGGGTGTTTGGGTAGTGACTCACCGATCCTTCCCGTGCTTATTTATATTCTGGCCTTCTCACCCTGCAGGGGACTCAGCGCAGATTACAATGCACATATACATGGCAAACATTCAATGCCATAGACCAGGGCTGTCCAACTTCTACCGGCCCAGGGGCCTGAATTCCAGTCACTGATGACCTGGGGGGCCATAGGGTCTGCCCCCTCCCCCGGCTCCGCCCCGGCTCCACCCCCGCCCCTCCCCCAGCTCCAATTTACTTACAATTCCTAGTTGCATTATTAATTATAAAATAAATATAATATTTTACTAACATTAAATGCAGGGAGGCATTCAAAAGGGCCATCCATACAATTAAAAATAATATTTTACTAACATTAAATGCAGGGGGGCATTCAAAAGGGCCATCCATACAATTAAAAATAATATTTTACTAACATTAAATGCAGGGGGGCATTCAAAAGGGGCATCCATACAATTAAAAATAATATTTTACTAGCATTAAATGCAGGGGGCATTAAAAGGACCATCCATACAATTAAAAATAATATTTTAATAACATTAAATGCCCGGGGGGGCATTCAAAAGGGCCATCCATACAATTAAAAATAATATTTTACTAACATTAAATGCAGGGAGGCATTCAAAAGGGCCATCCATACAATTAAAAATAATATTTTACTAACATTAAATGCAGGGGGCATTCAAAAGGGGCATGCTTACAATTAAATATAATATTTTACTAACATTAAATGCAGGGGGGGCATTCAAAAGGGCCATCCATACAATTAAAAATAATATTTTACTAACATTAAATGCAGGGTGGCATTCAAAAGGGGCATCCATACAATTAAAAATAATATTTTACTAACATTAAATGCAGGGGGGCATTCAAAAGGGCCATCCATACAATTAAAAATAATATTTTACTAACATTAAATGCAGGGGGGCATTCAAAAGGGCCATCCATACAATTAAATATAATATTTTACTAACATTAAATGCAGGGAGGCATTCAAAAGGGCCATCCATACAATTAAATATAATATTTTACTAACATTAAATGCAGGGAGGCAGTCAAAAGGGCCATCCATACAATTAAATATAATATTTTACTAACATTAAATGCAGGGGGGGCATTCAAAAGGGCCATCCATACAATTAAAAATAATATTTTACTAACATTAATTGCAGGGGGCATTCAAAAGGGCCATCCATACAATTAAAAATAATATTTTACTAACATTAAATGCAGGGGGGGCATTCAAAAGGGCCATCCATACAATTAAATATAATATTTTACTAACATTAAATGCAGGGGGCATTCAAATACACAATTACATAATAATAACATAAAGGTTAGCCTACTTTCCCCAAACGCTGGGATCCAGGAGCAGCCGGACCACCGAGCGAGGCAGCAGCCGGGAAGGTACAAATCACGCCTGCGTGGGCCGCAGGGATTAAGTACAGGAGTATCGCGAGACTACGGAAGCCACACAGGATTTCGCTCTCAACGCAAGCAAGATTTCGCGTTGAGAGCGAATCCATGTGTGGCTTCCGTAGTCTCGCGATACTTCCTCCAAAACCCGGAAGTGGGTAATTTTTAAAAATATTTTAATTTAATTTATTTTTTATTTTTATTTTTTATTAAAAAGCTTAGGGGGCCGTAGGGAAGGAGCTGGGGGGCCTTATACAGCCCCCGGGCCGCCAGTTGGACAGCCCTGCCATAGACGCACAACATATATAGACGGAAACACAGAGGCTATTTAACATTCCAGCTTCATGAGGGTATTCCGGCCACCGGGGGAGCTGTCGCTTCACCATCCACTTGTGACGCCAATGGAGTACTTCCTCATTCTTTGCACGCTGCTAGAGATTTTTACGGCGTCATAAATTAGTTAAATTAGCCTCCCCGCAAAAGCGGTACCTAAATTTCCTACTTGACAGATGCAACTGTCTTTCGGGCTGCAAAGGTCGACAGGAAGCTAGGCAAACGGTCGGAAGCTTATTCCGACCCGGGCTGGCTTTGAACTCATGACCTTTCGGTCAGCAGTGATCTGGATGCAGCTGCGCCACAGCCCCGATCCAACGGAAGGCGGACCAACCTTTGGGCACATAATATGTGCAATTACAGCACAGCACAGCAAAACAATACAGGCCATTGATAAAATGTCAGCTATGGGGAGAAGCCTAGGAGGACAAACAAAGGGAAGGTCTCACCTCTGCCTTGTTCCCCTTCTAGGCAATCGGGGATGGGCTTGGGGGGCACTATGGCCCGTGTGGGCAGCATGATAGCCCCTTTGGTGAAGATGACCGGGGAGTTTTACCCGCCATTACCACTTATCATCTACGGAGCAGCGCCGATTATTTCGGGCACCGTCACCAGTTTCCTTCCAGAGACTCGGAACGTCCCTTTGCCGGAGACTATCGAACAAGTGGAAAGACGGTGAGTTCCAATGCAGTCCTCTTTCCAGAGCTGGGCTCTCTTTGGTTGCATCTACACTGTCAAATTAATGCGGTTTAGCACCACTTTATGTCTCACAGCTTTGGGATCCAGGCTGTAGTTTTACAAAGTGATTCATCTTCTGTCAAAGGCAAACAATATTTCTTGTGATTCCAAAGCATGGAGCCATAGCACATAAAATGGTGCCAAACTGCGGTATTTTGACAATGTAGCTGCAGACTTTCTCTTTCTCTTTCTCTGCCCCAATTCATCGCACCCATAGCACCTGAAATCACCGTCCCCCCGATCCCTGTATCCCCCTGGTCTCCTTGGTGGCCTGTTCCCCGAGTCCCAATGATTCCTGGAGGGGCCTCCCCTGTCCCTCTCAGCCAGTGCAGCCACGATGCAAGAAGTTTGGACCTCAGCCTGGTGTTGTAGGTTCTTCTCCTTCTCCTTAACCGTTGCTTCTTCCCTGTTGTGAAAAACCTTATAAGCAAAGTTAATAAGCTGGGAGATGGGGAGGCTCTCCCCCCCTTCCAGCTTCTGCAACTTAAGACGAATGTCCCGGGTGGACTGCCCAATGAAAAGCCCACTGAAAGTCTCGGCGTGTTGGGGGTCATCAGGGTTGAAGTTGGTGTATTGCCTAGCTATCTTACATATGCGATCATAGAAATCACTGGGGCTTTCCTCTGGTTCTTGCCTGATGTTATAGAATTTGGACATGTTCAACGCTTTTGGGTAGACTAGAGGGAGGGCTTTTAGGATTTCCTTGTGGAAGTTCCCCAGTGACAACATCCCCTCCTGGGTGTTGTAATCCCACCGTGGGGCCTCCTTTGTGGGGAAAATCAGCTCGCAGTCCCTTCCTTCGTCAACGTCCCCTTTTGTGACTGATGCTTGGGCGGTCACTAACAGCCTGCGCTTCTCTTCCTGAGTAAGGAGGGTGGAGAGGAGGGTCATGACATCTGCCGAAGAAGGGCGGTGTGTGTAGAAGATGGTCCTAAACAATTCAGTCATGGCGGTGGGGTCCTCAGCAAGGGGAGGGGTGGTCCCCTTCCAAGAAAGGAGGTCGCTCATGGAGAAAGGGACATGTACGAAAACCTTACTCCCTCCTCCCCCTATGACTTCCCTTAAGGGTGCCACCACAGAGGTGCCTGCAGCTGGGGTGGCATGGCTCCTAAGGCTTTCCTTTGTGATAAGAGGCTCAAAAGGGTCCGGGTGAGGGGAAGGTAGGGGGGCGACTGCTGTAGCGGGGGTCGTGCTGGGGGGGCTGGGAGCCGGAGCGGGGAGAGCAGGGCGGGTGGAAGCTGAGAACGGGGGATCGAGGCCGGCCAGCCCCGATGGAGGAAAGGTAGCCTGACTGAAGCTGGAGGAAAGGCTCAAGAGAGTTAGTGGTGAGGGCCTGGGCCAAGACAGAGGAGAGGATGAGCCTAGGATCGGCGGCAGGGGTGGCCAATTGGGGGGGGGGGCACCCTGAGGGAAAGCGAAGACTCGGGCCGTGCGGGACGGCCGCCGGCGGAGTCGGGGAAGGAGGGAGAGAGGGTGGGGGCGGGAAAAAAGGCGAAGCGGCCGGGGCGGGCACAGCTAGGAGCTCAGGCGGGGGTGGGGGCAGATAAGAAGGATCCGCCGGCTCGTGAGCCGGTGGGGGTGTTGGCGGTGTCGGGGAAGGTCGAAAGGGAACGGGACGAGCCTGGGGAGAAAAAGGTGCAGCGGGGATCTCGGGGGGAGGAGAGGGGGCGGTCTCTCCTCCGGACAGTGAACAAGGGGGCGTGGTTCTGGGACAGGGAGTCTCCCGGACGGACCAGGCTGTGGCGAGGCCGCCGGGCGGTAGGGAGGGGGGCAAGAAAGTTCTAACAGGTCGTCCTCCTGTGCGGGGAGGACGTCAGCGAGGGAACCTTTGGGCAGAGGGTGCCGGTTTCCGGCTTCCTTGCACGGTAGAAGCCGGTCCCCACTCTTCCCAGGATCTCCCTTGCGGCTCAGGGTCAAAAAGGAAGTAGCATAGGCCAGATCTTCCCAGCTTCTGTCCCCATAGCAGCGGGCTTGCAGCTGAAGAATCAGCTGTTCGTCCAGCGAGCCGTAGGGAGGCCATGCTTGGCCTCCCTCGAGGGGCAGAAGTGGCCACTTCCTGGTACACAACCTGATCATCTTGGCAGAGGAAAGGGACGACTCCCTATCTCGATCCCACTGGGCCAAGATCCGTCCTAACGGTGAACTTGGTGGGACCGAACATCTTCGGGGAGCGAGGCAATTTCCCATTTTTCAAAAAAGGCTGTGTACCCCTGATTCATCTCAGTTAAGGGAGCAGGGGTCCAACCGTTTAAACGTACTCCCAGGTTCGTACACCCCCAAACTGGAAAGCTACCTTCCTTTGGGGAAGTCTTCAGAAAGTCACAACAAGGCCTAGTGCCCCTTGCTCTGTCACCCCCTCGGACTGCAAAACGCAAAGATAGACTGCCTCCAATACCCGCCTAGGATGCCAGATGTTCGCGCAGAGGGGGCAGGACTTTGTTACACCGAGGTCCCTTTGAGTCGCGTTGACTCCTGGCAACCTCCCACCTGCCCGCAATGCACAACCGACATCTTGCTTTTTTATTTTTCCCACTTCCGGATTCCTACCCCTTCCCCTTTTCTCTCGGTGGTGTGATTCCTTAATGGAAGTCCCAGGCACTTCCTTTGTTTCCCTAGTGCCAAAGCCCCAGTTCAGTGCCCAACAGGAAAAGGTCTGAGTGGGCAGAAAGAAGCCCTGAGTGGCCACTCCTCAGCTTTTCCCCAGGACCCTGACCCAAGGTTTTCCCACTGAGGAATTCTAGCTTGAACAGCATCACGATAAAACCAGGACATTTCCCCCCAGCACCACCAAAACTCACACATGGCAACAACACATTGGACCCCATAAACAGCCCACAGCAAGACAAAAGCCAAATACAAAGGCGCGCACAAGAGAGTGCGCACGAGAGAGGGAGAGAGCACGCGAGAGAGAGAGCGAGAGCATGTGCAAGAGAGAGTGTGAGAGAGAATGCACGTGCGAGAGAGAGAGCACGCACGAGAGAGAGCGCAAGAGACGGAGGGGACAGAGCAGAGACTTTGCCGGGAGGAGTGAGGAGGGGCATGAGAAAGGGGAAAGAGGGGCGCAGACCAGTTTTGGGGTTTTTTGGTCTGTGATCTGCCCCCCCGGCTTGTGCCCCTAGGCCATGGCCTCGTTGGGCTTATGGGTAATCTGGGCAAGGTGATGGGCACACTGGGTGCAGTGCCTAAAGACTTTGGCCTGCACTTAAACACAATTGGCGCTGACAAAATTACCATTTGCCAGCTGCAGAAGGCCACCTTACTGGGATCTTGGGAAGGGTCCGACGGGTCATCCAATACAACAGCCAGCAGAGTGTCTACTGTGTACTCATCTTGTGTTAATAATAATAATAATAACAGTAATAATAATGATTGGGGCTGCAGTGGTACAATGGGTTAAACCCTTGTGCTGTTGCCAGGGCCGGCCCCTCCCATTCCGCCGACTACGCGGCTGCGTAGGGCGACGGCACCTGGGAGGGGCATTGCCACCTGGGAGGGGCACCGCCGCGCCGGCCGCCCCACCCCACCGCTGCGCCTCCGCAGCCAGCCGCGCCGCTGGGTGGAGGCGTGCTCGGGAGCTAGTGCTGCCCATGCTGTGCCTCTGCCGCTGCCGGTGCCGCGCCCTCACGCAGCCACGCGGGTTGCACTCGCACGGCCGCGGGATGCCACCATGCGTGCACCATTGCATGGGATGCACTCGCGCGGCCACGCGGAATGCCACCGCACGTGTGTGGCGGCGCGGGATGGCCGCCAGGCGTGCACAGCAGGACGCACTTGCGCAGCCGGGCGGGACGCCACCGCGCATGCGCAGCCGGCTGCGTGAGGGCATCCAGGAGCCACGGGGGGGGCAAAATAAGGTTTGCGTACCCCCCCGGGAGAGGTAAGGCCGCCCCTGGCTGTTGCTGACCTGAAGGTTGGCAGTTCAATTCCGTGGGACAGGGTGAGTTCCCACTGTTAGCCCTAGCTTCTGCCAACCAAGCAGTACAAAAACATGCAAATGTGAGTAGATCAATAGATACTGTCTCAGCGGGCAAAAAGACACTCCACGCACTCTTGCCGGCCACATGACCAGGAGGTGTCTACAGACAACGCATGCTCCTTGGTTTAGGAATGGAGACGAACACCTCCTCCAAAGCCAGAGATTAGCACTGCCTCCAGAAGCCAGAAATGAGAGGAGAAGCCTTTGCCTGTGTATTTCTGTTTCAATGTATGTCATTGTAAACAAGGCATTGAATACTTGCCTGTGCCTGTTTATTATATACTGTAAGGGCCCTTGGAGAGAAGAGCAGAATATAAATAACGTGTTGTTGTTGTTTTTGTTGTCAGGGGTGGATCTAACGTTACGCGAACTACGAAGCCGCATAGGGCGCCACATAGTCAGGGGCGCATCCGGCCGCCAGGCTCAGCGCATGCGCATTTGGTGCGGTGGCACCTCCGGCTGCAAAACGCTCCTCCTTTTTCGGCCTCGTGTACTGCAATTTGCGTCTGCGGCCTGCTGGAATCGTGCCGCACCAAATGCGCATGCGCGGAACCCGCAGCAGCACGAGGAGGCTCACCGCACGAGGCCAGAGAGGAGGAGGAGTAGGCATTGTTGTTGGGGGGGGGGAAATGTTTTCACTTACCATTGAAAATATCTTAGTCCTGTCCTGGGTGTTGTTGTTGTTCCCCAGGAGAGCTGACTTTGCCTCCATTTCGATGTATTCCATACTAGCTTGGGGACCCGGCGGTGCCCGGGTTATTTGAGAAAGGCATTGTGTGCCAAGGTTGGTTCCTATTACATGTTTATGTGGCTTGCAGTGGTCTCAGGAACTTAGTGAAGGTACTGCAAGTCCCATTGGCCATGGTCCATCCCCCTCCAAACAGCACCAGGATGTAGAGTGGGTCATGGGGGCTCTGTGTGTCACATTTGGTCTTGATCATTCTTTGGATGAGGGTTGCTGCGGTCTTGGAAGGTGAGTGAAAGTATTTCAAGTCCCATCATCTGTGGTCCGTCCTCCTTGAAACAGCACCAGGGTGTAGAGTGGGTCAAGGGGGCTCTGTGTGCTAATTTTGGTCTGTATTGGTCATTGGGTGACATCACGGCTGGACTACTGTAATGCCTTGTACGTGGGGTTGCCGCAGTCAACCACTCGTAAAATCCAGCTGGTGCAGAATGCAGCCGCCAGACTCCTCACCGGGACACCACTGAGATGCCATATCGCGCCATCTCTGCAGCGCCTGCACTGGCTGCCAGTCGAGCTCAGAGCCATCCACAAGATCCTGTCGCTTACCTTTAAGGCCCTCCATGGTGCCGGCCCAGCTTATTTAAAAGACCGCTTGTCCGAACCAGCTCATTTAAGGTCGCCGCGCTCAGGAAACAGGGACCTTCTCCGCATCCCAGGTGTGAGTGAGGCCCGCCTCGACACCACGAGACGGAGAGCTTTTTCCATCGCGGCCCCTGTCCTTTGGAACTTGATGCCGGCGGATCAGAGAGCTATCCGGGACATGCCCCAGTTCCTGACCGCACTGAAGACCTGGCTCTTCCGAAAGGCTTATGGCTAAGGACACCTCCCAGACTTAGCCTGAGCTACTGGAACTATTTTAATTAATCTTTTTATTCTTTTAGCTTTTAACTATTGAATTCTTTTATGTGTTTTTGTGTGTAAGTCGCCCGGAGCACTGACGTGGAGGGCGACTCATAAATAATAAAATCAATCAATCAATCAATCAATTGGGTGAGGGCTGCGTTGTGAAGTGGGCCATTGGGCCCCTGTGTGCCAAGTTTGGTCCTGATCCGTCACTGCTGTGGGCCGCAGTGTCTGACCGCCTGAGGCCTTTCCTTTTCCCTCTGTGTCAGCTTAGAATGTTGGACTGTGGATGACCAATCGGAGTCCTTTATGCAAAAACCATTTCAGTGGCAACCAATCCCCTCTGTCTGGGGCCGTAGAATGTTGGAATTCTGAGGCTGGCCAATCAGAGTCCTTTATGCAAATAATACAAAGTGGAAAAGACAGCGTGTAGGCTGATAAGTAAACAATAAAGGCAAATACACAATGGGCAATTATGTGAGCAATAATAGAGTCATCTCTAGTTCATACACATATATTGTTACACTATATGTGTATGAACTAGAGATGACTCTATTATTGCTCACATAATTGCCCATTGTGTATTTGCCTTTATTGTTTACTTATCAGCCTACACGCTGTCTTTTCCATTTTGTATTTTGTATATGTGGAACAGCCCGTTTTTTGCTTGCTTTATCCAAATAATCCCATATCGAAACGCTGTCACATATTCCTTGGCACCTCCGCACCTCCCGGAAAATGAACATTCCATTTCCAACGGAAAAAAAAACTGTCTTTTGGCTAACTCAAGCATTCAGTTGCATTCTGTTTTGCTTGCCAATCAGAGTCCTTTATGCAAATTTTCTGTCAGTGGCAACCAATGCCCTCTGTCTGGTGCCTTAGAGCAATGTTTCTCAACCAGTGTGCCGTGGCACACTAGTGTGCCGTGAAGGACCTCCTGCTGTGCCGCGAGAAAAGCTCTCTGCCCCCCTTCCTTCCCCCCTCCTCCTGCCGAACTCCTGCTGCTTGGGGGAGAAGGAAGAAGGGCCGGGCGGCGGCGAAGAAAAAGAAGAAGGGGCTGGGGCCCTGCCTCCTTCGGCCGTTTCCCCAGCCAGCCTCCAATCTGCCATGACTCTCGCCCCTCGCTCGCTGAAGCCGCGTGGAGAAGGAGCCCCGCCCACTGAAGCCCGTCCACCGCTCATGCTCCTCCTCTGTGGGAGAGCTGAAGCTGGGGGGAGGGGGCGGGGCATGGTGTGGCCTGGCTCCACCCCTTCCCCTCAGCTTCGGCACTCCCAGCAGCTGCTCCAGCCTTGAGGGGACAGTGCCAAGCCAGCATTGTGCTGGCTCTGCCACCACTGGCTTGGCACTGCCCCCTCAAGGCTGGAGCAGCTGCTGGGAGAGCTGAAGCTGGGGGAGGGGGCGGGGCATGGTGTGGCCTGGCTCCACCCCTCCCCCGGATTTGGCACTCCCAGCAGGCCACCATTCCCCAGCTGTTCTTTACTGTGTTAGAGTGTCATTTTGGTTGGTGGTGTGCCCCCGGATTTTTTTAATGTTAAAAGTGTGCCGCGATTCAAAAAAGGTTGGGAAACACTGCCTTAGAGTGTAGGAGTTCTGAGGCTGGCCAATCAGAGTCCTTTATGCAAATAATCTGGTGCCTTAGAGTGTCGGTGTTCTGAGTCTGGCCAATCAGTGTCCTTTATGCAAATAATCCCACCGTGGCAACCAATCGAAACACTGGCACATATTCCTCCCTCTGCACTTCCGCACCGCCACAAACACTGACTTTTATTATATACATAGATAGATAGATGTTACTGGTTTCAAAATCCTGGTAAGCAGGGCTTCCTTCCATAATAATGATGGCTGTTGACTGATTCTATTATAGGTCAAGGCCCAGCCAAGAGCATGAGCAGCAAATGAAGGTGCTCCTTGCCTCCCCAAAACCGGATCCCAGCACAGATGGCAGCTGAAGGGGGAAAACACAGCTCCTTGGGTCCCATCTGAACTCAAACAAACAAACTGAACTTCCTTCAGGCTGAAACAGTGCCTTCTCCGGGGTCACGAATAAGACGTCACCCCAAAAGAAGATGACGGATGATGATGCTGCTTCGCGGGGAAACTTGCCAATTTATTTAAGCTGTTTATTTAAATCAGCAGAGGAAATCTTAGCGGGGTTGTCAATGAGTGGCTGTTGTTAATTGCTACTTTGTGTATACTGAAGTTTGCAAAACATTGTACGCATTTGACATTATTTTCTGGCCATGCTGTTTACAATTCATTGGATGCTTTTGTTGTACGTCACCAATAAAGGTTAACGTTCTACAGCAGGGGTGCTCACACTTTTTCAGCATGGGAGCTACTGATTAAAAAACCAAGTCCCAAAGATCACCTACCCAGAAATGTAAAACGTATAACTATTTTCTTATTTATTTATTTATTTATATTTATTATTCATTTTATGTACCGCTCCTTCCAGCAGGCTCGGGGCAGTTTACATAAAATGAAGTTATAAAACATCAACATTTCAATTTAATAACAACAATATAAAACAGAGCATAAAAATACATCCACCCCATTTCCACCTGCCATTTCTACCACACTGCCATATTACCACACATATTATCAGCCAGAAAGTAAGAAGAGAGGCTTTTGAACTGCAAGGCCATTTAATACTCAGCAAGGTAAACAAAGGGGCATGCAAAAATACATCCAACCACCCCATTTCTCCCACATTTCCATATTCCCCAACATATATTTCTCAAGGAACAAAGCAAGCAGAGAGGCTTTGGAGCTAAAAGGCCATTTTTAAACATTAAAAATAAACAAAGAGACATGCCACAGGACAATCAAGCACCCACCCCAAAGTAAAAAGACCGACCTTTGAGATGCGGTAAGGAAATGACCCCAAAGCGTCCTTCTTCTCCTCCTCCGTCATTGCTCCTATTTCCACGCCGCCAGCATGCGTGCTGCCTCCAAGAGCTCACGAGAAGTCCGAGAGGCAGAATGGGCGCTTCTGCGCATGCACGCGGGCCAGCCATGCATCGCGTCATTCAGGCCCGCCCCTGGTCTCTCCTACGACTCTGAGTGGCTGGAGAAGGACGGAGGGAGGAGGAGGAATCCAAAAGAGGGGGCCCAATTCTGCCTCTTGAACTCTGGAGCTTTTGGAGGCGGCGCGCGAGCAGGGAGGAGCAACGACGGAGGACTTCTTTGCAGCGTGCAGGGGTGCGTGAAGAGGACAAACTGCAAAAAACCTGGTCAGGGGCCTGAAGATCACCAGGATGAAGTCCAAAGATCACCCTGGTGATCCCGATCACCATTCTGAGCACCCCTGTTCTACAGAATATCTTTAAGGAGCTTGTAAAATGACATTTACAACTCAAGAACAAAAAAAAGGTGTTACACAGTGTAATTAAAGTGGTATCAAACAACTATTAATTTACAAATGGGGCAAAAAGTAACATAAAGGACTATTACTATTCATTGACACATGGGGCTGAAGCTTGCAGTTGTATCTACTAGGCCTGGGCAATCATGGTTCTAAAGTATTTACAAAACCAAAGTTCTGGTGGTGAACACTAGGTGGCGCTGGTCTGGTGCTTTGCTTCTACAGTCTTGCTAAAGTTCTGGTGGTGCACAGTTCAGAACTCTAACAAAACTTTCAAAACTTCATTATTAGTTCATTATTGGCAATTTTTAAGACAGAACCAATTAGGAACTGCCAATGATAATGAAGTTTTGAAAGTTTTGTTAGAGTTCTGAAATGTTCACCACCAGAACTTTAGCAACACTGTAGAAGCAAAGCACCAGCGCCACCTAGTGTTCACCACCAGAACTTTAGCAACACCGTAGAAGCAAAGCACCAGCGCCACCTAGTGTTCACCACCAGAACTTTAGCAACACTGTAGAAGCAAAACACCAGCGCCACCTAGTGTTCACCACCAGAACTTTAGCAACACCGTAGAAGCAAAGCACCAGCGCCACCTAGTGTTCACCACCAGAACTTTAGCAACACTGTAGAAGCAAAGCACCAGCGCCACCTAGTGTTCACCACCAGAACTTTAGCAACACTGTAGAAGCAAAGCACCAGCGCCACCTAGTGTTCACCACCAGAACTTTAGCAACACTGTAGAAGCAAAGCACCAGCGCCACCTAGTGTTCACTACCAGAACTTTAGCAACACTGTAGAAGCAAAGCACCAGCGCCCCTTGGGTTCACCACCAGAGCTTTAGCAACACTGTAGAAGCAAAGCACCAGCGCCACCTAGTGTTCACCACCAGAACTTTAGCAACACTGTAGAAGCAAAGCACCAGCGCCACCTAGTGTTCACCACCAGAGCTTTAGCAACACTGTAGAAGCAAAGCACCAGCGCCACCTAGAGACTGGGACATGGAACAACAGCTTCAAAGTACAATAAAGGAGATTCCACCTGAACATTAGGACGAACTTCCTGACTGTGAGAGCTGTTCCATATACAAAACAAGGGCTTAAAAGCCAATAAACAACTGCAAAAGTTGTTCTGGCTCTTTATCCTCACTGCACCTTCCATATCCTTGGGAGGAGGAAATGTGTTTATTCCTTTGGAAGGAATGCCATGAAGACACACATCGCTTGTAGGGGGGGGGCTCCTTCCTCCTCACTGAAGGAAGGAGGGGCGGGGCCGGCGTGAGCGGGAGGCGGCGCGGCGGGACTTCCCTCTGCCTCCTCCTCATTCGCGTCGGCATCGGCCCTGCCCCTCCTTCCTTCACTGGGGGCCGCGTCACCGAGTGAGGGGGAAGCCGCGTCAGTGGCCCTAGGGATCGAACCTTTTTTTTAAAAAAAAAGTATTTTTTTTTAATTTTGGGGGGTCCGGACTTGCTGCCCCCCCATGGCTGCCGCCCTAGGCCATGGCCTAGGGTGGCCTTATGGGTAATCCGGGCCTGAGTTGGACTATATATATGGACCTTTTCCTCTTCTCCTCCCTCTTCTTTGGAGCTCCCTCGTGAATGATGTGGTATTGTATGCCTAATTAACATGTTTTCAAAATATAGATTTTGCATATATACTGTATAGAATTTTGTTTATTGTGTAGTACAGTGTTTCCCAACCTTTTTTGAGCCGCGGCACACTTTTAACATTAAAAAAATCCGGGGGCACACCACCAACCAAAATGACACAAAATGACACTCTAACACAGAAAAGAACGGCTGGGGGATGGTGGCCTGCTGGGAGCAGCTGCTGGGAGTGCCAAAGCCGGGGAGGGGGCAGAGCCAGGCTGTACCATGCCCTGCCCCCTACCCCCAGCTTCACATCTCCCAGCAGCTGCTCCAGCCTTGAGGGGGCAGTGCCAAGCCAGCGGTGCCAGAGCCAGCACAATGCTGGATTGGCACTGTCCCCTCAAGGCTGGAGCAGCTGCTGGGCGGTGCGAGGCGGGAGGGGGCAGAGCCAGGCTGTGCCATGCCCCTCCCCCTCCCCAGCTTCAGCTTTCCTACAGGCCGCGCCATGCCCCGCCCCTCCCCCAGCTTCAGCTCTCCCGGCCGCGCCATGCCCCGTCCCCTCCCCCAGCTTCAGCTCTCCTACAGGCCGCGCCATGCCCCCCCCCCCCCCAGCTTCAGCTCTCCTACAGGCCGCGCCATGCCCCGCCCCCTCCCCCAGCTTCAGCTCTCCTACAGGCCGCGCCATGCCCCGCCCCCCCCCCAGCTTCAGCTCTCCTACAGGCCGCGCCATGCCCCGTCCCTCCCCCCCAGCTTCAGCTCTCCTACAGGCCGCGCCATGCCCCTCCCCCTCCCCCAGCTTCAGCTCTCCTACAGGCCGCGCCATGCCCCGTCCCTCCCCAGCTTCAGCTCTCCTACAGGCCGCGCCATGCCCCCGTCCCCTCCCCAGCTTCAGCTCTCCTACAGGCTGCGCCATGCCCCGCCCCCTCCCCCCAGCTTCAGCTCTCCTACAGGCGGCGCCATGCCCCGCCCCCCCCCCAGCTTCAGCTCTCCTACAGGCCGCGCCATGCCCCCGTCCCACCCCCCCAGCTAGCTCTCCTACAGGCCGCGCCATGCCCCGCCCCTCCCCCAGCTTCAGCTCTCCTACAGGCCGCGCCATGCCCGTCCCCTCCCCCAGCTTCAGCTCTCCTACAGGCGGCGCCATGCCCCGCCCCCTCCCCCCGCTTCAGCTCTCCTACAGGCCGCGCCATGCCCCGTCCCTCCCCCCAGCTTCAGCTCCTCCTGCAGGCCGCGCCATGCCCCGTCCCCTCCCCAGCTTCAGCTCTCCTACAGGCCGCGCCATGCCCCGTCCCCTCCCCCCAGCTTCAGCTCTCCTACAGGCGGCGCCATGCCCCGCCCCCCCCCGCTACAGCTCTCCTACAGGCCGCGCCATGCCCCGCCCCCTCGCGCCAGCTTCAGCTCTCCTACAGGCCGCGCCATGCCCCGCCCCCTCCCCCCGGGGTCAGCACTCCTACAGGCCGCGCCATGCCCCATCCCCGCCCCCCAGCTTCAGCTCTCCTACAGGCCGCGCCATGCCCCGCCCCCCCCCAGCTTCAGCTCTCCTACAGGCCGCGCCATGCCCCGCCCCCTCCCCCCAGCTTCAGCTCTCCTACAGGCCGCGCCATGCCCCGCCCCCTCCCCCCAGCTTCAGCTCTCCTACAGGCCGCGCCATGCCCCCCCCCCCCCAGCTTCAGCTCTCCTACAGGCCGCGCCATGCCCCGCCCCCTCCCCCCCGCGTCAGCTCTCCTACAGGCGCGCCATGCCCCGCCCCTCCCCAGCTTCAGCTCTCCTACAGGCTGCGCCATGCCCCGCCCCGTCCCCCCAGCTTCAGCTCTCCTACAGGCGGTGCCATGCCCCGCCCCCCCCCCCCAGCTTCAGCTCTCCCTACAGGCGCGCCATGCCCCCCCCCTCCCCCAGCTTCAGCTCTCCTACAGGCCGCGCCATGCCCCGTCCCTCCCCCAGCTTCAGCTCTCTTACAGGCGGCGCCATGCCCGCCCCTCCCCCAGCTTCAGCTCTCCTACAGGCCGTGCCATGCCCCGCCCCTCCCCCCCAGCTTCAGCTCTCCTACAGGCCACGCCATGCCTCGCCCCCCCCCCAGCTTCAGCTCTCCTACAGGCCACGCCATGCCCCGCCCCTCCCAGCTTCAGCTCTCCTACAGGCCACGCCATGCCCCGCCCCTCCCCCAGCTTCAGCTCTCCTACAGGCCGTGCCATGCCCCGCCCCCTCCCCCCAGCTTCAGCTCTCCTACAGGCCGCGCCATGCCCCGCCCCCCCCCCCCAGCTTCAGCTCTCCTACAGGCCGCGCCATGCCCCGCCCCCTCCCCCCAGCTTCAGCTTTCCTACAGGCCGCGCCATGCCCCGTCCCCTCCCCTCAGCTTCAGCTCTCCTACAGGCGGCGCCATGCCCCTCCCCCTCCCCCCCAGCTTCAGCTCTCCTACAGGCCGCGCCATGCCCCGCCCCTCCCCCCAGCTTCAGCTCTCCTACAGGCGGCGCCATGCCCCGCCCCCTCCCCCAGCTTCAGCTGTCCTACAGGCCGCGCCATGCCCCGCCTCCCCCCAGCTTCAGCTCTCCTACAGGCCGCGCCATGCCCCGCCCCTCCCCAGGCTTCAGCTCTCCTACAGGCCGCGTCATGCCCCGCCCCCGCCCCCCGCTTCAGCGCTCCGACAGGCCGCGGCATGCCCCGCCCCTCCCCCCGCTTCAGCTCTCCTACAGGCCGCGCCATGCCCCGCCCCCCCCCCCAGCTTCAGCTCTCCTACAGGCCGTGCCATGCCCCCCCCCTCCCCCAGCTTCAGCTCTCCTACAGGCCGCGCCATGCCCCGCCCCCTCCCCCAGCTTCAGCTCTCCTACAGGCCGTGCCATGCCCCGCCCCTCCCCCAGCTTCAGCTCTCCTACAGGCCGCGCCATGCCCCCCCCCCTCCCCCAGCTTCAGCTCTCTTACAGGCCGCGCCATGCCCCGCCCCCTCCCCCAGCTTCAGCTCTCTTACAGGCCGCGCCATGCCCCGCCCCTCCCCCCAGCTTCAGCTCTCCTACAGGCCGCGCCATGCCCCGCCCCTCCCCCCAGCTTCAGCTCTCCTACAGGCCGCGCCATGCCCTGCCCCCTCCCCCCAGCTTCAGCTCTCCTACGGAGGAGGAGCATGAGCGGTGGACGGGCTTCAGTGGGCGGGGCTCCTCCTCCACGCGGCTTCAGCGAGCGAGGGGCGAGAGTCATGGTGGGAGTCATGGCGGATTGGAGGCTGGCGGGGGAAATGGCCGTAGGCGGAGGCGCCCCGGGGCCTTCTTCTTTTTCCTCGCCACTGCCCGGCCCTTCCTCCTCCCCCAAGCAGCAGGAGTTCGGCAGGAGGGCGGGGAGGAAGGGGGGCAGAGAGCTTTTCTCGCGGCACAGAAGAAGGTCCGTCACGGCACACTAGTGTGCCACGGCACACTGGTTGAGAAAGACTGGTGTAGTACTTGTGAGAGCTGTTCAGCAGTGGAACTCTCTGCCCCAGAGTGTGGTGGAGGCTCCTTCTTTGGAGGCTTTCAAACAGGGACTGGATGGCCATCTGTCACGGGTGCTTTGAATGCAATTTTCCTGCTTCATGGCAGAATGGGGTTGGACTGGATGGCCCATGAGGCCTCTTCCAATTCTATGATTCTATCTCAGAAAACCACTCCCTTTGCAAACTTTGTCGAAATGCTTCCTTCCAAATCGTTTGAAGGGGAAAAGTTCACCTTTCAGGTCTGACTCGGCTCCATCGTTGTTGTGACTCCGATCTCCTCTAAATTCCTTGGAAATTAATAACCCTGCCCTTCTCCAAGAACTCCAAAACCTAGGAGACGGGTCTCTCATTAAACCGGATAAGCCGCCCCAAACGCGGCAGGGGCTTAATCAGGAGCCAAACAACGACAACACACCGGAGGACGTTGTTGTGGCTCTTTATCCTCACTGCACCTTCCATATCCTTGGGAGGAGGAAAGGTGTTTATTCCTTTGGAAGGAATGCCATGAAGACACACATCTCTTGAAGCCAAGTCAAAGGGCGCCGTGGAGCCGACAACACGTCCTGTTTGTCCATCAGCAGGAGAAAATCTCAAGCTGGGCCTCTTAACTGTTTCGTGTCGCCGGGCAAAAGTAAACCCAAGTGGCAACTGCGTCACAACGTCAACAGCTTCTTCCCAGTTTCTTCCCTTTGCTGCTTTCCAAGGTTTTTGAACCCAACGTTGACTTGGAATGGCTTTTGCGCAACTTTTGGACCAAGTTGGCAGCATGGGCCGCTTCCAGGTCCTCAACGTGCTGCTGCTGTGCTTTCCGACACTCTTCATGGCCACCCATAACTTATTGCAGAACTTCACAGCGGCGGTGCCGGGTCACCATTGCCGCATCTCTGCCAACTTCACATGCGGCGACAATGCCAACGGAAGCGTGGATTGCCGACATCTCTTCATCCCGACAGACGGCAAGCGGATGCTACGGAAATGTCGGCGGTTTGTCACCATCCAGCGGCAGGCCCTGGACCCCAATTTCACCGGACTGGAAGGAACGGAGTCTCAGGAGGAACCTTGTCTGGATGGATGGGTTTACGAGGAAGAGGTCTTTGCATCCACCGTCGTAACAGAGGTAGGCTGGTGGGCACCATTGAGGGACTTTTCCGGGTATAGATGGAAAGTGGGACAGAGGGGAGATTCTGGTTTGGCTTGTGGGACTTCTACAACAAAACTTGTAATCACGATATTTTAGAGTTGGAAGAGACCCCAAGTACCATCCAGTACAACCCCATGAGATAGGTAGGTAGGTAGATACATAGATAGATGGATGAAAGATAGCTTCATGGAGCTGAGAGACCCCAAGGACCATCTGGTCCAACCCCATTAGATAGAGAGATAGATAGATAGATAGATAGATAGATATAGATAGATAGATAGATTGATTGATTGATTGATTTATGGAGCTGAGAGACATTAAGGATCATCTGGTCCAACCCCATGAGATAGATAGATAGATAGATAGATAGATAGATAGATAGATAGATAGATAGATAGATAGATAGATTGATTGATTCATGGAGCTGAGAGATCCCAAGGGCCATCCAGTCCAACCCCATTAGATAGATAGATAGATAGATAGATAGATAGATAGATAGATAGATAGATAGATAGATAGATAGATAGATAGATTGATTCATGGAGCTGAGAGACCTCAAGGATCATCCGGTCCAA
Organism: Anolis apletophallus; assembly: GCA_030556195.1. Taxonomy (NCBI): domain Eukaryota; kingdom Metazoa; phylum Chordata; class Lepidosauria; order Squamata; family Anolidae; genus Anolis; species Anolis apletophallus. Next base: position 6,117,871 of record JARBWK010000019.1, on the reverse strand, counting down.
CCCCATGAGATGGATGGATGGATGGATGGATGGATGGATGGATGGATGGATGGATAGATAGATAGATAGATAGATTGCTTGCTTCATGGAGCTAAGAGACCACAAGGACCATCGGGTCCAATCCCATAAGATAGATAGATGGATGGATGGATGGATGGATTCATGGAGCTGAGAGACCCCAAGGACCATCTGGTCCAACCCCATGAGATAGATAAATAGATACTTAGGTAGGTCAGGCCCAGATTAGTGGACTGTGCCGCCCAAGGCCCCCCTGTCTAAATGTCGCCCCCTGGGGGGCGGGGCCTCTTGCGGGGGGCGGGGGCGGCGTGACGGACAAGGCGCCGCCGGAAGTCCCGGCCTTAGGGAGACTCACGCGGCTTCCCCCGCTGCCGCCGCGCTCGCACCGGCGCCCCTCCTCCCTTCACTGAAGGAAAGAGTGGCGCCCGCCCGCGCAAGCGCGGCGGCAGCAGGGGAAGCTGCGTGAGTCTCCCTAGGGGCAGGACTTTCAGCGGCGCCTTGTCTGTCACGCCGGCAGCGGCTCCGCCCCTCCTCCCTTCACTGAAGGTAGGAGGGCGGAACCGGCATGAGGGAGAAGGCGCCGCTGGAAGTCCCGCCCTAGGGCGACTCACGCGGCTTCCCCGCTGCTGCCCGCTCGTATTTGGGGCACGGGTGAGCGGGGCGGCGGCGGCGAAATCCGCGTGAGTCGCCCTAGGGGCGGGACTTCCAGCGGCGCCTGGTCCGTCCCCCCGGTTCCGCCCCCTCCCTTCATTGAAGGGAGGAGGGGTGGAGCCGCTGCTGGCCTGACGGACAAGGCGCCGCCGGCAGTCCCGCCCCTAGGGCGACTCACGCGGCTTCCCCGATGCCACCGCGCTCACACCGGTGCCCCTCCTCCCTTCACTGAAAGAAGGAGTGGCGCCCGCCCGAGCGAGCGGGGCGGCGGCGGGGGAAGCCGCGTCAATCGCCCTAGGGGCAGCGGGACTTCCCCCTGGCTCCTTGTTGTCCCTCGTGCGGGCGGGCGCCACTCCTTCCTTCACCCCTTCCTTCAGGCCCGGAAATGCCACCCCCCAAACCCGTCGCCCGAGGCCATGGCCTCGGGTGGCCTTATGGGTAATCCGGGCCTGATAGGGATAATCCGGATCCGGGCCTGAGGTAGGTAGATAGGTAGATAGATCTATGGATGGATGGATGGATAGATGGATGGATTGATTCATGGAGCTGAGAGACCTCAAGGAACATCCGGTCCAACCCCGTGAGATAGATAGGTAGGTAGGTAGATCGATCAATCTATGGAGCTGAGAGACCCCAAGGGCCATTCAGTTAAACTCCATTCTACCATGCAGGAGGGCACCATGAAACCCCTCCTGGCAGAGGAGACTCCATTGGACGTTCGATCCTAGAGTTCGAAAGGACTCCAAAGGGCCATCCAGTCCTATCCCATTCTGCTATGTGGGAAGACACCATCCAACCTCTCCCAACAGATGGCCATCTAGCCTCTGCTTAAATACCTCCAAAGAAAGAGACTCCACTGGACTCTCAGTCCTAGCTGGAAGAGACCTCAAGGGCCATCCAGTCCAATCCCATTTTTCCAGGTATTAAGACAACTTCGATCCTTCCCAATAGATGGCCATTCAGCCTCTGCTTTAAAAACCTCTAGAAGAGGATATTCCTTTGGACTCTCAATCCTAGAGTTGGAACAGACCCCAATGGTCTTCCGGTGCAACCCCTTTCTGCCATGCATGAAGGCACAACCAAAGCCCTCCTGACAGATGGCCTTCTAGCCTCGGCTCAAAAACTTATAGACTCTCAATCCTAGAGTTGGAAGAGACCCCAAGGGTCATCCAGTGCAACCCCCTTCTCCCAGGTAGGAAGACACTATCAAAGCTCTCCTGACAGATGGCCATCCAGTCTCTATTTTAAAACCCACAGAGAAGGAGATTCCAGCAGACTCTCAGGAAGCGTATTTTGACCCCAAACAGCTCTGACCATCAGGATGTTTCGTTGGAATCTCTTGCCCTGCCATTTGAATCCATTGCTCTGGGTAATCTTTGCTTCCTCCTCCCCAAAAATGCCAGCCATTCCAGATCCAACATGAAATGGGCATCACTCCAAGAGGAGAGAACAATGGTGGGCATTCATTGGCTCAAAGACTATTATATCATACTAGCTGTACCCGGCACGCGTTGCTGTGCCCTATTTAGGAGATGCGAGAAAGTCTGAGTATGTAAGGGTTGGAATTGTTGTTAGTTATAGTGTTGTTGGGGCCCTGGCTGTGTCGTTGTGGGTTGTTCTGGTGGGTGGGATGTTGAAGTCCTGTGGAGTTGTTGGTGTGTGGTGTTGCTGGCGTTCTGCAGAGCTTGTGGATATACAATGTTTTTTGTCTTTCCGTCTGCTGTGTTGATGTAGAGGTTGATGCTTGTGTGGGTGGGGTACTTTGGAAGTGAGTGGAGGTACTTGAAATCCCATTATCCATGGTGTGTCCTCCTCTGAACTGCAGTCGGATGGAGTGTGGGTCATGGGGGCATTGTGTGCCAAGTTTGGTCTTTATCGGTCTTGGTTCTGGGCCACAGTGGTCTGTGGGGAATGATGGGTTTTGAAGTAGTACAAATCCCATTATCCAGGGAGGTACTTCAAGTCCCATAATCCATGGTCCACCCTCCTCCAAACTGTAGTAGAATGTAGCGTGGGTCATAGGGACTCTGTGTGCCAAGGTAGGTTACTGTAAATTCAGGCCATACACAATGTCCCATGAGCTGAGGCCTAGTCAGGAACAGCAAGTTAATGAAGCCTTACTGTCAATTCAGGCCATACACAATGTCCCATGAGCTGAGACCTAGTCGGGAAAATCAAGTTAATGAAGCCTTACTGTGAATTCAGAGCGTAAACAGCATTCCATTAAGTGAGGCCTAGTCAGGGAAATTAAGTTAATGAAGTCTTACTGTCAATTTTGGGCGTGGTCTGTGATTTGTAGGGGTGTAAATTTTCTGTGGGAAGTGAATTGCGTGTTTGTGTTTGTGCCTCAGCCCTTTGCCTTATCCTCCTCTGACAGTTTATTATGGGTCGGAATGTTCATGTTGGCTGGCCAGTACAGGAGTTATGCAAATCCGCCCTTATTGGCAGCCAATCATGTTGTCAGAATGTAGAGGCTGGGAGAGTCGTTGGCAGCCCCGGAGGATGCTGGGAAATGTAGTTTTTTGACTTGTTGTTTTGGGGGCCTTTTAGGTTTTGGGGGGGAAAGTTTCTTTGCTACAAACGTACCTTGCTTGAGGCCTATTTCTGTTGGCAATTTTGGAGTTTCTACGTTATAAGGTTTCTCTGTTTGGGACGGTCGTTCCATGACGGGAACCCTTTATATAATAGACTAGCCGTCCCCTGCCAGGTGGACTGGATGGCCTTAAGTATTTTCCGTTGCTCATAGGGGTTCTGTGTGGAAAATTTGCCCCAATTCTGTCAGCAACTACAACTCCCAAATGAGAAAATCACTTTTTTTTAGAATAATGGTCACTCCTTGGGTTAGTTAGTACAGTGTTTCTCAATCAGTGTGCCGGGGCACACTAGTGTGTCGTGAGCGATCATCAGGTGTGCCGTGGGAAATTGGAACCTCCAGGAGGGGAGGGGGGAGAGTCTAGTGTGTTGAAGTATAAAAACCCTAAGAAACCTACCTCATTAAGGGCACAAAATTACAACCAACCCCCTCCCCACCCGTTGTCTATTTGGTCTCTCCCTCTCCATGCATTGGGAAGGCCTGCCTCCCTTTCCCCAAGTAGAGACCTCCTCTTGCCTCCTGGGGGTTCTGTGTGGGAAGTTTGGCCCAGTTCTATCATTGGTGGGGTTCAGAATGCTCTTTGATTGTAGGGGAACTATAAATCCCAGCAACTACAACTCCCAAATGGCAAGGTCTATTTCCCCTGAACTCCATCTGCGTTCATATTTGGGCATATTGAGTATTCATGCCAAGTTTGGTCCTGATCCAACATTGTTTGAGCCCACAGTGCTCTCTGGATATAGGTGAACTACAACTCCAAAACCCAAGGTCAATGCCCACCAAACTCTTATAGCATTTTCTCTTGGTTATGGGAGTTTTGTGTGGGAAGTTTGTGTCTTTCTGCCATTCCTGCCAGGATATCTATGTTGTGTTCATCGAAACAGGCCCAGGTTTCACCCCGAGTGCATACATACATTTAAAAACATATTAACTATATGTATGACTGTGTTAGAGTGTCATTTTGGTTGGTGGTGTGCCCCAGGATTTTGTCAATGTAAAAAGTGTGCCGCGGCTCAAAAAAGGTTGGGAAACACTGAGTTAGTAGGTCAAATTTGGCGGCAGCTCATGCAGTGGTTTCTGAGTTATGTTAATCCCACAAACGAACATTACATTTTTTATTTATATAGATTTGCGAGCGCAGAATGGAGCAGAATCCTCCAAATTTCCTTTACTCATTGCTCCCTTCCACTTGGTTGTGTGCCTCCAACTTAGGGCGACCCAAAGGCCAACGCTTTGCAGGGTTTCCTGGGGCCGAGAGCATGTGACTCACCCAAGGTGGGTTTTCATGGTCTCCAGAGTCAACATCAAAACTGTTACACCAAAACAACAACTCCGAGGGATCTTGTCTGAACGTTAAAGTGGTGTCAAACTGCATTCATTCTATTGTGTTGATGCACTCTTGGCATCTCCATTTGGAGGAGGATCTGTGGATAAGGAGGTTTATATTTCAGGAGGATCTGCGGATACAGAGGTTTCTATTTCAGGAGGATCTGCGGATATGGAGGTTTTTATTTCAGGAGGATCTGGGGATACTGAGGTTTCTATTTCAGGAGGCTCTGAGGATACTGGGGTTTCTATTTCAGGAGGATCTGCGGATACGGTGGCTTCTATTTCAGGAGGATCTGCGGATACTGAGGTTTCTATTTCAGGAGGATCTGGGGATACTGAGGTTTCTATTTCAGGAGGATCTGTGGATACTGGGGTTTCTATTTCAGGAGGATCTGCGGATACGGTGGCTTCTATTTCAGGAGGATCTGCGGATACTGAGGTTTCTATTTCAGGAGGATCTGCGGATACTGGGGTTTCTATTTCAGGAGGATCTGCGGATACTGGGGTTTCTATTTCAGGAGGATCTGCGGATACGGTGGCTTCTATTTCAGGAGGATCTGGGGATACTGGGGTTTCTATTTCAGGAGGATCTGCGGATACGGTGGCTTCTATTTCAGGAGGATCTGCGGATACTGAGGTTTCTATTTCAGGAGGATCTGCGGATACGGTGGCTTCTATTTCAGGAGGATTTGCGGATACAGATGTTTCTATTTCAGGAGGATCTGGGGATACTGGGGTTTCTATTTCAGGAGGATCTGGGGATACTGGGGTTTCTATTTCAGGAGGATCTGCGGATACTGAGGTTTCTATTTCAGGAGGATCTGCGGATACGGTGGCTTCTATTTCAGGAGGATTTGCGGATACAGATGTTTCTATTTCAGGAGGATCTGGGGATACTGGGGTTTCTATTTCAGGAGGATCTGGGGATACTGGGGTTTCTATTTCAGGAGGATCTGCGGATACGGTGGCTTCTATTTCAGGAGGATCTGCGGATACTGAGGTTTCTATTTCAGGAGGATCTGCGGATACGGTGGCTTCTATTTCAGGAGGATTTGCGGATACAGATGTTTCTATTTCAGGAGGATCTGGGGATACTGGGGTTTCTATTTCAGGAGGATCTGCGGATACGGTGGCTTCTATTTCAGGAGGATCTGCGGATACTGAGGTTTCTATTGCAGGAGGATCTGCGGATACAGAGATTGTATTGCATATCGTTGATGATGGTCACTGACCGCAATATTGCTTCTCCTTCCTGCAGTGGGACCTGGTGTGCGACCTCCGAAACATGCAGCAAATGGCCCAGTCGATCTACATGGCTGGGGTGTTGTCGGGCGCAGTGGTGTTCGGTGGCCTCTCGGACAAGTAAGGCATCAGGGTTGGGCTCTAGATGGCAGCGTACACAGAGAAAACTACAAATCCCATCCCTGGGGCTTGATCCTTCTGCTTTTTTCACCTGTAGTTCTGAAGCTAAAGGCCCCTCTCCTGGTTGATCTCAAAGTATGAGTTTTGAATTAACATTGTATACATATGGATGTGCTCATTGATTTCAGGTGAACTATAAATCCCAGTACCTACAACTCCTAAATGCCCAGGTCAATTACCCTCAAAACCCACCAGTATTCAAATTTGGGCATATTGGGTATGCATGCCAAGTTTGGTCCGGATCCATCATTGTTTGGGTTCATAGTGCACTCTGGATGTCGGCGAACTACAACTCCTCTATCCAAGGTCTCCGATGCCTCCCCATTAATGTAGGTTTGGCCGCAAAGCCTTGCTGATCTGGTCCTGTTTCCAGATGGCCGTCTCGGGGTCCTGCGCCGCTTTCGCCCCCAGTTTCATCGCTTACTGCGCCTTCCGCTTCCTATCCGGGATGGCTCTCTCAGGCGTCGGACTCAACTGCTCCTCTCTCTGTGAGTCTCCTTCCAGCAGCCGGGGTGGGGAACTCTTGCAAAGCCTCTGAGCATGTGCAAAGAGCGTTTGCTTCTCTTCCAGCGGTGGAGTGGACCCCCATGCACCACCGGGCAACGGTCTTCATGGCGACTGGGTACAGCTACAGCGCTGGGCAGTTTGTCCTGGCTGGAGTGGCCTTTGCCATCCGGGACTGGCGCTGGCTCCAGCTTGCCGTTTCCTTCCCGTATTTTGTCTTCTTCCTCTACAGTTGGTGAGTATTTCCTCCCTGTTCTCTCCCAAATTAAGGCCGGATACGGCCCTCCAAAGTCCATGCCCTGGCCTTAAACTTTAGACTTAGTACTATGTCTGAAACAACTTGAAGGCACACAACAACAATTAGAATTAATGTGTTCAGGCCCACACTTCCTACTAAAATACTGGTCTGTTTATGTTGGTTCTAGGATTCTAGAATCATAGAATCCTAGTGCTAGCGAACAGAATTTTGGGGTCTTGCCCTGAAGGCAGACCAGTTAGACCAGGGGTGGGCAACCTCCCGCCCGTGGGCCGGATGCAGCCCGGCAGCCTATTCTGTCCGGCCCAGGGAGAAGGGCGTCGGGGGCAGGGCCAAGAGGAAGGGGTGCCGCTGCCACCATCCCATCGCGGGCTCTGTGGGGCCTGTGTCGGCAGACAGGCCGAAGGAGTGGCGGCTTTGGAGTGCCTGCCATCCCTGGAGGCGATCCGGGCCTGCAGCAGGAGCATTCGGCGACCTACGCCGGCTGATCGCCCTGGCGACCCAGAAGACTTGATCGTTGACTGCTCCCCCTGCAGGCCCAGATTGCCTCCAGGGATGGCAGGCACTCCATAGCAGGGTGATCAACTGGGGAACGGCTGGGGGCGAGAGCGGGCGGAGGCCTGCAGCCTCCGATTGCCTGCTGCTCTGCTCTCCTCTGCTGCGGCAGCGACTGGGTCCGCTTTGCCATCCTCTGGGCTGGGTCCATTGGGCCATTCCATTAAAATGTAATTTAATTTTAGTGGTTTTTATTATTATTTTATAATAATATTATAATAATATAATAAATAATATAATATAATGTTATATTATATTATAATTTCAATATATTATAATGTCTATATGTATACTATAATATAATAATTATGATATTAATACTAATAATATATGAATATTTCTTGATATATTAATATGTTAATATTAATGATGTATAATATATAGTAAATACAGTTTGATACAGTCGATTATGATCTATTGACTCACCGCCTTGCCAGGGCCGGAGTTAGGGGGACAGCCCTTAATTGGGTGACCTCCTTCCTCCGGAACCGGCTACAGCGAGGGAGGGGCAAGATGTCTCCGGGGTTTCCCGCTTCTTTGCGGGGTTCCTCAGGGGCTATTCTCTCCCCCTCTTATTTAACATCTATATGCGACCACTTGCCCAGCTGGTGCGTAGTTTTGGGCTGGTGTGCCATCAGTACGCTGATGACACCCAGCTTATCTTGAAGATGGAGGGCAGCCTCGAATCCGTACCCGATAACTTCCATCGTTGCCTTGAGGCCGTCACTGGATGGCTGCGAGCCAGTAGGTTGAAGGTGAATCCGGCAAAGACGGAGATCCTGTGGCTGGGTCCTCCGGGCTGTAGGGATGTTCAGCTTCCAACCCTGGACGGCGTGACATTATGTCCGTCGCCCTCTCTTAAGAGCTTAGGAGTAACCTTGGACCCCCTGTTATCGATGGAGGCCCACGTCTCCAGCGTCAGCAGGGTAGCATTTTTCCATCTTCGCCAGGCGAGGAAGCTGGCCCCCTACTTGTCCCGGCGCGACTTAGCCACAGTGGTCCAAGCCACGGTCATCTCGAGGCTGGACTACTGTAACGCTCTTTACATTGGCCTTCCTCTGTCGGTAATCCGGAGACTCAAGCTGGTGCAGAACGCTGCAGCGCGACTCCTGGCAGGGGTCCCGATTGGCCACCACATCACGCCAATCCTGCGCGAACTGCACTGGCTCCCAATTGAATGCCGGATTGCCTTCAAAGTGCTAGTCCTGACTTTTAAGGCCTTACATGGTCTGGGGCCAGTGTACCTGCGGGACCGCCTTGTCCCATATCATCCCACCAGATCACTGCGCTCCGAAGAGCTAAATCTCCTGGTCATCCCAAATGTGAAGACCTACCATCTGTCCGCAACCCGCCGCCGGGCTTTCTCTGTTGCAGCCCCAACCCTGTGGAACGCACTGTCCGCTGGCATCCGTGCCACCCAGGGCCTCCTCCCGTTCAGGAGAGCAGTTAAGACATTGCTGTTCCAACAAGCCTTCGGAGTTAGCTAGACTGTAGCTCGCACCGCCTAGCTGTCAGCCCACTGCGACTCCATTTGTTGTTTCAACTGTTCCAATTGTAATTCCATCTTAATGGTATTACTGTGAGTTATTATGAGTTATCTGACAATTGTATTTTACGAACTGTTGTAAGTCGCCCCGAGCCGTTGGGGGGCGACAGACAAATGTGAAATAATAAATAAATAAATAAATAATAGAGTAAATAAATAAATAATGTAGATTAGAATGTAGTTCAGCCTTCAGGCGCGGCCCTCCATAATATTTTTTGTTTCCCGTGTGGCCCCTTGGAAAAAATAATTGCCCACCCCTGAGTTAGACCCACCAAAGAGGGTTTTAAATGGCCTGGTGAGAAAGAAAGCAAACCAATCCCCTTTCACCTAAATTTCCCAATAAAGATCTCACCAAGTTGAAGAAAAGCCACTGAGTTTTATTCAGTCCAGCTGGATATGAGGTACCAACCGCGATCCTTCGGCCATGCTAGTACAAAGCACACATGTAATACATACGTTTTTATACTTTTTCCAAAACAGAATAGTTTTTCAAGACTCCTGCCCGCTTGCCTCAATTGGCTGTGGGTCTAAGCCAATGGGAGGAAAAGAGGGGGAATGAATGGAATAATGAATCAGGGTTTTGAAGACTAAGATGTGTTAATGAAGTTTTGAGATTAGAACTTCATTATAATCCCCTGCAGTTCTGCAATCTTACCACCTATTGTTTGGGTTCTTGGAATAAATGGTTTTCATGGTTTTGGGTCATGGGTCTGGCCGTCTGTCATTTCCTAAGTGGCGTGTTCTATTTGTAGGTTCTTTCTTAAGTAAATATGTGTAGCAATTTGGCTATGTCCTCGGTTTGAGTCTTGTGAAATGACCCTCCATGTTATACAAAGGATGTGGCCAGGTAGCTTTTCCTGTCTTTTGAAATAATCATTGATACCTGGGAGAGGCTAATTAGCACTCCAGTCTTGCAAAGGCTTATGCCGGATCTCCCCCAAATGTTTGGGGCCTCCTTACAGTCAGTATACTTTATCTTTCTAAAAATGCATTTCATGGGGGTTAGGGCATGCAAAGGGAGAACTTACACAGAAGTCTAGGAAAATATAGGAAAATATCATGCTTGACTTTCATACAGCTTTGGTATTTCATACAGTTTCATAGCGAGAGAGTCCAGGGCAGGGGTGCTCACACATTTTCAGCATGGGAGCTACTGATTAAAAAACCAAGTCCCAAAGATCACCTGCCCAGAAATGTAAAACGTATAACTATTTTCTTATTTATTTATTTATATTTATTATTCATTTTATGTACCGCTCCTTCCAGCGGGCTCGGGGCAGTTTACATAAAATGAAGTTATAAAACATCAACATTTCAATTTAATAACAACAATATAAAACAGAGCATAAAAATACATCCAACCACCCCATTTCTCCCACACTGCCATATTACCACACATATTATCAGCCAGAAAGTAAGAAGAGAGGCTTTTGAACTGCAAGGTAAACAAAGGGACATGCATAAATACATCCAACCACCCCATTTCTCCCACACTGCCATATTACCACACATATTATCAGCCAGAAAGTAAGAAGAGAGGCTGTTGAACTGCAAGGCCATTTAATACTCAGCAAGGTAAACAAAGGGGCATGCAAAAATACATCCAACCACCCCATTTCTCCCACATTTCCATATTCCCCAACATATATTTCTCAAGGAACAAAGCAAGCAGAGAGGCTTTGGAGCTAAAAGGCCATTTTTAAACATTAAAAATAAACAAAGAGACATGCCACAGAACAATCAAGCACCCACCCCAAAGTAAAAAGACCAACCTTTGAGATGCGGTAAGGAAATTACCCCAAAGCGTCCTCCTCCTCCTCCTCCGTCGTTGCTCCTATTTCCACGCCGCCAGCATGCGTGCCGGCTCCAAGAGCTCACGAGAAGTCCGAGAGGCAGAATGGGCGCTTCTGCGCATGCGCCAGCCATGCATTGCGTCATCCAGGCCCGCCCCCTTTGGTCTCCTACGACTCTGAGTGGCTGGAGAAGGACGGAGGGGGGAGGAGGAATCCAAAAGAGGGGGCCATTCTGCCTATTGGACTCTGGAGCTTTTGGGCGGCGCGAGCAGGGAGCGGGGAGGAGCAACGACGGAGGACTTCTTTGCAGCATGCAGGGGCACGTGAAGAGGATCAACAGCAAAAAACCTGGTCAGGGGCCTGAAGATCACCAGGATGAGGCCTGATGATCACCCTGGTGATCCCGATCACCATTCTGAGCACCCCTGGTCCAGGGAAACAATTATTTCATATTCAGGGAGTAGAAAGAAAGTCCATCTGTGTCCTTGGGAAAAACTATAAGAGAAAAGTCCTTTTTTGCTAATAGCCAGAGGGAGAGTCCAAACACTCTGAAGTCCTTGGAAAACTATGTCTCTCAAACCACTCAGGGCTTGCCCCTGTTGGCCTGTCCGCATGCAACTCCGTGCACAAAGAGTCCATGGCTTCAGGTCAAGTGAGGCAAGAAAACAGAGAGGTAGAAATGGCTGAAGGTCTTTTGATGCCAAATCCCAGCCTTTTGTGCTAGAGATGCCAGACCACATATGCAGGAACGTTGGAACTCCCTGCTGCAGGTCAATGAAACAGGGGCTCTGGGCTCGACTTCACTAGAGTTGGAAGGGAACTCCAACCCCATTCTGCTACGCCAGTGTTTTTCAACTTTTTTGAGCCGCGGCACACTTTTTACATTTACAACATCCTGGGGCACACCACCAACCAAAATGACACAAAATGACACTCTAACACAGTTATACATATAGTTAATGTGTTTTTAAATGTATTTATACACTCAGTGTGAAACCTGGGCCTGTTTCGATGAACACAACATAGATATCCTGGCAGGAATGGCAGAAAGACACACACGAAGGTCTAGCTCAACAGCTGTCAGTCTCTCTCTCTGTTTAGTTTTTATCACAGTCACCCGGTCCTCAGGGAAAACGTACCCGGTCCTCAGGGAAGCTGGCTGGAAAGAGAGCAGCCAGACAGAAGCACACTCTGAGGCAGAGAGTTCCACTGTTGAACAGCTCTCACAGTCAGGAAATTCTTCCTAATGTTCATCCTCCTACACAGACATGCTTCCCTGTGATGTTTGCTTTTCTGCCTGCGCTGTTGTGCTCTCTCTCTCTCTCTCTTTCTCTCTCTCTCGCTATATATAAACGGCCGAAGGAGGCAGCGCCCCGGCCCCTTCTTCTTCGCCACCGCCCGGCCCTTCCTTCTCTTCCTCCCCCCGCAGCAGCACGGGTTCGGCATATTGGAGGTTTTCCCATGGCACACCTGATGATCGCTCACGGCACACTAGTGTGCCGTGGCACACTGGTTGGGAAACACTGTGCTTTGCAGTGAGACACCATCTGATCCCTCCCAATAGATGGCCATCCAGCTTCTGCTTAAAATCCTCCTGACTCCACTGGACTCTCAATTCTAGCTGTAAGAGACCTCAAGGGCCATCCAGTCCAACCCATTCTGCTACGTGGGATGACAACATCTGATCCCTCCCAATAGATGGCCATTCAGCCTCTGCTTAAAGACCTCCAGAGAAGGAGACTCCACTGGACTCTCAGTCCTAGCTGAAAGAGACCCCAAGGGCCATCCAACCCAACCCCATTTTCCCAGACGTTAAGACACCTTCCGATCCCTCCCAATAGATGGCCATCTAGCCTCTGCTTAAAGACCTCCTGACTCTACTGGACTCTCAATCCTAGCTGGAAGAGACCCCAAGGCCCATCCAATCCAACCACATTCTTCTATGCCAGGGCTGTCCAACTGGCGGCCCGCGGGCCGTATACGGCCCCCCAGCCCCTTCCCTCCGGCCCTCTAAGCTTTTTAATAAAAAATAAAAATTGAAAAATAAAATAAATAATATTTTTTTAAAAAAAAAACCTACTTCCGGGTTGGAGCAGTATCGCGAGAATACGCAGTCCACACGGGATTTCGCTGTCAACGCGAGATCACGCCGGCGTTGACAGCGAAATCCCGTGGGATTGCGTATTCGCGCGATACTCTTCGGCTACTCTACTACTGGATCACTGAGGCCCACAGACGCGACTAGGACCTACTTCGACTCAGTCGGTCGTCGCCTCTCTCGCCGTCCGGGTACTCCTGGATCCTGCGCGTTTGGAAAAGGTAGGCCGAAGCAGGGGGCTCCTCAGGGGGCTCCTCAGGGGGCTCCTCATTCTCTCCCCCATCTCCCCTCATGTATCAAATATAAAATTAAATATATTTAAAGATGAAATAAGGGGAGATGGGATACATTAAAATAAGGGGGAGGAGGATGGAATTAAATATATTTAACATTAAATTAAAATCCGGCGGGAGGGGAGGAGGGAATTAAATATATTTAACATTAAATTAAAATAAGGGGAGGGGAGGATGGAATTAAATATATTTAACATTAAATTAAAATAAGGGGGAGGGGAGGATGGAATTAAATATATTTAACATTAAATTAAAATAATTTAATATCTTATCCCTGCATTTTATCTCAGTAAAAGATTATATGCGGTAAGACACTATCTGATTCCTCCGAATAGATGGCCATTCAGCCGCTGCTTTAAAAACTCTAGAAGAGGAGACTCCGTTAGACTCTCAATCCTTGAGTTGGAAGAGACCCTAAGGGTCGTCCACTGCAACTCCCTTCTGCCATACAGGAAGGCACAATCAAAGCCCTCCTGACAGACGACCATCTGGCCTCTGCTTAAAAACCTGCAGAGAAGGTGACTCCACCACACGCTCGGTCATAGAGTTGGAAGAGACCTGCTTGTCCACTGTGATCTGCCTCACGTACAGAGGAGGAATTGTTGGAGGCTCCAGACAATGCCGTTGCTGTTGCCTGTTTTTGGCGCGCCTTCTATTTTTTAAAAAATCAGTTTTATACTAATTCATGCAATGCTTTTGATATGAAATAAATAAATTCTGCTACGGAACACAAAGTTATCGCCTCTTGTCTCCCAAAGGTGGTTCGTCGAGTCTGCCCGGTGGTACGCAACTGCGGGCAAACTGGACCAGGCGCTCAAGGAGTTGCAGAAAGTGGCGCGGATCAATGGACAGAAAGAACAAGGAGACAAGCTTACCCTAGAGGTGATGAGTTGCTGACTAGTGATGCTACTCTTCCTTTGAGCCCATGCCATCTTATTCATAGCCTTCTTGAATTGTTGTTGTTGTTGTGCCATGTCTCCATGCTGTGCAGTCCAGGGAGTTATAGTTTCCCAAGGCCCATACCCTTCTCTGGGTACATTTACACTACAGAATGAATGCTCTTGCACCCTACTTCAAATACTATAGCTCCATAATATGCGATCCTGGGAGTTATAGTTTTCCAAGGCTCATACCCTTCTAGGGGGACCTTTACACTACAGAATGAATGCTCTTGCCCCCCAATTCAATACCATAGCTCCATAATAACAACGCAATCTTTGTTAGTTACTACTGTATTGTATTGATTTTTATGGAAGTTTTAGTGTATGTTTTATTGTATGTTTTTACTATGCTGTAATCCGCCCCGAGCCTGCAGGGAGGAGCGGAATATAAAATTGAATAAATAAATAAATAAATAAATAAATAAATAAATAAATAAATAAATAATATGCGATCCTGGGAGTTATAGTTTCCCAAGGCCCATATCCTTCTCTGGGTACATTTACACTACAGAATGAATGCTCTTGCACCCTACTTCAAATACTATAGATCCATAATATGCGATCCTGGGAGTTATAGTTTTCCAAGGCTCATACCCTTCTAGGGGGACATTTACACTACAGAATGAATGCTCTTGCCCCCCAATTCAATACCATAGCTCCGTAATATGCGATCCTTGGAGTTATAGTTTCCCAAGGCTCATACCCTTCTCTGGGTACATTTACACTATGGAATGAATGCTCTTGCACCCCAATGCAAATACCATAGCTCCATAATATGCAATCCTGGGAGTTATAGTTTCCCATGGTCCACACCTTTTTCTCAGTGCATCTGCACTGGAGAATAAGTGCAGTAGGGACCCATTTTTATTGCCATTGTTGTTGTTGTTGTTGTTCTTATGCCTTGCCTCCATTCTGTGCAGTCCTGGGAGTCATAGTTCCCCAAGGTCCATACCCTTCTCTTGGTGCAGTCACAAAATGGAATGAATGCTTTTGCACCTACTTTGAATCCCATGGCTCTATGCGATGGGAGTTCTCCTGGGAGTTATAGTTTCCCAAGGTCCAGACCCATCTCTGGGTGCATCTACACTGTAGAATGAACGCAGTTGGACATTTCTTTAACTGCCATGTGTCCATGAGATGGTCTTGGGAATTGCAGTTACTCAGTCTCTGGAGGCTGGATGGTCATCTGTCAGGCTTTGATGGTGTCTTCCTGCCTGAAAGAAGGGGGTTGGTCTGGATGGCCCTTGGGGATTCTGTGATGGAGCCACCCTTCCATCTGCTGATCTTTGGGCACCGAAGGGGGATAACTCTGTGCGCCTTTGCTTTTACAGGTCTTGAAAGCCAGCTTACAGAAAGAGACCCTCTCTGCCAAATCCAGCTTCACCGTAGTTGACCTGGTGCGCACCCCGGGGCTGCGCCGCATCACATGCTGCCTTTGTTTCGTGTGGTAAGCCGGGCCACATCCAACGGGGAGACAAAATCAAAACGAGGAAGCAGGGTTTCTGCGTTACAGGCAGTCCCCGAGTTACAAACGTCCGACTTACAAATGACACAGTCCTTCTCTTTTTCCTTCTCTTTGTCCTTTCTACTTCCTTAGTTCCATCCTTCTCTTCCACCCTTCTTTCCTTTTTCTCTTCCCTTCCTTCCATCCTTCCCTTCCTCCCTTTCATCCTTCCTTTCCTTTTTTCTTTCCTTCTTTCTTTCCTCCCGCCTTCCCTCTCTCCCTCCATCCTTCCCTTCCGCCCTTTTGTCCTTCCCTCCTTTTTGTCTTTCCTTCCCTCTTTCCTCTCTCTTTCTCCTTCCATCCTTCCCTTCCTCTCTTTCATCCTTCCTCCCTGCCCTCTTTCCTTCCTCCTTCCCTCTCTCCCTCATTTTCCTTCCATCCTTCCCTTCCTCCCTTTCATCCTCCCTTTCTACCCTTCCATCCTTCCCTTTTTTCTTTCCTTCCTTCTCTCTTTCCCTTCCTTCCATCCTTCCCTTCCTCCCTTTCATCCTTCCTTTCCTTTTTTTCTTTCCTTCCTTCTCTTTCCTCCCTCCCTCCATCCTTCCCTTCCACCCTTTCGTCCTTCCCTCCTGTTTGTCTTTCCTTCCCTCTTTCCTCCCTCTTTCTCCTTCCATCCTTCCATTTCTCTCTTTCATCCTTCCTTCCTTCCCTCTTTCCTTCCTCCTTCCCTCTCTCCCTCAGTCTCCTTCCATCCTTCCCTTCCTCCCTTTCATCCTCCCTTTCTACCCTTCCATCCATCCTTCCCTTTTTTCTTTCCTTCCTTCTCTCTTTCCCTTCCTTCCATCCTTCCCTTCTACTCTTCCATCCTTCTCTTTCCTCCCTCCTTCCCTCCCCTCCCTCTTTCTCCTTCCATACTTCCCTTCCTCCCTTTTGTCCTTCCCTCCTTCCTTCCCTTTTGTCTTTCCTTCCTTCCATCTTCCTTCCCTCCTTCCCTTTCTCCTTCTTTCTCCTTCCATCCTTACCTTCCTCCCTTTCATCCTCTCTTTCTACCCTTCCATCCATCCGCCCTTCCCTTTTTTCTTTCCTTCCTTCTCTCTTTCCCTTCCTTCTATCCTTCCCTTCTACCCTTCCATCCTTCCTTTCCTTCCTCCTTCCCTCCCTCCCTTCTTTCCTCCCTCCTTCCCTCCCCCTCCCTCTTTCTCCTTCCATACTTCCCTTCCTCCCTTTCATCTTTCCCTCCTTCCTTCCCTTTTGTCTTTCCTTCCTTCCATCTTCCTTCCCTCCTTCCCTTTCTCCTTCTTTCTCCTTCCCTTCTTCCCTTTCATCCTTCTCTCTTTCCTTCCCCCTTTCCTTCCATCACCGGGCAGCAAGTCCTCTTAGCTCAGAGTGCTAGCATGTGGCCCCCAAGTTAGAAAGTTTGCCCAGGCCTGAGTTAGACCAGTGTTTCCCAACCTTTTTTGAGCCGCGGCACACTTTTTACATTTACAAAATCCTGGGGCACACCACCAACCAAAATGACACAAAATGACACTCTAACACAGTCATACATATAGTTAATATGTTTTTAAATGTATTTATACACTCAGTGTGAAACCTGGGCCTGTTTCGATGAAGACAACATAGATATCCCGGCAGGAATGGCAGAAAGACACAAACTTCCCACACAGAACTCCCATAACCAAGAGAAAATGCTATAAGAGTTTGGTGGGCATTGACCTTGAGTTTTGGAGTTGTAGTTCACCTATATCCAGAGAGCACTGTGGACTCGAACAATGTTGGATCAGGACCAAACTTGGCATGAATACTCAATATGCCCAAATATGAACGCAGATGGAGTACAGGGGAAATAGACCTTGACATTTGGGAGTTGGAGTTGCTGGGATTTATAGTTCCCCTACAATCAAAGAGCATTCTGAACCCCACCAATGATAGAACTGGGCCAAACTTCCCACACAGAACCCCCAGGAGGCAAGAGGAGGTCTCTACTTGGGGAAAGGGAGGTGGGTCTTCCCAATGCATGGAGAGGGAGAGATCAAGTAGACAATGGGTGGGGAGGGGGGTGTTTGTAATTTTGTGCCCTTAATGAGGTAGGTTTCTTAGGGTTTTTATACTTCAACACACTAGATTCTCCTCCCCCCCCCCGGAGGTTCCAATTTCCCACGGCACACCTGATGATCGCTCACGGCACACTGGTTGAGAAACACTGAGTTAGAGTGTAATGATAGTGCTATAAGAAGTATACAAGCCATCTCCAAGTTACAAATATCTGACTTACAAATGACTCACAGTTAAGAACAGGGGTGAGACAACAGGCAGTGAGAGAAATCTTCCCCTCGGAAGGGAAATCCACTCCTGGAAGAGTTATTATCTTTTTTAAAAAATTATCTTTATTGAGTTTTTACACAGGTATTTTCTGGAAGAGTTATTATCAAGGGGGAAAGGGGTCTGCACTGGGGCTTTCTCACCAATCCTTGTTTCCACAACAAGCCAAGTATTCCAAAATCCAATGATCACTGGGACAGGAAGTGCAGTGGGCTCAGACAACAAAAGAAACACTACTACAGGCATGTGAAACCTTCCCTATGCTATCTATATAGACAAAAAGGGAGATGTCATCATTAGGCTGAAGTAAACAAAAGAACCAATGAATGGAATCACACCAAATTGGGCAACATAACATCTCACAATGCAAGGTGTGACCAACAATAATTAAAAAACAAAAAACAACTACAACTAAACGTAACTTACAAATCCTAAAAATCCACTGTGCAAGCGTACAGGGACGGAGGGTTCTCAACGTTTCCGAGGGCTTGCGATGCCACCTCCTTTAGCACCGCCCCTTCCGCTTCCCTGCAGAAGCTGCCGGACCCCTGAGGACAATGCCCAGCAGGAAGGCGAATCTGGCAGTGAGGAAGAGGAGGAAGAAGAAGAGCCTGCCTTCGTCCCTCTCCTCTGGGCTCTTCCTCCTCCTACAAGCGGAGAGGGGGAAGGCGAAGACCCTGCCCCGCGCTACTCTCGCTGCCGTTCAAGGCCTACGCTTCTGGCGGAAGTCTCGAAGAGCAGCGAGAGGTGTGCAGGGCAGCGGCACTGAGGTCTGCCTTCGCCCCTCTCCTCTGGGCTCTTCTTCCTCCTCCTCTCCGTTTGGCCTCTGCAAGCGGAGGGGAGGGAGGACGGAGACCCTGCCCCGTGTTCGTCTCGCTGCCGTTCAAGTCCTACGCTTCTGGCGGAAGCCTCGAAGAGCAGCGAGAGGTGCGCGGGGCAGCGGCACCGAGGCCTGCCTTCGTCCCTCTCCTTGGCCTCTGCAAGTGGAGGGGGGGGGAGGAAGGATGAAGACCCTGCCCCGCGCTCCTCTCGCTGCCGTTCAAGGCCTCCGCTTCTGGCGGAAGCCTCTAAGAGCAGCGAGAGGTGCACGGGGCAGTGGCACCGGCACCGAGGCCTGCCTTCGTCCCTCTCCTCTGGGCTCTTCTTCCTCTTCCTCTCCATTTGGCCTCTGCAACTGGAGGGGGGGGAGGACGAAGACCCTGCCCCATGCTCCTCTCGCTGCCGTTCAAGGCCTACGCTTCTGGCGGAAGCCTCGAAGAGCAGTGAGAGGTGCGCGGGGCAGACTATGCCACAGCAACGCGTGGCCGGGTACAGCTAGTCTTATATATATACACACACATAGGTAGAATAATAGAATCCTAGAGTTGGAAGAGGCCTCGTGGGCCATCCAGTCCAACCCCATTCTGCCAAGAAGCAGGAAAATTGCATTCAAAGCACCCCCGACAGATGGCCATCCAGCCTCTGTTTCAAACCCTCCAAAGAAGGAGCCTCCACCACACTGCGGGGCAGAGAGTTCCACCGCTGAACAGCTCTCACAGTCAAGAAGTTCTTCCTAAAGTTCAGCACTTTTAGAGCTTGGAACTACAATTCCTTGATGTGGGGCCCTCCTTTTTGTCTCCCGACACCAGGTTCTCCACCAGCTTCGCCTATTACGGTTTGGCTATGGATTTGCAGAACTTTGGTGTCAGCGTCTACCTGATCCAGGTGATCTTCGGGGCGGTGGACATCCCGGCCAAATTCATTGCTTTCTTTATCATTTGCTATTTCGGACGCCGGATCAGCCAAGCGCTGAGCCTCATCTTGGCAGGGCTGTCCATGGTGGGCAACCTCTTTGTACCCCAAGGTAAGACATAGAGAGATCCAGGAGAGGTGGCTAGAACGTCTCACATCTTTGCCTGGCTTGATTCTGCAATCACACATTGATTGTAATCCTGCTCCCTTGCAACTGGCTTGTTGTTGTTTGTTTATTTATTTACAACATTTATATGCCGCCTTTCTAACCCCGAAGGAGACTCAGAGCGGCTCACAAGATATATAGACATACAATATATTATATTATTAGCATAGTACAATATCAGTATTATATATTACTATATTGCACTATACCAGGGCTGTCCAACAGGCGGCCCGCGGTCCGCACACGGCCCGCCAGCCCCTTGAATCCGGCCCCCTACCCTCCTGCAATAAAAATATTTTTTTAAATCCCGAATTTTTTTAAAAAAATTCCCAAAAAAATCCCGAAAAAAGTGTGCATGCGCGTGCCGCTTCTGCCGCCCTGATGCTGTGGGAGGGGCCAAGGGGAGCCCCCCTTAGCTCCGCCCTCCCTCCTACAACGTCAGCCAGGGCGGCAAAACCGGGAAAAATCGCCGCTTCTGCCACCCTGGCTGACGCTGTGGGAGGGAGGGAGGGGCCAAAGGGAGCCCCCCTTAGCTTCGCCCTCCCTCCTACAACATCAGCCAGGGTGGCAGAACCGAGAGGAATCGCCCCCCGCGATCGGCCCCGCTCCCGATCGGCCCCGCCCCCCGCGAGCGACCACGCCCTCCGCTGCGGCCCGGCCCGCCACCTGATCAGTCACCAGAATTCCGGCCCTTGGGCTGGTAGAAGTTGGACAGCCCTGTACTATACCATTGTATTGTAATATTATTAGTAATATCACATGTAATATATTTATATTATTATATGTATATAATAATAATAATACACTTTATTTATATTCCGCTCGTCTCACTCCGAAGGGGACTCAGAGCGGATTACAGGTACACATACTTAGCAGACAATCCCTGCCGTTTCCACATAACACACATATAGACGAACAGAGGCAAACTTTGGCCACCAGGGGGAGCTGACGCACTCATCTCTCAGCGTTCCCAGCGTCTCTTGTTGTTCCTTCCGCATTCCTGGAGTTCTTTTAATGGCCTCATAATTCAGTCAAAATTTGCCTCCCCACTTAATGTGGTACTTTTATCTCCTACTTGACAGATGCAACTGTCTTTCGGGCTGCAAAGGTTGACAGCAGGCGACACTTAAAGGTCGAGCACCCACCTCGACTCGGGCAGGCCTCGAACTCATGACCTACTGGTCAGAGAGATCTTATGCAGCTGACACTTAGCCAGCTGCGCCACATTCCCAGTGCATATACAATATATTATGTTATATTATATTATTAGCATAGCACAGGAGACAAGTCAGAACTGTCCCCTGGTCCCTGCTCTCTTCACTCTGGCCCAGGGCAGCAGCAGCAGCAGTTGTTGTTGTTGTTGCGTGCCTTCATGGGGTTTTCAGGGGCTGAGAGAATGTGACTCACCAAAGGTCAGCTTCCATAGCCGAGTGGGGATCTGAAACCGTGTCTCCAGAGACCAATGCTTGATAATGGTAGATACTAGATATCTATTTGTATATTGTTCTTTTATTTATATGTATGCATTTCCATTGTGTTTATTGTCGATGTTTTGATTTTTGTTTTATTGTAATTTGTTGTTTGGGCTTGGCCTCATGTGAGCCGCCTCGAGTCCCCATTGGGGTGGCGGGGTATAAATAAAGATTATTATTATTATTATTATTATTATTATTATTATTATTATGGTGGGGGAAATCACATTGTTGGCTCATGTTTACCTCGTTGTCCACGAGGACTCCAAGATCTTTTTCGCAGTACGTGTGAAAGGATATTGATTCAGGGGGGTGGGGGGTGAGTCTGAGTGAGAGAGGATCTACCCTAGCAAACCTTTTGTATCGTTATCCCAATACCCCCATCATGCATATTATTTAAACTTATGTTTATTCCTATCACGATCTGATCACCATTGGATATATTGATATAATAGGAATAAACATAACAGTTTAAACAATAAATGTTATTTATTTACTTTCGTTAACAAAATGTTTAGCATACTTTTTGAGTTATTTTTTTTTAGCTTTTCTTCTCCCCAGCCATTTTGTCAATTACTTTTCCTGGTGAGCTCTCAACCAAATTGTGTAGCTTGTCGTCGACCTTTGCAACCCGAAAGACAGTTGCATCTGTCAAGTAGGAAATTTAGGTACCACTTTGTGATTTACGAGGCCATAAAATCTCCAGGAAGTATAAAAAAGAATGAATGAATGCGACAGCTCCTCCTGGTGGCCAGAAGCTGAAATGTTAAATTGCCTCTGAGTGTCTGTCTATATATGTTGTATGTCTATGGCATTGAATGTTTGCCTGTATACAGGCATGTAGCCAGGGAGGGGGGTTAAGGGGGCTTCAGCCCCCCCCCCAAATTCTCAGGGTGGTCCGCGAAAAGGCCTTACTTGTACATTATTTAAACTGTTATGTTTATTCATATCATGATCTGATCACCATGCTCGTTATATCCCACATTAATGGGGTTATTGGGATAACAATACAAAAGGTTTGCTAGGGTAGACCCTCTTCCACCCAGTCTCAGCCCCCCTGAACCAAACTCAGCCCCGAATCAAAATCCTGGCTACGGCCTTGCCTGTATATGTGCATTGTGATCCGCCCCGAGTCCCCTGCGGGGTGAGAAGGGCGGAATAGAAATGATGTAAATAAATAAATAAATAAATAAAATCAGGAACAAAGGCAAACATAGAGCTCCAGGAAGTATGAAAAAGAATGAAGGAATGCGACAGCTCCCCCTGGTGGCCAGAAGCTGGAATGTTAAATTGCCTCTGAGTGTCTTGTCTATACATGTTCGTATGTCAAAGGGCATTGAATGTTTGCCTGTATATGTGCATTGTGATCCGCCCTGAGTCCCCTGCGGGGTGAGAAGGGTGGAATATAATATAATATAATATAATATAAATAATCCCTGGATCTGGGAGTTGCAGTGCGTCCTTATCCAGAGGGCACTGAACCAAGCTAACGCTGGATCTGGACTAAACTTGGTACATAGAGCCAATGTGCTCAACTGTGCATAGAGGCAGGGGTTGGGGAATGGTTGCCGCCTTTCAAATGCGAGTTGTTGTTTACCTGGATCTAGAGAGTTCCAGAAGGCAGCCAGCGGGCTCGACGCACTCTGCTCCCAGCCATGAGTGTGACAAGACTTCAATGCAAGGGCACGAAAGCCTATTGCAGAATCAGAATGGTCTGTGATGTGGCGGCATCCTCTTTGGCGCCTGGGCTGTCGGCGCACTCCCCTTCCTCTCCTGGCACCGTAGGCTGAAACCAGGGGCACCGAAAAGGAAAGAGACTGTGCCGAACACCCAGGCGCGGACAAGGACACCACCGTTCCACATACCAGTAAGGCCTTCAGCCTGAGAATTTGGGGGGGGGGGCTGAAGCCCCTCAAGCCCCCTCCCCGGCTACATGTCTGGTAGACCACATCTAGAATACTGTCAGCTTTCTCAGCTGGGACAGAACTTCTCTTGTTGGCACACTTCCGGATCTTGATGAGATATCTCTCTGGGGCACTCGGGACTTTCCTAGGCACTAGAATCGCTCGCCAAGGTTATTTTTCCATCACGGATCCTCGCATTTAGGGGGAACCGGGTCTTTGCCCATCAGGCAAGACCCCCTAAATTCAGCTCGATTTCAGATTGGCGACCACGAAGGGACGATCCGCTTAAGGGTCGTCCGGTAAATTATTGAATTATTTTAAATTCCTCACCTTGGTCCAGGGATTTCCGGTTGGGGTCCAGGAGGAAAACACTGAGTGTGGACGCCCCTTAGGGACCCTTTTGGTCCGCTCAGACCTTTCCCTCTTGAAAATCAACTGGGGATCCCGGCACAAAGGGGCACACAGAAGCGCCTGAGCTTCATAACAGGAACTGTGCCAACATCCATTTCAGCTCGGTTTCAATACTATGTCCAATTATGGGCACCACAATCGAAGGGAGATGTTGACAAGCTGGAATGTGTCCAGAGGAGGGCAACTAAAATGATCAAGGGTCTGGAGAACAAGCCCTATTAGGAGCGGCTCAAAGAGCTGGGCATGTTTAGAAGAAAAGGCTGAGAGGAGACATGATGAGGGCCATGTATAAATATGTGAGAGGAAGTCATAGGAAGGAGGGAGCAAGCTTGTTTTCTGCAGCCCTGGAAACTAGGATGCAATGGAACTACAAGAAAGGAGATTCCACCTGAACATTAGGAAGAACTTCCTGACTGTGAGAACCGTTCAGCAGTGGAACTCTCTGCTCTGGTGTGTGGTGGAGGCTCCTTCTTTGGAGGCTTTGAAACAGAGGCTGGATGGCCATCTGTTGGGGGTGCTTTGAATGCAATTTTCCTGCTTCTTGGCCGAATGGGGTCGGACTGGATGGCCCACGAGGTCTCCTCCAACTCTATGAAATCCCTTGCCAAAGTGTGTCTCCTCTCTAGATATGCAGCTCCTTCGCACCGTCTTTGCCGTTTTCGGGAAGGGATGCCTGGCGGCGTCCTTCAATTGCGTGTTTTTGTACACGGGAGAACTCTACCCTACCGTCATCAGGTATGTTTCCATCTTTGATTCGCCAGAAAATCCTAAGAGAGGGATTGGGAGGATTTGGGGTGCGTCTACGCCGCAGAATTAATGCAGTTTGACGTCGCCTGAACGGCAGTGGCTCAATACTATGAAATCCTGTGATGTATTGCATGGCCTATGTATTGTTGAAGGCTACTATGGTTGGAATCATTGGGGTGCTGTGAGTTTTCCGGGCTCTTTGGCTATGTTCCCGAAGCATTCTCTCCTGACGTTTCGCCTGCATCTATGGCAGGCATCCTCGGAGGTGTGAGGTCTGTTGGAAACTAGGCAAGTGAGGTTTATATATCTGTGGAATGATGTCCAGGGTGGGAGAAAGAACTCTTGTCTGTTTGGTGCAGGTGTGAATAATAATAATAATAATACTTTATTTATATTCTACCCTGTTGGAGGTTGGTGTGAATGTTGCAATTGGCCACCGTGATTAGCATTTAATGGCCTAGCAGCTTTCAAGGTCTGGCTTCTAACTAGTTCCAACAAAGGTTGGTGAATGTTTCAATTGGCCACCTTAATTAGCATTTAATAGCCTAGCAGCTTTCAAGGTCTGGCTTCTAACTAGTCCCAACAAAGGTTGGTGAATGTTCCAATTGGCCACCTTGATTAGCATTTAATGGCCTAGCAGTTTTCAAGGTCTGGCTTCTTACTAATCCCAACAAAGGCCAGTGAATGTTCCAATTGGCCACCTTGATTAGCATTTAATGGCTTTGAAGCTGCCAGCTAACACCTCCCAACAAAGGATTCCCCCAGGAAGTAAGAAGCCAGACCTTGAAAACTGCTAGGCCATTAAATGCTAATCAAGATGTCCAATTGGAACATCCACACCTTCCTCAACAGACAAGAGTTATTCCTCCCACCCTGGACATTATTCCAGAGGTATATAAACCCCACTTGCCTAGTTTCCAACAGACCTCACAACCTCTGAGGATGCCTGCCACAGATGTGGGCGAAACGTCAGGAGAAAATGCTTCCGGAACATGACCATATAGTCCGGAAAACTCACTATTGCATGGTCTATCTATTGCCTTCTCTGCTGAAGAGCGTTGGCATCTCAGCAAACAATAACTCCCAACACTTCCACGGCAGCGAAAGTGGTGTCAAACTGTGTTAAATCTGCAGTGTAGATGACAGCTATTCCATCTGCACGGCAGGTCAACCGGGATGGGCTTTGGCAACACGATGGCACGGATCGGTGGGATTGTGGCTCCCTTGGTGAGGATGACCAGCGAATATTCCCCTACCCTTCCTTTGCTCATCTACGGGGCGGCCCCCATCGTCTCCGGGATTGCGGCCTGCTTGCTTCCGGAGACCTTAAACGTGCCACTTCCGGACACAATCAACGATGTCGAAAGCCAGTAAGTACGAGCGAGCGAGCAGGGATTAAGCAGTGCCAATGTCCAGTTCTGGGTCCCTCGATCCAAGAGGAGTCTCGGCAAACAGGAAGGCGGCCAGAGAAGGTCAAAGGTCTGGAAGCCAAACTCTACGAGGAGCTGGGTCTGTTTACCTTGAAGGTTGAGAGAAGGGGACACGAGAGCCATGTATCAATATTTGAAAAGAGGCCACGTTGAGAAGGAC
Organism: Anolis apletophallus; assembly: GCA_030556195.1. Classification (NCBI taxonomy): domain Eukaryota; kingdom Metazoa; phylum Chordata; class Lepidosauria; order Squamata; family Anolidae; genus Anolis; species Anolis apletophallus. The sequence goes on along the minus strand of JARBWK010000019.1, from coordinate 6,092,085 downwards.
CAAAACATATATCGTCGATGGCTTTCATGTCCGGAATCACTGGGTTGTTGTGTGATTTCCAGGCTGTATTGGCCATGTTCCCGAAGCATTCTCTCCTGACGTTTTGCCTGCATCTATGGCAGGCATCCTCAGAGGTTGTGAGGTCTGTTGGAAACTGGGCAAGTGGGGTTTATATATCTGTAGAATGATGTCCAGGGTGGGAGAAAGAACTCTTGTCTATTGGATGCAGGTGTGAATGTTTCAATTGGTCACCTTCAGGGGTCAGGAACCTTTTTGACTCAGAGAGCCATGAAAGAAAAATATTTGGACATTTATTTCAGTGAGAGCCATAAAATATATATATATCTATTATATAAAGGAGGTCCCGTCGTCGAACGACTGACAGAGACAGAGAAACCTTCCAAGGCAGAGACACCAAATTTGCCAACAGAAATAGGCCTCAGGCAAGGAAGGTTTATAGCAAAAAACCTTTCCCTCAAAAAACCTTGAAGGCCCCCAAAACAATTAAAAAACTACATTTTCCAGCATCCTCTGCGGCAGCCAGCGAAACCCATTGGCCAACATCGGCCCACACAAAATGCAGGGAGGCTGAGTAACCATAGTAACGCTGGCCAGAGCCAGCCAAGGCTAGGATAGAATGCTGAGTTCAGTCAGTTGGTGCAAGATCTAGGAGGGTGCAGGTTACCATACTCGAGAAACACAATCCAAAAGACCAAGCCAGCAAAAAATATCACACAACGCCAATATGCAGAAGATACACAATTATGAGCACAGAGGACATACATACCACTCACAGGACAAAAGACACCCACAACAAAAGACACCCACTTTACAAACACCACCCCCACAACATGACAGCCACACAACTCGCGATGCCTACCTCTACAGACCCACTACACAACTCACACACAACACACACAACGCATACATACCACTGCTAAACAGAAACCTGCACAGTACAACCAACTAACACACCCCACATACACACCATACATCCACACCACACTACCACTGCACACTCACAACAAACTACACACTCAACACCACACACTCTTCTCCAACCACCATCCCAAACACACACCACCAATCCTCCACTTTACAAACACCACCCCCACAACATGACAGCCACACAACTCGTGATGCCTACCTCTACAGACCCACTACACAACTCACACAACACACACAACGCATACATGCCACTGCTAAACAGAAACCTGCACAGTACAACCTACTAACACACCCCACATACACACCGTACATCCACACCACACTACTACTGCACACTCACAGCAACAAACTACACACTTAACACCACATACTCTTCTCCAACCACCATCCCAACCACACACCACCAATCCTCCACTTTACAAACACCACACCCACAACATGACAGCCCCACAACTCGCGATGCCTACCTCTACAGACCCACAACACAACTCACACACAACACACACAATGCATACATACCACTGCTAAACAGAAACCTCCACAGTACAACCAACTAACACAGGAGGACATAACAACTACCAGGAGGACATAACACTAACACAAATAGGGCACCAGGGACACAGGCACCACTGACCAACACATACCGCCGGAATAACACAAACATCAAAAACCCACAAAAACAAACTAACAATCCTGCAACACAAAAACCCAACCCAACCAAAATTCAACACAAACACCACTGGCAAAAGCCACACCCCCTCCACATCACAACCAGCACACAGCCAGACTGAGACAACTATGTCACCACAACACACACAAAATAAACCCCACAAATACCTGACAGCAACACCACACACCGACAACTCCACAGGACTTCAACATCCCACCCACCAAACAACCCACAACGACACAGCCATGACCCCACCAAGACCATAAGTAACATCAATTCCAACCCTTACATACTCAGACTTTCTCGCATCTCCTAAATAGGGCACAGCAACGCGTGCCGGGTACAGCTAGTATATATATTAAGACTGAATTCAACTAAATGTGAGTCTATACGTACATACGATGAGAAAAGGATTCCCATAGAGGCAGAATGACGGGTCACTTCAGACCTGGCTCTGCGAAAGGCATGCTCAGGACTCTGGGAAGAAAGAGAAGACGGAAGGAAGGAAGGAAGGAAGGAAGGAAGGAAGGAAGGAAGGAAGGAAGGAAGGAAGGAAGGGGGAAAGAAAGGAAGACAGAGGAAATAAAGGATGAAGGGGGAGAGGGAGAAAGAAAAGAAGAACCAACTATGGAAATGGAAGAAAAGAAAAGCAGGAGAGAGACAAGGAGGGGGAAATGAAAGAAGGAAATGGGAAGGGAGGAAAGGAAAGGGTGGGGAAAAGAAAGGAAAGGGAGGGGAAAGTAAAAGAATGAAGGGGAGAGAGGGAAGTAAAAAGAAAAGAAGGAGAAGGAAAGGAAGACTTGGGGAAAAGAATAGAAGAGGAAGGAAGAGGGAGGTAGAATGGAGGAAAGAAGGAAGGGGAGAGAGGGATGGAAAAGGAAGGAGAGAAGGAAAGAATAGAAGAGGAAGGAAGGAACGAAGAGGGTATGGAGAGAGGGAGGGAAAAGAATGAAAGAAAAAGAGAGGGAAAAAGAAAGGAAGAGGAAGGAAGGAAGGAAGGAAGGAAGAAAGGAAGGAAGGAAGGAAGGAAGGAAGGAAGGAAGGTGCAGGGCCAAGGCGGATCTTGGTGTTGACATCGGCGAGGCAGTCCCTCTGGAAGACTTCGAAGAGGCCGCGGCTCTTGAGCTGCCCGACGATGAGGGTGATGAGCTGGGCGTCTGCCAGGGGCAGCGAGACCAGGTCTGCGGCGCCAGGGCCAGGCCCACCTCCACCACCTCCCCTGAGGCCGTGGTGGAGGACAAAGAGAAAGACGAGGGTGAGGCGCCGGCGCCGGGCTCCGCCATCCCTGGCGAAGAGGGCGCAGGACCCCGAGAGCATCGGGGGATGAGGAAGAGGCAGTGACGGCAGCGAGGAAGCGACAGTCACGGCGCATTTGCATCACTCCTCCCCGCTGCATGCTGGGAAACCGAGGCCCGGGCTGCTCTGGAGAGCCAGATGCAATCATGAAAAGAGCCACACCTGGCTCCCGAGCCATAGGTTCCCAACCTCTGGTCACCTTGATCAGCACTGAATGGCCAAGCAGTTTCCAAGGTGTGGCTTCTTACTTCCTGGGGGAATCCAGAAAAGCCATTGAAATCCGCAAGGTGGTGGACAATTTCAACAGAAAGGAAGAATCAATGAAAATATTTTTTAAACCCTATAAAATCATAACAGTAAATGACGAACAGCATTAAGAATCACTAACTAACTAACTACCGTATTTTTCGCACCATAAGACGCAGTTTTTTTCCTCCCAAAGTAGGAATAAAAATCAGCTGCGTCTTATGGAGCGAAGATACTAACATGGAGGGGGGGGGAGGCGCTGGAGCAGAGGGGGGGCGGCGATGTACTCACGCTATCTTCGGGGGCCCCCCCGGCGGCTCCCGGCGGCTCCAGCGCATGGTCAGACTCTCGCGCCGTGTCGCCGCAGCCAGCCGGGCGGCGGAGGAACGGGGCGGAAGAGGGGACTCACGAACCCGAGGAGGAGGGGGGAGGCCTCGAGGGCGGCCCCCACAGAGACGTAGCAGCAGCCGCAGCAGCCGCAGCCGCAGCGGAAGGGCCCGAAGCCAGAGGCGCATCTTCGTGACGTCTAGCCGGCCGCGCGCTGTAAGAACGCCCATTAAAAAGGCCGGAGGGAGGGAGGGAAGGAGGAAGAGTTCCTCCCTCCCTCCGGCCTTTAATGGGCGTTCTACAGCGTGCGGCCGGCTCCCTGCCTCTCAGAGGCGCATCTTTGTGACGTCACGAAGATGCGCCTCTGGCTTCGGGCCCTTGCCGCTGCTGCTGCTGCTGCGGCTGCTGCTACGTCTCCGTGGGGCCGCCCTCGAGGCCTCCCCTCCTCCCGGGTCCGTGAGTCCCCTCTTCCGCCCCGTTCCTCCGCTGCGCCGGCTGGCTGGCGGCGACACGGCGGCGAGAGTCTGACCATGCGGGAGCCGCCGGGAGCCGCCGGGAGCCGCCGGGGGCCCCCCCGAATATAGTGTGAGTACATCGCCGGCCCCCCCTCTGCTCCAGCGCATCCCCCCCTCCATGTTAGTGTAGCCAGCCCCCTTTTTTTCCCCCAATTTTCCTCCTCAAAAAACTAGGTGCGTCTTATCAGCAGGTGCGCCTTATGGTGCGAAAAATACGGTAATTTTATTATTTATGAGTCGCCCCCCACAATTGTGGGGGAACTAAAGACAAAAAACAATCAGGGGAACTAAAGACAAAAAACAATCAGGGACAGCTAATTACCTCTCAACAAAGGATTCCCCCAGGCTGTAAGAAGCCAGACCTTGAAAACTTCTAGGCCATTAATGCTAATCAAGGTGGCCAATGGAAACATTCACACCTATCTCCATCAGATAAGAGTTCTTTCTCCCACCCTGGACATTTCCACAGATATGTAAACCCCATTTTCCTAGTTTCCAACAGACCTCACAACCTCAAGAATGCTGCCCTGGATGCAGGCGAAACGTCAGGAGACAATGCTTCTGGAACATGGCCATACAGACCGGGAAATGCACAACAACCCAGACCAAAACATACTTTTGCAGCAATGCCTTGTCCAAGCAAATAAGTGTTGTCTTTCCCTAGAAACGTGGAGCGACAGAAAGAAGCCGAAGCCTCCCAGCGAGACGGCATCGTCCTGAATCAGAGCGAAATGAAAGAAATGGGGGAAGAGTCCCGCCCGCTACAAAACGTAGAGCGAAGAGACTCAGATGTACCCAAGCGGAGCTGAGGATTGGGCATCATCCCTTTCCCGAAAGAGCATCTTGGCCTTGGGACGTTTCGTATTTGTGGCACTCCAAAGCCAAGGGGATGGGGCAATTGGCCTTTTTGCAATGGCACCCCACTGGGAATGGGACAAAAAAGGTGGGAAAGGGAAATAAAGTGAATGAAAGAGAGAGGAGTCAGTGTGTCTCTATCTATGTACAGTATATAATAAAATTCAGTGTTTGTGGCAGTGCGGAGGGCGGGAGGTGCGGAGGAATATGTGCCAGCATTTCGATTGGTTGCCACTGTGTTGTTTTTTTTTGCATAAAGGACACTGATTGGCCAGCCTCAGAACTCCGACACTCTAAGGGACCAGATTATTTGCATAAAAGACTCAGATTGGCCAGCCTCGGAACTCCAACAATCTAAGGCACCAGACAGAGGGCATTGGTTGCCACTGAGGAACTATTTGCATAAATGACTCTGATTGGCCAGCAAAACAGAATGCAACTGAATGCTTGAGTTAGCCAAATGACAGTTTTTTTTCCGTTGGAAATTGAATGTTCATTTTCTGGGAGGTGCGGAGGTGCCAAGGAATATGTTTCGATAGGATGCCATTATGGGATTATTTGCATAAAGGACTCTGATTGGCCAGCCTCAGAGCTCCAACATTCTACGACCCCAGACAGAGGGGATTGGTTGCCACTGAAATGGTATTTGCATAAAGGACTCCAATTGGCCATTCACATTCCAACATTCTAAGGTGACTCGGAGGGAAAAGGAAAGGCCTCAGGCATTCAGACACTGCGGCCCACAGCAGTGACAGATCAGGACCAAACTTAGCACACAGGGGCACAATGGCCCACTTCACAACACGACCCTCACCCAATGACCAATACAGACCAAAATAAACACACAGAGCCCCCTTGACCCACTCTACACCCTGGTGCTGTTTCAAGGAGGATGGACCACAGATGATGGGACTTGAAATACCTTCACTCACCTTCCCAGACTGCTGCAACCCTCATCCAAAGAATGATCAAGACCAAATGTGACACACACAGCCCCCATGACCCACTCTACATCCTGGTGCTGTTTGGAGGGGGGTGGACCCTGGGCAATGGGACTTGCAGTACCTTCACTAAGTTCCTGAGACCACTGCAAGCCACATAAACATCTAATAGGAACCAACCTTGGCACACAATGCCTTCCTCAAATAACCCGGGCACTGCCGGGTCCCCAAGCTAGTTAATAATAATTATAATAAAAATAGTAATAATAATAATAGAGAAACTACAAGTTGCTTCTGGTGTGAGAGAATTGGCCGTCTGCAAGGACGTTGCCCAGATGTTTTGATGTTTTACCATCCTTGTGAGAGGCTTCTCTCACATCCCCGCAATGGGGAGCTGGAGCTGACAGAGGGAGCTCACCCTACTCTCCCCAGATTCGAACCTCCGACCTGTTGGTCTTATAATGCATTAAAAAACAACAAAGTTTAAAAACTTGGCATTATACTAGATTTCCTTTGACCACTTGGAGTGCCTCTGGTGTCGCTGTGAGAAGGTCCTCCATTGTGCATGTGGCGGGGCTCAGGCCGCATTGTAGTACATGGTCTGTGGTTTGCTCTTCTCCCACACTCGCATGCCGTGGACTCCACTTTGTAGCCCCATTTCTTAAGGTTGGCTCTGCATCTTGTGGTTCGGTGCCTTCCAAGTCGCCCAGTCTTTGGAAATTGGAGTTTCTCATCCGATTTCACCTCCTGATTGAGGTTCCAGGTTGTAGCCTGCCACTTTTGGACTCTGGCATGCTGAGGTGTTCCTGGGAGTAGATCTTAGGAAGCTATTTCTTGATTTATTTATTTATTTATTCGATTTTGTATTCCGCTCCTCCCCACAGGCTCGGGGCGGATAACAACAATGTATATGGGCGTCATGTCACAGACATGCAGCCCCACAATAAAAAGCATAAAACACATTAAAAACACAATCCAACACATTACGAGGTGCAGGGTGACATACATAGGTTTCTTGAGGTATAATCCTTCTATGCCTAATTGAAGGCTAGTTCAAAGAGGGCGGTCTTGCAGGCCCTTCTGAATGGTACTAGCTCAGAGATAGCTCGAGCACTGTCCGGCAAAGGGTTCCACAGCGCTGGGGCTGCTGCAGAAAAGGCTCTCTGTCTGGTCGCAGATAGGTGACAGGAGCGGACTGATGGTATCGTCAGCAGATTCTGTTCATCTGACCGCAGTGATCTCAGGGGTAAGTACGGAGTAAGGCGGTCCCTCAAGTACGCAGGCCCTAGGCCGTTTAAGGCCTTAAAGGTCAATACCAACACCTTGAAGGCGATTCGGTACTCAATAGGAAGCCAGTGCAGCTGCCGAAGGATGGGCGTGATATGCTCCCTCACCGACGAGCCCGTCAGCAAGCGAGCGGCGGCATTCTGCACTAGCTTGAGTTTCGAATTGTCGACAAGGGACGGCCAACGGTGAGAGCGTTACAGTAGTCCAGTCTCGAGATGACCGTCGCTTGGATTACCGCCGCCAGGTCGCTCCTGGACAGGTAGGGTGCCAGTCGCCTAGCCTGTCGTAGGTGAAAGAAGGACGCCCTGCTGACCGCAGAGACCTGGGACTCCATGGTCAGCAGGGAGTCCAACTGAACACCTAAGCTCTTAACCGAAGATGACGGGCTAAGCCGCTCGTCATCCAGGGTCGGCAACCGGCACCCACCCAGCCCAGGGCGACCGGGCCACAGAATCTCCGTCTACGACAGATTCACCTTCAGCCGGCTGGCCCGCAGTCATCCAGTCACGGCTTTGAGGCATCGATGGAAACAATCGGGTACGGTGTCCGGCCTGCCGTCCATTCTCAGCAGAAGCTGGGTGTCATCCGCGTACTGATAACACTCCAGACCAAAGTCACGGGCCAGCTGGGCCAGGGGGCGTATGTAAATGTTGAATAATAAGGGGGAGAGGATGGCCCCCTGGGGGACCCCACAATTAAGTGGGGACCTCCCAGAGACCCCCCCCGCCCCCCTCCACACGTTGTCCCCGGCCCTGGAGGAAGGAGGCCACCCATTGAAGGGCAGTCCCCCCGACCCCAGCGTTAAGGCGTTGGCGTGCTGACTGATATCTGAACAGGGGATGGGCCACTGCTTTGGTCCTTTCATTATTGAGGTCTACTTCCCGACAGATGTCAGGTGGTGCAATACTGGAAAACTATAATTTCTCCAGGTGCGTTGGGCATAGACATCCTGTGATAATGCGGCATGTCTCATTAAGAGCCACATCCACTGGTTTAACGTGGCCAGATGTATTCCACACTGGGTATGCGTATTCAGGAGCAGAGTCGCAAAGCATGAGGGCAGATGCCTTCACTGTGTCTGGTTGTGATGCCCAGGTTGTGCCAGTCAGCTTTCGTATGGTATTATTTCTAGCACCCACTTTTTGCTTGATAGTCAAGCAGTGCTTCTTGTAGGTTCAGGTACTTGGGTGTGCTGCAATGCTCCAGTGGGATTCCTTCCCAGGTCATCCTCAGAGCGCAAGGTACATGTATGTTTTTAAGATGGAAAGCACATTTCCCTGTATGAGGCAGTAAGAGCACCTAAAGAAAAGGAAGGAAAGAGAAAAGGGAGGGCGGGAGGAAAGAGAGAAGGAAGGAAAGACAAAGGGGGGAGGAGGAGGGAGGGAGGGAAGGAAGGAAGGACAAAAGGGAAGGAAGGAAAGGAAGGGGAAGGAAGACAAAAGAGAAGGGAGGGAGGAAAGAGAAAATGAAGGAAGCGTGGAAGGAAATGAAAGGATGGAGAGAGGGAGGAAAGAGAGAAGGAAGGAAAGATGAAAGGGAAGGAAGGAGAAAGAGGGAGAGAGTTGAGGAAGGAAAGAGAAAGAACGAAAGACAAAGGGAAGGAAGGAAAGACAAAGGGAAGGAAGGAAAAGGAAGGAAAGAGAAGAAAGACAAAAGAGAAGGGAGGGAGGAAAGAGAAAAGGAAGGAAGGGTGGAAGGAAATGGAGGGAGGGAGGAAAGAGAGAAGGGAGGAAAGGCGAAAGGGAAGGAAGGAGAAAGAGGGAGAGAGTTGAGGAGGAAGGAAAGAGAGAATGAAGGAGAGACAAATGGGAAGGAAGGAAGGAAAGACAAAGGGAAGGAAGGAAAGAAGGACAAAAAGGAAGGAAAGACAAAGGGAAGGAAGGAAAAAAGGGGGAAGGAAAGAGAAGGAAGATAAAAGAGAAGGAAGGAAGGAAAGAGAAAAGGAAGGAAGGGTGGAAGGAAATGGAAGGGGAGGGGGGAAAGAGAGAAGGAAGGAAAGACGAAAGGGAAGGAAGGAGAAAGAGGGAGAGAGTTGAGGAAGGAGAGAATGAAGGAGAGACAAATGGGAAGGAAGGAAAGAAGGAAGGAAAGACAAAGGGAAGGAAGGAAAGAAGGACAAAAGGGATGGAAGGAAAGACAAAGGGAAGGAAGAAAAAAAGGGGAAGGAAAGAGAAGGAAGACAAAAGAGAAGGGAAGGAGGAAAGAGAGAAGGAAGGAAGGAAGCGATGAGGAGAAAAATGGTGAGAAGGAAGGGAAGGAAAGAGGGACAAAGAGGAAGGGAAGGAAGGAGAAAGAGGGAGGGAGGAAAGAGAGAAGGAAGGAAAGACAAAAAGAAGGGAATGGAGGAGGAAGGAAAGAGAGGAGGGCCTGAAAAAAGAGCCCAATGAGCTGCATCCGGCCCGCGGGCCTTGGTTTGCCCAAATATCCTATAGAGCAGTGTTTCTCAACCTTTTTTGAGCCGCGGCACACTTTTTACATTTACAAAATCCTGGGGCACACCACCAACCAAAATGACACAAAATGACACTCTAACACAGCAATACATATCGTTAATATGTTTTTAAATGTATTTATACACTCAGTGTGAAACCTGGGCCTGTTTCGATGAACACAACATAGATATCCTGGCAGGAATGGCAGAAAGACACAAACCTCCCACACAGAACTCCCATAACCAAGAGAAAATACTGTAAGAGTTTGGTGGGCATTGACCTTGCGTTTTGGAGTTGTAGTTCACCTATATCCAGAGAGCACTGTGGACTCAAACAATGTTGGATCAGGACCAAACTTGGCATGAATACTCAATATGCCCAACTATGAACACACATGGAGTGCCTTTATCAAGGTAGGTTTCTTAGGGTTTTTATACTTCAACACACTAGACTCTCCCCCCTCCCCTCCTGGAGGTTCCAATTTCCCACGGCACACCTGATGATCGCTCATGGCAGTGTTTCTCAACCAGTGTGCCAGGGCACACTAGTGTGCCATGAGCAATCATCAGGTGTGCTGTGGGAAATTGGAACCTCCAGGAGGGGAGGGGGGAGAGTCTAGTGTGTTGAAGTATAAAAACCCTAAGAAACCTACCTTGATAAAGGCACTCCATGTGTGTTCATAGTTGGGCATATTGAGTATTCATGCCAAGTGCGATCCGGATCCATCATTATTTGAGTCCACAGTGCTCCCTGGATGTAGGTGAACTACAACGTCCAAACTCAAGGTCAATTCCCAAGCAAACCCTTTCAGTACTTTCTGTTGGTCATGAGAGTTCAATATGCCAAGTTTGGTTCAATTCCATTGTTGCAAGAGTTCAGGATGCTCTTTGTTTGTGTGTTAACTATAAATCCCAGAAACTGTATTTATTTATTTATTTCCAGCATTTTACCTCGCTCTTCTCAACTCCCGAGGGGGGACTCAGAGCGGCTTATAAAAAGGCACAATTCGATGCCCACACAGTAAAACACAATATAAAACCCCAGAAATATTCGACATTAAAATACATTAAAATGCAATTACATTAAACATCATACGCATTCATTTAAGTTAAAAACTGTAACTCCCAAATGTCAAGGTCTATTTTCCCCAAACTCCATCTGTGTTCACATTTGGGCATATTGAGTATTCATGCCAAGTTTGGTCCTGATCCAACATTGTTTGAGTCCACAGTGCTCTCTGGATATAGGTGAACTACAACTCCAAAACCCAAGGCCAATGCCCACCAAACTCTTATAGCATTTTCTCTTGGTTATGGGAGTTCTGTGTGGGAAGTTTGTGTCTTTCTGCCATTCCTGCCAGGATATCTGTGTTGTGTTCATCGAAACAGGCCCAGGTTTCACACTGAGTGTATAAATACATTTAAAAACATATTAGCTATATGTATTACTGTGTTAGGGTGACATTTTGTGTCCTTTTGGTTGGTGGTGTGCCCCAGGATTTTGTAAATGTAAAAAGTGTGCCGCGGCTCAAAAAAGGTTGGGAAACACTGGCTCATGGCACACTAGTGTGCCCTGGCACACTGGTTGAGAAATACTGCTCTAGAGCATATCAGATACTGAAAGTAGTAACTCTGCCTGCAAATTATATCCATTCCAATGTTGAAATCTGGCTCTCATGTGGCCTTCTCTTCTCCAAGCTAAACATACTCGGCTCCTTGAAGGACTTGGCTTCCAACCCTTTCCCTCATTCATGACTTTCCCCATCTTGGCCCACATGTGCCTAGGTTTACATCGGCGAAGCTTTGGCGGCTATGTGGCTCTCATGCGCCCATCAGGCGCTTGGCCGAGGCAACTCTCGTGTATTCTTTCACGGCACTGTTCGGCCTTTCGCATTTCCGGTGGCCGCCCGGCCTGCCTTTTAAGAGTACGAGCACATCGCAAGCCGGGAAACGCTGTGGGCTCCTGTCGCCAAGAGAACGGGGCCAACTCTTCCTCCCCTCCTCTCTCTCCCCCTCCCAAAATAAGGGCCTAAGTCTTGCCCCACATTTGCTGAATGCCTGCATTTTCTGGCCCTTCCTTCCCTTTGAGTTAATCTTCCAAAGCCTCACGAGAACTTTGACCCAAGTAAAGTGATTAGGCCTTGCATAATCCGTCCAAGGGGAAAGAGAGAGAGAGAGAGAGAAAGAGAGAGAGACCCCTTCTTTGGCCACCCAACCCCATGGGTTCCCCAAGTACACACACATATAGAGATGGATAAACACCCCACGGCAGACCGCCGCAAATGCGGGCCGGGGTGACTCGAGTTCGCACAACAGGTTGCTCCAATGCGTTCCTTATTATCCCCACCAGCGCTTTCAGCCGCGGCCAAGAAAGGGGGGACGCCGCGGACTTGCTTTCCAAGATCCTGACCCTGAATTAGTGAGAGGAAACCGGTCCAGAAAGAGGGTGGGAAGGGCTGGCTATGAGTTTGGAGAGCCGGGCTCGGGAAGTAGGACGTTGCAAACCCTCCTGAGCCTCGGCCATGACGTTTGCCGAACTTCTAGACCAGATCGGGGGCATGGGCCGCTTCCAGGTCGTCCACGTGGCCTTGCTGGTGGTCCCCATCCTCCTGACCGCCAGCCACAACCTCCTGCAGAACTTCTCGGCCGCCGTGCCGGAGCATCACTGCCGGATCCGGCTGGTGGGCAACGGCACCGAGTGGCACGCCAACCGGACGGAGGTCACGGAGGAGGACCTCTTGTGGGCCTCCATCCCCAAAGATGCCAGCGGGAAGCCGGAGAAGTGCCGGCGGTTTGTCAGCCCCCGTTGGCACCTCCAAAACGCTAGCATGGACGGCGGCAACGAGACTCAAGTTGAGACCGAGCCCTGCCACGACGGGTGGATCTACGACCAAAGTGTCTTCACCAACACCATCATCATGGAGGTGAGTGGGCACAGAGGGACCGTCTATTTCAGGGGTTCTCAACCTTTCTAATGCCGTGAACCCTAAATAAAGTTCCTCGTGTTGTGGTGACCCCCCAACCATATTTTCGTTACTACTTCATAACGGTAATTTTGCTACTCTTACGAATTCTAATCCAAATATCTGATATGTAGGATATATTTTCATTGTTACAAATTGAACATAATTAAAGCATAGTGATTGATCACAAAAACAATGTTTGGGGAGTATGGACAATGGAAGATGGGATTTGCAGTACCTTCAACTCAGTGTTTTTCAACCTTTTTTGAGCCGCGGCACACTTTTTACATTTTCAAAATCCTGGGGCACACCACCAACCAAAATGACACAAAATGACACTCTAAACACAGTAATACATATAGTTAATATGTTTTTAAATGTATTTATACACTCAGTATGAAACCTGGGCCTGAACAGGAGAGTTGATACACAGTCACTAGAAAGGCTATCACGTCCGACCAATGCCACATGCAGTAATAGTTGGTACACATCCACACACAACCGTGCCCGGTCTTCAGGGAAGCCGGCTGGAAAGAGAGCAGCCCGACGGAAGCACACTCTGAGGCAGAGAGTTCCACTGCTGAACAGCTCTCACAGTCAGGAAGTTCTTCCTAATGGTCACCCTCCTACGCAGACATGCTTCCCTGTGATGTTTGCTTTTCTGCCTGCACTGTTGTGCTCTCTCTCTCTCTCGATATATATATATATATATATATATATATATATATATATATCTCACACGTTCATTTATGGGATTAACATAACTCAAAAACCAATTGACAAATTGCTGCCAAATTTGGCCACAAAACATACTAATACTAACCCAAGGAGGGACCATCAATCAAAAAGTTGATTTTGTCATTTGGGAGTTGTAGTTGCTGGGAGTTATAGTTCACCCGCAATCAAAGAGCATTCTGAACTCCACCAATGTTGGAATGGAATCAATCTTCCCACACAGAACTCCCATAACCAAGAGAAAATACTATAAGAGTTTGGTGGGCATTGACCTTGAGTTTTGGAGTTGTAGTTCACCTATATCCAGGGGAGACCCAGGCCTTGGAGCAGCAGCTGCTGCTGCCTCAGAGCAACATGCTGGTGGGCTGTCTAATGGGAGTGCTTTGATTGTCCCAATTTCCCATGGCACACCTGATGATCGCTCACGGCACACTAGTGTGCTGCGGCACACTGGTTGGGAAACACTGCTTTCAACTGATTCAGCTGTGATTTCCACAGACTACTGAGACCCCCAGAAATTATAGAAAACTCAGAACTCGGCAGGGCGTGGGGACCCCCTGAAATTGGCCCAAAGACCCCCCTGGGGGTCGCGACCCCTAGGTTGAGAACCGCTATGTAGAGCAGAGGTTCTCAACCTGTGGGTTCCCAGATGTTTTGGCCTTCCGCTCCCAGAAACAGCTAGGATTTCTGGGAGTTGTAGGCCAAAACATCTGGTTGAGAACCACCGGTGTAGAGCCAAAAGGCAAAGGAATGGACGGGTTATAAGAATCATAGCACGGAAAGGGCCATCCAGTCCACCTCCATTCTGCAAGGCTGGAGGACACCATCAAAGCCTTCCCAACAAATGGCCACCCAACCTCTGTTGAAAGAGCACCATAGATGGTGATGTCTAAAAGGGACCTCAAAAGGCCACCCAGTCCAACCTCATTCTGCAAAGCTGGAAGAGGACACCATGTAAACTCTCCTGACAGATGGCCATCTAACCTCTGTTGAAATAATAGCATAGGAGAGGTATCTTACTTCAGTAGAGTTGGAAAAGCACCCCAAAAGGCCGTCCAGTCCAACCTTATTCTGCCAGGCTGGAAGACACTTTCAAATCCTTCCCGACAGATGCCCATCTAAGCCTTTGCTCAAGACCCTCCAGAGAAGGAAACATCATTATTATCAAATATGATGACAGAATCTTAGAGTTGGAAGAGACCCAAGGGCCATCCATTCCAACCTTACTCCAATCCCATTCTGCCAGGCTGGAGGACACCATCTAAACCCTCCTGACAGATGGCCATCTAAGCTCTGTTGAAAGAACAGCATAGGAGAGGGGGGGGGGAATGCCTGCGGCAGTCAGGCAAGGTGGGAGTTTAAGGCCAAAACACTTTGCGGCCCCCAACCATGAGAGAACAAGACCAAACTTGGCACACAGAACCCCCAAGACCCATTCTACATCCTGGTGCAGTTTCGAATAGGACGAACCATGGATGATGGGCCTAGAAGTACCTTCACTCACTTCCCAAGACCACTGCAACCCTCATCCAATGACTGATCAAGACTAAACTTGGCACACATAACCGCTATGACCCCGCTTTCTGTCCTGGTGAGGTTTGGGGGAGGACAGACCACGGATTATGAGATTTGTAGTACTTTCACACCCTTCGGTTCCCACAGACCGCTGTGGCCCCCAACAAAAACCGATAAAGACCAAACTTGCCACACAGAGCTCCCATGACCCACTCTACACCCTTTTGCAGTTTGGAGGACGGCAGACCATGGATGATGGGACTTGAAGTACCTTCACTCACTTTCCAAGACTGCTGCAAACCTAATCCAATGAATGATCAAGACCAAACTTGGCACACAGAGCCCTCATGACCCACTCTACATCCTGGTGCAGTTTTGTGTGGGAGGGACCACGGATGATGGGGCTTGAAGTACCTTCACTCACTTCCTGAGACCACTGAGACCCTCATCCAATGACCAATACAGACCAAACTTGGTACACAGTGCCCCCATGACCCACTCTACATCCTGCTGCAGTTTGAAGGAAGATGGACCATGGATGATGGGTTTTGAAGTACCTCTATTCACTTCCCGAGACCGCTGTGACCATCATCCAATGACTACTCAAGACCAAAGTTGGAACACAGAGCCCCATGACCCACTCTACATCCTGGTGCTATTTGGAGGAGGGTAGACCATGGACGATGGGACTCGCAGTGCCTTCACTAACTTCCTGACACCACTGTGAGCCACATAAATACCTGCTAAAGACCAACTAATACATTTCTCAAATAACCCGGGCACCGCCAAGGTTATTTAATTTATTTTTTTTATAGAATTATTTTAAACACAGCAAGACTTAGACAGGCCTCGCCATACCGCCCCCTCCCCCAGCTTCAGCTCTGCTACAGGCCGCGCCATGCCCTCCTCCTCCCCCAGCTTCAGCTCTCCTACAGGCAGCGCCATGCCCCTCCCCCCCCCAGCTTCAGCTCTTCTACAGGCCGCCATGCCCCTCCCCCAGCTTCAGCTCTCCTACAGGCAGCGCCATGCCCCTCCCCCTCCCCCCAGCTTCAGCTTTCCTACAGGCCTCGCCATGCCCCGCCTCCTCCCCCAGCTTCAGCTTTCCCTACAGGCCTCGCCATACCCTGCCCCCTCCCTCAGCTTCAGCTCTCCTACAGGCCGCGCCATGTCCTTCCTCCTCCCCCCAGCTTCAGCTCTCCTACAGGCAGCGCCATGCCCCTCCCCTCCCCAGCTTCAGCTCTTCTACAGGCCGCCATGCCCTCCCCTCCCCAGCTTCATCTCTCCGACAGGCCGCGCCATGCCCCTCCCCCTCCCCCCCAGCTTCAGCTTTCCTACAGGCCTCGCCATGCCCCGCCTCCTCCCCCCAGCTTCAGCTTTCCTACAGGCCTCCCAGCTTCAGCTCTCCTACAGGCCGCGCCATGCCCCTCTCCCCCCAGCTTCAGCTCTCCTACAGGCAGCGCCATGCCCCTCCCCCCCCCCCCAGCTTCAGCTCTTCTACAGGCCGCGCCATGCCCGCCCCTCCCCAGCTTCAGCTCTCCTACAGGCGGCGCCATGGCCCGCCCCCTCCCCCCAGCTTCAGCGCTCCTCCAGGCCGCGCCACGCCCCGCCCCCTCCCCCCGCTTCAGCTCTCCTAGAGGCCGCGCCATGCCCTGCCCCCTCCCCCCAGCTTCAGCTCTCCTACAGGCGGCGCCATGCCCCCCCCCCTCCCCCCAGCTTCAGCTCTCCTACAGGCGGCGCCATGCCCCGCCCCCTCCCCCCAGCTTCAGCTCTCCTACAGGCCGCGCCATGCCCCGCCCCCTCCCCAGCTTCAGCTCTGCTGCAGGCCGCGCCATGCTCTGCCCCCTCCCCCCAGCTTCAGCTCTCCTACGGAGGAGGAGCATGAGCGGTGGACGGGCTTCAGTGGGCGGGGCTCCTCCTCCACGCGGCTTCAGCGAGCGGGGGGCGAGAGTCATGGTGGGAGTCATGGCGGATTGGAGGCTGGCTGGGAAATGGCCCGAAGGAGGCAGCGCCCGGTCCCTTCTTCTTTTTCTTCGCCACTGCCCGGCCCTTCCTCCTCCCCAAGCAGCAGGAGTTTGGCAGGAGGGGGAAGGAAGAAGGGCAGAGAAGCTTTCTCGCGGCACAGCAGAAGGTCCGTCACGGCACACTAGTGTGCCACGGCACACTGGTTGAGAAAGACTGACTTAGACAAAAGAAGGGGGAGGGTGGAAATAATAATATAAAACACAAAATAAAGTAAAATAAAATAAATAAAAATAAAAATTTAAAACTATATTGAACAACTCTTACCTTCGGGTAGTTCTTCCTAATGTTTCGGTGGGATCTCTTTTCCTGCCATTGGAATCCCTTGCTCCATGATGTCTCTGGAGCAGCAGAAACCAAGCTTGGCCCTTCCTTCCTCAATGGGCCATATGTAAACATGGCTTCCCTGCCCCCTTCTCCCAGCTAAACATGGCCAAGCTCCACACAGGTGCATTCAATCTCCCATCTAATTTGGATCTGTACCAAACTGCTAAACTTATTCAACATGAGCTTTTTTTCCTTTTTCTTTACAGGTTCTGAAATGATATTTATTGCACTACAGTAGGCTCTCAATTATTTATTAATTTATTATTATTATTTATCGATTATCCAGAACTCTCAAGCAGCCAGCAAAATAAAATCAAAGAAATAATATTGCATCCTCAAAATGCAGTTAGTGTTCCATTCACTTTGTCTTTACAAGGCCTTGATTTGCTGTTATTGATTGCATTCCAATATCAATATCAAATCAATACAGGGTTTATGGTATGGTAGAGTATTAGTGGAGCCTATTTTTTAAAAGTATATCTCAAGCAACCAGAAACTATATTTATCTCTAGAAGCTAACAATTCTCATAGGTGCCGGTTAACTGAGAGTTTACTACAGTATATTGCCTATCAGCCTTTCTGGAAAATGGGTTGGGTGGAATGTTTTGAGATTTGCACTAGAAGTCTGCAGATCAGGGTTGGAATCCAGCTGCTATTAGTTGAACCACAGCGCCACCTAGAGCCAGAATACTATTATTCTATATTATATTATAATTATATTATATTATTATATATTATTATTAGTATTATATTAATTATAATACTATATTATTAATATGTATACATATTATTTATAAATAAATCAATATGTGTTGCTTCAAATGGCAACTTAGAATCATAGACTCCTAGAGTTGGAAGAGACCCCAATGGCCATCCAGTCCAACCCCATTCTGCCAGGCAGGAAAACACAATCAAATCCTTCCCGATAGATGGTCATTGAGGATTTGCTTAAACCCTCCATGGAAGGATATTCCATCATTATTATTATCGAATATTATAATGATAATAGAACTCTAGAGTTGGAAGAGACTCCAAAGGCCATCCAGTCCAACTCCATTCTGCCAGGCAGGAAAACACAATCAAAACCTTCCCAACAGATGACCACCTAGGATTTGTTTAAAATGTCAATGGAAGGATGCTCCATCATCATTATTATCTAATATTATAATAATGATAGAACTCTAGAGTTGGAAGAGACTCCAAAGGCCATCTAGTCCAACTCCATTCTGCCAGGCAGGAAAACACAATCAAATCCTTCCCAACAGATGGCCATCAAGGATTTGCTTAAACCCTCCATTGAAGAATACTCCATCATCATTATTATCGAATATTATGATGATACGTAGAACGCTAGAGTTGGAAGGGGACCCCAAAGGCTATCCAGTCCAACCCCATTCTGCCAGGTAGGAGGACACAATCAAAACCTTCCCAACAGATGGCCATCGAGGATTTGTTTAAACCCTCCATAGAAGGAGACTCTATCAGACTCCAGTCTGGCATTCCTTGGCAAGCCCGGATTACCCATAGGACCAACCTAGGCCATGGCCTAGGGGCGCAAGCCGAGGGGGGCGCAGATCACGGACCAAAAAAAATGTTATAAAATAATTTAAAATCGCACCGTGATTGGCTCCTGCCGCCTGGTACCCAAAAGGAGGCGGAGCCAAGGCTAGGCTCCGTGGAGGCAGCGCTCGTGCTCGCCGCGTCAGCCTCAGCCCATCCATCTATACCGCTGCTTCTCAGCCAGTGCTTCTGTGCCTGAGGGGAGGGGAGCGGGCGCTTGGCCTGGCGTAGCTCGGAGCGGCTTCCTTCGCAGGCTGCTGAAAGAAGGGCGGCGTGCAGCGTGGAGGCCCGGAGGGGAGCCTGAGGCGGAGGAAGGCCCCGACACTCTGCAGCCGCTGGGCCTTGAGCCGCATGTGGGGCAGGCCTGGATTACCCATAAGGCCACCCTAGGCCATGGCCTAGGGCGGCAGCCATGGAGGGGACGGCAAGTCCGGACCCCCCAAAATAATTTTTTTTAAAAGTTCGATCTTTGGGCGCTTGCTTCTGCGCCTGCGCAGTGAAGGAAGGAGGGGCGGGGCCGACGCGAGCAAGGAGAAGGCGGAGGGAAACCATGTCAGACCCCCTAGGGGCGGGACTTTCCCCGCCAGTTCATCACTCACGCGGGCGCCGCTCCTTCCTTCTTCACTGAAGGAAGGAGGGGCGCCCGTGCGAGCGAAGAAAAGTTGGGAGGAAGCCACGTCAGACGCCCTAGGGCTGGGGCGGGACTTCCCTCCGCCTGTTCATCACTCGCGCAGGCGCTGCTCCTTCCTTCAGTGAAAAGGCTGGGTGACGTCAGGCACAGTGGCGGCGGCGAGGAGAAGGCGGAGCGCAGTCCCGCCCCTAGGACCTCTGATGCGGTATTGCTCCATCTCTTCCTCCTCGCCGCTGCGCCTGACGTCACCCAGCCCCGCCGACATGGCGTTCCTGGGTGCTGCAGCGGCTGCCCGGGGGTTTCCCTTCCTTCCTCTTCCTCGGAGAAGGAAGTGGAAGGAAGGGAAGTTCCCGGGCAGCACCCAGGAACATGGCGGAGGACACCACGCCGCTCGGGCATGCCCGCAAGCGGCCCTGTCCCCCCGCAAGTGCCCCCCCGGGTGCTTCAGAGTGTGGCCTAGGTTGCCACAAACTATTAATCCGGGCTTGATGTGGGGCCGCCTCTGAAGCCGCTGCCCCGGACGAAGAGCATGTTCTGGACCCAGCCCGGCTTTCCCCGTCCCTTTGGGCCTCGGCTCTGCGGCACTCAGAGGCGGTCTAAGGTAATTTTAAATGGTAAGCGAACATTATTTTGGCGCCCCCCAAAAAACATTATTTTGCCCCCCCTCATGTAAAACAAATATACAATTATAATATCACAATACCATTAGTAGTATTATATTGTATCAATGTATATACAATATATTATACCACACTCATACTATATTATATCATAATTATATTATACTACATTACAATGTAATTATATTATAATATATTGACATTATAATATAATATAACATTCTATTCTATTATTATTATTATAAAATAATAAATAAAATTATTTATTTAAATAACATTTTCCTCTACTAAATATTTTCATGACTCCTATAAAACTCAAATAACCCAAAATAAGGTAAAATAAAATATTATATATTACTATTTTGTACAATACCACTATACTGCAATATTGTTTGTAATATTACATGTAATATAAAATGTATCATTATTCTATTGTTATATTGTATTTTTATTATATTGTGTGACAATATTAAGCAGAACTGTATAATAATCAACAAGAAATGCAATGTAAATGCATCAGAATCAGAATATATTACCTACCACCCGTCTCATAATTCATAGGAGTCTCCCATAAGTCCAAAATTAGGATCCCAATGTAAATGTAAATAGAAAAACAGCCAAAATGTTCAAATGAGGTCGAATACAGGCAGCGCGGCCTGGGCAAACTTGGGCCCTCCCTCCCTCTAGGTCAGTGGTTCTCAACCTTCCTAATGCCGTGACCCCTTAATACAGTTCCTCATGTTGTGGTGACCCCCAAACATAAAATTATTTTCATTGGGCATTGAACTTAAGTTTTAGAGTTGTAGTTGACCTGCATACAGACAGCACTGTAGACTCAAATAATGGTGGATCTGGAGCAAACTTGGCATAGATACTCAATATGCCCAAATGTGAACACTGGTGAAGTTTGGTGAAAATAGACCTTGACATCTGGGAGTTGTAGTTGCTGGGATGTATAGTTCACCTACAACCAAAGAGCATTCTGAACTCCACCAACGATGGAATTGAACCAAACTTCCCACACAGAACCCCCATGAACAACAAAAATACTGTGTTTTCTGGTGGTCTTTGGGGACCCCTCTTACATCCCCTCGTGACCCCCCAGGGGGTCCCGACCCCCAGGTTGAGAAACGCTGCTCTAGGTGTTTTGGACTGCAACTCCCACAACTCCTCATAGCGGCGGAGACAAAGGGAGAGGGGAAGCACTCCCTGCCTGCCCGATAGGGAGTGCTTGCTTACAGGCTTCTGCGCAAGGGAGCTACTGGGCATGTGCGGAGGTTTTCACGCATGTGCAGTTGCTCCTGCGCTCAACTTCAGCTCCGGAGCAACTGCGCCTGCGCATGCCCAGAAGTGGCGTCGGAGCGCACAAGGCCGGGGCCCAAAAGCAGGCAGCTGCGGCGCTGCTTGAGGAACATCGGCAGGCCCAGGATGGCGCCCCCTTCCTAGATGGCGCCCTATGCGGCCGCTTACTTGGCCTACCTGTAGTCCGCCCCTGGTGGCACTCGCTCGCCCTCCTCTGCCTCCTTCCCGAGGGGTAACGAACTCACTCCCCAGCACACAAAGGGGCCCGTTCCCTTCTCTTTAGTGACAGCACATGCGCACCTTTCTCCTCAGCCCTATTGGCACAGGACGGGAAGGATGTGGTGGCGCGAGGCGGGGGGGGGAGAGGTGGGGGTGCGGTAGAGGTTGGCTTAAAGGGGGCGTAATTCCAAAGTGTGGCGTAGGGCACAAAAAGCTGTTAATCCAGGCCTGTTCCTTGGCCACGCGTACTCCAATGTTCAGCTGTGAAAACTTGGAAGGCTTCCTTTTCCCTTATGGGTGATGTGCCTCCTTTCCTCCTTGCAGTGGGACCTGGTGTGTAACCTGCGGACCAGGCGCCAGATGGCTCAGTCCATTTACATGGGAGGAGTGCTGGTGGGGGCCCTTGTCTTCGGCAGCTTAGCCGACAGGTAGGCCTAAGTCAGTGTTTCCCAGCTTTCCTCATGCCGCGATCCTTTCGTGCAGTTCCTCATGTTGTGCTGACCCCCCAACCATAACATTATTTACGTTGCTACTTCACAATGGTCATTTTGCAAATATTATGAATCATAATGTAAATATCTGATATGCAGGATGTATTTTCATTCACTGGACTAAATTTGGCACACATACCAGATACGTCCAAATTTGAATACTGGTGGGGTTAGGGAGGTTTTGTCATTTGGGAGTTGTAGTTGCTGAGATTTCTTTTCTTTTTTCTTTTTTTTTATTTTTATAATGAATTTTATTGTTTAAAAAACATAACAATGGTTACAAACATTAGACACTACAGCCCACATCGGGCAGTCACGGGAAAGGGAAAAGGGTGGGGGTGGGGGCGAGGGGTGGGAACATTGGGGTGGGGATGACATACCAACGCACTATACATTCCTACATTTAAAAACCAAACAAAGGGTTGACTTCACCCACAAGAAAGCGGTCTCCATTCAGAGCTTATCCCATAACATATACACCGAGATTTTTATAACCAGTAGCCCTTTAGCTCAATCTTCATATTTTTTTTCACATAGTTAATCAGCGGTTTCCACGTCCTTTCAAATATCCTATTTGGGCCGCATCTCAGCAGGGCGGAGAGTTTATCCATTTCCGCTATGTCCATTAATTTGAGTATCATCTCTTCCAAGTCCGGTATTTTGGTTTCCTTCCAATACCTAGCAAGAGTAATCCTGGCAGCCGTCGCGATAAACGTTAGCAGTCTTCCCAAATCTTTCCCCAGGTCCTTTTGGTCTAAAATATTCAAAAGGAATAGTTCAGGCTTAAACTTAATCCTTAGCCCCGTTACCTCCTCCATAAATTTGTGGACTTTTTTCCAGTATCTTTTCACCTCCGCACACGTCCACCAGACGTGGTAATATGTACCTTTCGTAATCTGACATTTCCAGCAACAGTCTGTCCCCGTTTTATATATCTTATTTAAAGTATCTGGAGTCAGGTACCATCTATAGGCCATTTTAATTAAGTTTTCTCTTAATATATAGGAGCATGTATAGCTGGCGTTATTGGCCCAAGTTTTCTCCCACATTTCCTGGCTGATTGTGTATCCTAAATTTTTATTCCACTTTTCCCTATACTCTATTGGGGGATTTTCCGCATGTTTGTTTCTGATAATCAGTTTATATAGTTTACTGACACAGTTGTTCGGTGCCTGCAATAATATTTTCCCACCTACCGTGGGATTGTCTTCCCATCCTGTTTCTTTATCTAACACGTATCTAGCTCTTAACTGGTTATACTGGAGCCATCCCATGTTGTATTCTTTAATTTCTTCCTGAGATTTTAAGTTATACCTATTCCTTTCTTTTTTCAGTAGTACCGTATACCTTAAAATACACTCTTTTTTGTACTGCCCGATTGCGAATGCCTCCGTGGGAGATGCCCAGAGCGGCAGTTTGGTACATATCATCTCTTTGTGTTTCAACCAGACTTTCAGCAACGGCGCCCTTATTATATGGTTCTTAAAATTATTGTCATTTTTAATTTTATTATATAGCAGGTACGCGTGCCATCCATTCTTATTATCCCATCCTTCTATATTGAGCAATTCGCTGTCCTTTAATTCTAGCCAAGGCTTGATATTTTCTAGGCAATTAGCCTCATAATAACTCAGGAGGTCCGGAAAGCCACATCCACCTTGTTGTATGGGTAATTGGAGGTATTTTAACTTAAATCTAGTTGCTGAGATTTCTAGTTCACCTGCAATCAAAGAGCATTCTGAACTCCACCAATGATGGAATTGAACCAAACTTGGCACACAGAACTCCCATGACCAACGGAAAATACTGGAAGGGTTTGGTGTACATTGACCGTGGGTTTGGGGTTGTAGTTCACCTACATCTAGAGAGCACTGTGGACTCAAACAATGATGGATCTGGATCAAACCTTGCACAAATACTCAATGTGTCCAAATGTCAACTCTGGTGGAGTTTGGGGGGAAACAGACCTTTGCATTTGGGAGTTGGAGTTGCTGGGATTTATAGTTCACCTACAATCAAAGAGCATTCTGAACTCCACCAATGATGGAATTGAACCAATCTTGGCACACAAAACTCCAATGACCAACTTCATATACTGCAAGGCTTTGGTGGGCACTGACCTTGAGTTTTGGAGTTGTAGTTCACCTACATCCAGATCAAACAATTAAGGATCTGGACTAAACTTGGCAGGAATACTCAATATGCCCAAATGTGAACACTGGTGGAGTGTGGGGAAAATAGACCTTGATATTTGGGAGTTGTAGTTGCTGGGATTTATAGTTCACCTACAATCAAAGAGCATTCTGAACCTCACCAATAGAATTGGGAGTTGTAGTTCACCTATTGTACATCCAGAGAGCACTGTGGATGTACTATGGAAATGAACCAATCTTGGCACACAGAACTCCCATGACCAACTTCATATACTAGAAGAGTTTGGTGGGCATTGATCTTGAGTTTTGGAGTTGTAGTTCACCTACATCCAGATCCAACAATGAAGGATCCGGACTAAACTTGGCAGGAATACTCAATATGGCCAAATGTGAACACTGGTGAAGTGTGGGGAAAATAGACATTGACATTTGGGAGTTGTAGTTGCTGGGATTTATAGTTCACCTACAATCAAAGAGCATTCTGAACCCCACCAACGATAGAATTGGGTCAAATTTGGCACACAGAAGCCCCATTACAAACAGAAAATACTGTTTTCTGATGGTCTTTGGCAACCCCCTTAACACTCCCTAGCGACCCCCCCCCCAAGGTCCTGACCCTCAGGTTGAGAAACACAGGCCTAAGTGGAGTGTGAACAATAGGAGGAGAATGTCCAGGTCAAGGGAAGTCATAGTCCCACTCATTTCTGCTTTGTTGTGACATGGTGTGTATGTATATGATGGAGAATAATAATAATAATAATAATAGTATTTCATGTCCGGTCCTGTGCTTTAGGTTTGGGCGCAAAGCTGTAATAAGTTGGTCCTATCTGCAAATGGCTGTCTCGGGCGTATGCACGGCTTTCTCTCCAACCCTCACGGCTTATTGCGTCTTCCGCTTCCTGGTCGGTATGGCGCTCTCTGGGATCGTCCTGAACTGCATGTCCCTAGGTAAGAAGAGCCCAAAGGTGGGCAGGTACCGAAGCAGAACACAGATTTAGGGGGTCCTGCCGGAGCAGAGACCAGCGAAGACCCAAAAGGAGGGTCTGCTACACCTGGTGAGACAATAAGCACCAATAAAAGTTTCCCTATTTCCCAATAAGGCCACCGAAGTTTATTCTAGCTGGAAAGGATGATGACCACACTATCTCCTGAGCAGGGAATTACAGAATATTTACAGTTTTTCCCATTCAAATTTCCCCTGCCCGCTCCCTGAGCCGGCTTTGCTGTGATTGGCTGTGATGTCAGCGAGCCAGGAGGAGCGGCCGGGGTCCAATGCAGCTCGTCCAATGAGAGCCCGAGACCTGCTTCGGCCGCTCAGCCAATGGTGTGTAAGGAGGTGCGGCAACAGAGAAACAATGGGTGATCGTGGCTTGATGGTAAGATTAGGAATGGCCCATCCTGGACCCAAATGCCAAGCGATCAAAGACAATTGCTGTAAGCCGGGATGGGCAATTTTTTTTCCAAGGGGCCACACGGGAGCCAAAAAATATTATGAGGGGCCGCACCTAAAGGCTGAACTACATTCTAATCTACATTATTTATTTATTTACTATATTTACTATATATTACACATAATTAATATTAACATATATTCATATATTATTAGTATTAATATCATAATTATTATATTATAGTATATATATAGACATAATATATTGAAATTATAATATAATATAACATTATATTATATTATTATAATAAAATTATTATAAAAATAATAAAAACCACTAAAATAAAATAAAATAACATTCAAGAAGACAAGGTGCGAACCAAGATAGAGGCTGACATCCTCAAGAGAGGAAGGATCCCAAGATGGAATGGCCCAATGGACCCAGCCCAGCGGATGGCAAAGCGGCCGCAGCAGAGCAGAGCAGCAGGCGATCGGAGGCTGCAGGCCTCCGCCCGCTCTCACCCCCAGCCGTTCCCCAGCTGATTGCCCTGCCATGTAGTGCCTGCCATCCCGGGAGGCGATCTGAGCCTGCAGCGGGAGCAGTCTTCCAGGTCGCCAGGGCAAAGTCTTCCAGGTCGCCAGGGCGATCAGCCGCCGCAGGTCGCGGACTGCTCCCACTGCAGGCCTGGATTGCCTCCCGGCATGGCAGGCACTCCAAAGCCGCCGCTCCTCCTATTGTTCTCTGGAGCGGGGGACTGTTTGCCGACACAGGCCCCAGAGCCCGCAACACACTTCTCCCCGGGCCGGACAGAATCGGCTGCCGGGCCGCATCCGGGCCGCGGGCCATAGGTTGCCCAGGTCTGCTGTAAGCCCTCAAGTCCCGACCTGACTTATTGACACACCCCACTCCCCCTTGGCATTTGCTGTCAGATTATTGCATTTTTAATAGCAATTCATGAGTCAGCACAAGATATATTTTCGCAGTTTGAGATGACCTGCAGTGTGACATGTTTGACACCAGATGGCGCTGTCTCAAGACTGCTAAATGGAACCTTGAGGAATGTCAGTTACAAAGTGACAGTTGGGATTCAATATCTGTGAGGAAAGGATGTTTAGAAAGGTAGCTGTGATGGCTGTTGTTTTTCGATGTTTTGCCAGTTATTGTTAAATACAATTCAATACAAAGTTATATATTTACCTTGTGAATTGAATGAGAGTGTCATTATTCACTCGAACAGAGACTGGAGTTTTAGGGCCGATGGGGAATTAAACTTCTATATTTCTGTTGCCTATCCGCTGTGACATAAATACTCGACGCCGGAGATTTGCAAGCTCCGAGAGTTGGGAGAGACCCCAGGGGCTGGCCACGGCGTTTTTATTTGTTTCAACATATTTTTTTTGGTCCGTGATCTACGCCCCCCTCGGCTTGCGCCCCTAGACCATGGCCTAGGTTGGCATTATGGGTAATCCTGGCCTGGTTGGGGAAATATTTGTCCTTGTTACCTGGAGTTCATAAGGGAAGGCATGGTTATAAAATATTATTTACTATAAAATATTATTAACAATAAAGTATATTTTATCTGGGGAGGGGGGTCATGTTTGACAACAGTCCCAGGTGAGGTTCCTAGCATCCACAGGTTTGGATGGCATGGCGGGCAAAACATGCACCATCTGCTTAGACAGCTGTTGTGAAGTCAAATATGTTTTGCAACCCCGAGAGCGTTTCCGGCCCTTGTGTTTCCTTGCATTCCTCACCCTGTTAGCAATGTTTTGCCCTCAGCGTGCCGTTGAGAAGGACAAATATTTATTCTGTCCCTAATTTGGGATTTGCTTGGGCGCACGCTGGGACAAGAAAGGTCACATGATGCACAAACTGCAGAGTCCGGCTTTAGTGAGAAGGAAGAAAAGCCAGGCTTGTTATTGTTGTTGTTGTTGGTCTTTTGGAGTTTGGATCAGCATGATATGGTCAGTGTAGAGCAGGCATGGGCAAACTTTGGAATTCAGGTGTTTTGGACTTCAACTCCCACAATTCCTAACAGCCGGTAGGCTGTTAGGAATTGTGGGAGTTGAAGTCCAAAACACCTGGAGGACCAAAGTTAGCTCATGCCTGGTGTAGAGCCATATAGTGCTGTTTAACTCTACACTGACCATATACCGGTAGTTCTTGACCATAAGAGAGGATCAGGAATGGAATATGTTGGATCAGAGTCCACTGGAGTCTCCTTCTCTGGCCATCTGTTGGGAGGGCTTTGATGGTGTCCTCCGACCTGGCAGAATAGGGTTGGACCTTTTGGATGGCCTTTGGGGTCCCCTTCCAACTCCAATGAAGTGAGATACGTACATCTACTTCTGTAGCAGTACCTCAACAGATGTTAGATGGTCATCTATCAGGAGGGCTTTGATTGTGTCCTCAGGCATGGCAGAATAGGGTTGGACTGGATGGGCCTTTTGAGGTCCCTTTCAACTCTAGGATTCTATAATCATCATCATCATGATCATCCTGATGCCGTGACGGACGGGATTCAGCTGCAGGGAGTTCCACAGTTCCTTTTTCCTCCATCTTGGGCCGGGTGGCACAAGAACAAAAAGCCCACAAAATGGCCCCTTCTTCCTCTCTCTTTACCTCTGCCTGAGCTCCATTTTCTCCTGACACAACAATAGCCACTGCAGCAACAGTAAGCACCCATTTCCTGTAAGCAACATCAGTTTTCCCCTGAGGGCATCACCTGCCCTCTGCCACATTGTTCAAAACAATGACTCACACAGCTGCTCCAAAGGTGGGGGGGCACGAGTGACCTTTTACCCAGTCACCATGAGGAGGATTTTCACCACAGTTACCAGTTTGAGAGATCTAGTTTCCCCAAGTACACAGGCCCATTTTGCCCTTTTTTTTCTGCTACATAACCCGGACTATCCCTGGACCGCTCTCCCCAGCTGATTCCAGCATAAGCCCTTGCCACATCTTACAGATCATGGACCCACAGAGACTCCCTTTCTGGGTAAGCCGTGTCCGATGTTTTCCGGAGGGGTTATGCCCAGATCGCAGGGGGATTCACAGGGAACCCAGGTCTTTTGGGCTTTGGGAGAAGCAGTTCGCCAAGGACACTTCCCAGTTGAATATTCCCAGCCTTTTCCCTTCTTGCCACATGGACTTTGTGACTCTCTGCCACTCTATTGCACTCCAGAAGCCATTCTGCCCCTCAGGACTTTGTAGTTTCCCCAAGGACGTTTCTTCAGTTGGACATTTCCTGCTTTCCCCTTTCACATCATGGACCCTCAGTGACTTTGCTACTCCTCTGCACCCCAAGCCCCAAAGGCTCTGCAGTTCTCAAGGACAGTGGAGGACTACAACTCCCAGGAAGAAAGCAGCATTGTGTTGCCTGTTTTTAAGATCATTCCTCTGGGAGCAAGAACTGTATGGGAATGTACAAGGGGATGATTGCTGGGGATCTCTGTATTGCCTTGTCTATTTTGTACCCCTTATGTGTTCCCTTTTGTGTCAATGTAACTTCTAAGTTAAAGCCCTCAGCAGAGAGTTCCAGGGATTAACAGTGCACAATAATCCACTTTTCTACCCATTTTACCTTTGCACAAATAATAACCTTGGGGAGGGGACGTTGGGTTTTTTTGGGGTGAGGCCCACTCTTTATGCCCAAGACTCCCCCACATATGCCCCTGTCATTCTCGGAGCTTGGCCAATGATTAAGGGAATATGTCTGGTCATATAAACAGGACCCAAAACATGGCTGATCCATGCGAGCTTCGGACCCTCGCAGCCAGCCCCAATAGCTACCTTTCCGGACCATTTTAAACTGAGCAACCATGCTTCCAAACCCTGCCAGGGCTCCATCCGCGGAGAGTTCCCCTGGTAAACAAATAATACATTTTTCTGGCCATATGATGCTTTTCACCAATATTGGGGGGAGGTCAGGTGTTCTGTGGAACATAGATTTCCGCCATTATGGGCCTGGATCCCCCCCGCTCGTGTCCCCCCTTGGCCTCGGAGCTGGACCCCCAAGGACGCATGGGCTCTGGCAAACCCCAAGTCACACAGTCACCCCATAGCTGGACCAGAGTTGGCTTCGGAACCCCACTTACCGGCTGCAATAACATATGATTTGGTCATTTTGAACTGAGAAACCATGCCTCCCGCTAGACTGAAACTCTCAACACAAAGGAGTTTCGGCCAGGACAAAAGACTGCCATTAAGGAATTCAAGACAAACAATAAACAGGAAGGTGGGCTTCCACATCGAGAGCCCTCCGGCCGTGAGGTATTCAGCTACAAGTTACTTCCTCCACCCAGCCGTTTTTCCCTTTGTGTCCTTTTCCCGCCTTGCGCAGCCGGCCAGAATAGGCCCGTTCGAATTCTGGCGCCTTTTCCCTATTGGCTAAAGCGCGCGGTCTCCTCCTGGCCCAGCTGACTTTGACAGCGCGGCCAATCAGCTGGAGCTACACGTGGGAGGAGAGGGCGCCCGATTCAAATGTAAATTGACTGCTTTTCTATAAATTGGACTGCTTTCCCATTAAAGACTATGTTTTTGCCTTTGGAATCCTGGTGTGGCATTGCATCCTATTCAGCTGAATTAGATTCTTCTCTCGGTAGTGGCGTTCTTCCGTCTGGGTGAGCATTGATCTGGGTTTCTTTGGGATTTGTAGTTCTGGGAAGATCATCCAGATTTGGGCCTCGATCCTCGCTTTTTAGGGGTGGCCTGGGCTCTGTCCCCTTAAGGGAAGGGCCCCTAGTCAGATTTCGGTAACAATCCTAATCTTTGATAATGGTGATGATGACAGAGTCTCCTTCTGTAAAGCTTTCTAAGCAGAGTCTGGATGGCCATCTGTGGGAAGGGTTTTGATTGTGTCTTCCTGCCAGGCAGAAAAGGGTTGGGCTGGATGGCCCTTTCCAACTCTTATGAAGTAAGATACCTTCTATGGTGCTCTTTCAACAGAGGTTAAATGGCCATCTATTGGGAAGGCTTTGATTGTGTCTTCCTGCCTGGCAGAATAGGGTTGGACTGGATGGCCTTTTGGGGTCCCCTTTAAACTCTAATGAGGTAAAGTGCATCTCTAAGGTGTTCTTTCATCAGAGGTTAGATGGTTGGCCATCTGTCGGGAGGGCTTTGATGGTGTCTTCCTGCCTGGCTGAAGGGGGTTGGACTGGATGGCCCTTGGGGTCTATTCCAATTCTATGGGGCTGGAATACCATCCCTCGGGAGGGCTTTGATGGTGTCTTCCTGCCTGGCTGAAGGGGGTTGGACTGGATGGCCCTTGGGGTCTATTCCAATTGTGTAGGGCTTGGTGGCCATCTGTCGGGAGGGCTTTGATAGTGTCTTTCTGCCTGGCAGAAGGGGGTTGGACTGGATGGCCCTTGGGGTCTATTCCAATTGTATGGGGCTGGAATACCATCCGTCGGGAGGGCTTTGATGGTGTCTTCCTGCCTGGCAGAAGGGGGTTGGACTGGATGTCCATTGGCGTCTATTCCAATTGTATGGGCTGGATGACCATCCGTTTGGAGGGCTTTTATAGTGTCTTCCTGCCTGACAGAAGGGTTTTGGAATTGGATGGCCTTTGGGGTCAATTCCAATTGTATGGGGCTGGATGGCCATCTGTCAGGAGGGCTTTGATGGTGTCTTCCTGCCTGACAAAAGGGGGTTGGACTGGATGGCCCTTGGTGTCTCTTCCAACTCTAGGATTCTTCAATATTTCTTGTGTCTCTTGTCATTTTAGTCCTCGAATGGGTCCCAACCAAAGTCCGCACTGTCGCGGGGACGGTCGTGGGATATAGTGCGACCTTTGGACAGATCGTTCTCCCTGGGCTGGCCTATGCCCTCCCGGACTGGCGCTGGCTCCAATTTACCGCGTCCATGCCTTTCTTTGCCTTCTTCATATACTCCTGGTGAGCACACATTCATCCCTTTGTCAATAGTGGGAAAACTTGGTGCGACAAAGCGAGATACAGCAATATGTTTATTTCAGGAAATGTGTTCTTTGCCTTTGTGAAATGTGCAAGTCTTGAATGTTATGTATATGAAATGTTGTTATGGCTTTAAAACTGTTTATTTACAGATGAATGTATATAAAATAATGCTCAGGTAAGATGGGGTTTGGATAAGACCGCTATCAGTTAAAAGGAGAGCATAGGCTGAACGTTGCTATGGCAACCTGCTCCAAGCTGGGGAAAGGGGGCGGGGCCAACTGTCACTGGCAAGGAAAGGGTTTGGTTTAATCTCACATCTTCACACTTGGCAGCTCTTAAGCGCCTTGCAATGGATTCAAATGGCAGAAAAAAGAGATTCCACCCCAAAATTAAAAACAATGTCCTGATGGTAAGAGCTGTTCCTCGGTGGAATCTTTTGGAGTCTCTTTCTCCAGAGCGTTTGAAGCAGAGGCTGGATGGCCATCTGTCGGGAGGGATTCGATTGCATCTTCCTGCCTGGCAGAATAGGGTCGGTGTGAAGACGCGCCTGGGGTCTTTGACTTAGAATAGGAACAAGGACGTGACATCTCTTCCCAGGGGACTTCTTCTTGCCTTCCCATAGAGAACTGGAACTCCCAAGGACCAAACCAGTCACTTTAGATAACTCAAACAGGCTTTATTGTTCACAAAAGGAGTTATCTTATTGAGGTATTAAACTTGGTTCTCCAAACAGGGGAAAATAAAATATACATTACAGTTCTATAGTTGTTTGTGTCTAGTAAGCTTTAAGCCGGTGTGGTTTACAAATTCTCTCTCTCTCTCAATGGCTTTGAGGTGAGAACTCTCTTAGCCCCAGTCAAATGGCCTATATTGAAGGCACAGAGCCTTCCTCTTGGTGCCAAATGACCAGTTGAAGGCGCTTGAGATTCCACAGTCCCATCCAGGTGTGCTGGATATGCAGAATGAATCCAAGATATGAAGAATTGGTGCTAGAGAATGCCTGACTGAGGCCTGGCTGGCAAACCCTCTAACACGTCCTCTTCTGTAGAGATGCAGGCAAAATCTAAAGAGAAAGCTAGATTTCCAAAGTCTCAAGGGGAGGAAAACAAACAACGATGATTGACAGCTCTAAAGAACCAATCAATGCAACCAATACTCAACAACACTAAACAGACTAGCTAAAACATAATCCAATAGTTTAAACCTTGCAACTTAAAGTCTTATACACAGGTGGCATCAGCCACGCCTTCACAGTCGGACTCGATGGCCTTTTGGGGTCCCTTTCCAACACTTACAGCAAGACACCTCTTCGTCTATGGCAGGGGTGGGCAATTATTTTTTCCAAGGGGCCACATGAGGGCCAAAAAATGTTATGGAGGGCCGCACCTAAAGGCGGAACTGCACGCTAATCTACATTATTTATTTATTTATTTATTCACTTACTATATTTACCAATATATTACACATCATTAATATTAACATATTAATATATCAAGAAATATTAATATATTATTAGTATTAATATCATAATTATTATATTATAGTATATACAGTATATATATAGATATTATAATACATTGAAATTATAATATAATATAACATTATATTATTTATTATATTATTGTATTATTATTATATAATAATAATAAAAACCACTAAAATAAAATAATGCTTCCTTGTATTCCCCTTCTCTGGAGAGTTTTATGCAGAGGCTTGATGGCCATCAGTCAGGGGTGCTTTGATTGTGTCTCCCTGGGGGTTGGGCTGGATGGCCCTGGGGTCCCTTCCCTCTCGATGACTTCCTGTTCCCACCTTTCTAAAAACCTCCTGACAGCGAGCCTTTGAGATTCGTGACGGAAAAGGAAGAGATCAAACCCTATTGAAAGGATGGGAAACTCAGGACCAAACTTGGCACGAATCCTCAATATGCCCAAATGTGAACACTGGGGAAATTTGGGGAAAATAGACGTTTGGGAGTTGGAGTTGCTGGGATGTATAGTTCACTTATTAAGGATGCTCGGCGGCGGCACTTCCTCCCTCCCTCCCTCCCTGGCCTCCTCCTCTTCTCCCCCTCCCTCCCTCCCTCTCCATCGGTCGCTCTGCTTGCCTGCCTGCCTCGCCCTCTCGCCCGCCCACTCGCTCACTCGCTCGCCTTGCCCCGCCCGCCTGCCTGCCGGGGCCCTTAGGAGGGCCGTATAGAATCGTCCAAAGGGCCGCATCCGGGGCGCGGGCCGTGGTTTGCCCACCCCTGGTCTATGGTGTTCTTTAATCAGAGGTTAGATGGCCATCTGTCAGGAGGGCTTTGATTATGTCTTCCAGCCTGGCAGAATAGGGGCGGACTGGATGGCCTTTTGGGGTCCCTTTCCAACACTTATAGCAAGACACCTCTTTGTCTATGGCAGGGGTAGGGAACCTATGGCTCGGGAGCCAGCTGTGGCTCTTTTCATGATTGCATCTGGCTCTTCCATTCCTTCTTTCCTCCATTCTCCCTCTTCCTTTCTTCCTTTCTTCCTTTCTTCCTTTCTTCCTTCCTTCCTTCCTTCCTTCCTTCCTTCCTCTTCCATTCTTTCCTTCTCTCCTTCCTTTTCCTTCCCTCTCTCCCCTTCCTTCTTTCCTCCATTCTCTTCCTTCCTTCCTTCCTCTCTTCCATTCTTTCCTCCCTCCTTCCTTTCTCCCCTTCACCCTTTCCTTCTCTCCTTCCTTTTCCCTCCCTCTCTCCCCTTCCTTCTTTCTTCCATTCCTCTTCCTTCCTTTCTTTCTCAACCCCACCCTTTCCTTCTCTCCTTTTTCCTCCCTCTCTCCCTTTCTTTTCTCTTCTCCCTCCCTCCCTCTTCCTTCCTTCCTTCCTTCCTCTATTCTTTTTCCCCAAGTCTTCCTTTCCTTCTCCTTCCTTTCTTTTCACTTCCCTCTCTCTCCATCTTTCTTTTCTTCTTTTCCCTTCATTATTTTACTTTTTCCTCACTCCCTTTCCTTTCTTTTCCCCACCCTTTCCTTTCCTCCCTTCCCATTTCTTTCTTTCTTTTCCCCTCCTTGTCTCTCTCCTGCTTTTTTTTCTTCCTTTTCCATAGTTCGTTCTTCTTTTTTTTCTTCCTCTCTCCCTCCCTCCTTTATTTCCTCTGTCTTTCTTCCTTTCTTTCCCCCTTCTTCCTTCCGCCTTCTCTTCCTTTCCAGAGTCCTGAGCGTGCCTTTTGCAGAGCCAGGTCTGAAGTGTCCTCTCATTCTGCCGGGGGAATCCTTTCCTCATAGTATGTACGTGTAGACTCACACTTAGTTGAATTCAGTCTTAAAATATATACTATATATATTATATAGCTCTCACTGAAATAAATTTCCAACTATTTTGCTTTCATGGCTCTCTGAGTCAAAAAGGTTCCCGACCCCTGGTCTATGGTGTTCTTTCATCAGAGGTTAGATGGCCATCTATCCAAAGGGCTTTGATGGTGTCTTCCAGCCTGGCAGAATAAGGTTGGACTGGGCGGCCTTTTGGGGTCCTTTTCCAATAATAATAATAATAATAAAATTAATACTAATACTTTATTTATACCCCTCCACCATCTCCCCGATGGGGACTCAGGGCGGCTCACATGAGGCCAAGCCCAAACAACAGATTACAATAAAATAAAATCAAAACATCAACTTACAACGCAATAAAAATGCATACATATAAATAAAAGAACAATATACAAATAGATCTCTAAAATCATAAATGACAAGGCGGGGGCGCATGCACAAATATAAAATGTTAAAAACTCAGGGTGAGATAAGCAGAGTAGCTTCTTTGCGAAGGAGAGGACATATAGAATCCAACTCTAATGAAGCAAGATACCTCTCCTATGCTGTTCTTTCAACAGAGGTTAAATGGCCATCTGTCAGGAGGGTTTAGATGGTGACCTCCAGCCTGGCAGTATGGGATTGGACTCAGGTTGGAATGGATGGCCCTTGGGGTGTCTTCCAACTCTAAGATTCTGTCATCATATTTGATAATAATGATGTTTCCTTCTCTGGAGGGTCTTGAGCAAAGGCTTAGATGGCCATCTGTCAGGAGGGTTTAGATCAGTGTTTCTCAACCTTCCCAATGCCGCGACCCCTTAATACAGTTCTTCATGTTGTGGTGACCCCCCAACCATAAAATCATTTTCGTTGCTACTTCATAACTGTAATTTTGTTACTGTTCTGAATCATCATGTAAAATATCGGATGTATTTTCATTCACCGGACCACATCTGGCACAAATACCCGATACACCCGATACTGGTGGGATTGTGGGGGGTGATTTTGTCATTTGGGAGGTGTAGTTGCTGGAATATATAGTTCACCTACAATCAAAGAGCATTCTGAACTCCACCAACGATGGAGTTGAACCAAACTTGGCACACAGAACTCCCATGACCAACAGAAAATACCGGAAGGGTTTGGTGAACATTGACCTTGAGTTTGGGAGTTGCAGTTCACCTACATTTCAGAAAGCACTGTGGACTCAAACAATGATAGATCTGGATCAAACTTGGCACAAATACTTGTCCAAATGTGAACACTGGTGGAGTTTGGGGAAAACAGGCCTTGATATTTGGGAATTGTAGTTGCTGGGATGTATAGTTCACCTACAATCAAAGAGCTTTTTGAACTCCACCAACAATGGAATTGAACCAAACTTGGCACACAGAACTCCCATAACCAACAGAAAATACTGGTAGGGTTTGGTGGGCATTCACCTTGACTTTTGGAGTTGTAGTTCACCTACATCCAGAGAGCATTGTGGACTCAAACAATGGTAGATCTGGACCAAACTTGGCACAAATAGTCAAGATGCCCAAAGGCGAACACAGGTGGAGTTTGGGGAAAATAGACCTTGACATTTGGGAGTTGTGGTTGCTGGGATTTATAGATCACCTACAATCATAGAGCATTCGGTACCGCACCAGCGATAGAATTGGGTCAAACTTCCATAAAGAACCCCCATGACCAATAGAAAATAATGTGTTTTCTGATGGTCTTTGGTGACCCCTCTGACACCCCCTCGCGACCCCCATAGGGGTCCCGACCCCCAGGTTGAGAAACACTGGTTTAGATGGTGTCCTCCAGCCTGGCAGAATAAGGTTGGACTGAATGGCCTTTTGGGGTCCTTTTCCAACTCTAATGAGGTAAGATACCTCTCCTATGCCATTCTTTCAACAGAGGTTAGATGGCCATCAGTCAGGAGTGTTTAGAGGTGTCCTCCAGCCAGGCCCGGATTAACCCCTTTTGGCGCCTTAGGCCACATTTTGGAATTACGCCCCTGAACCAACCTCTACCACACCCCCCCCCCCACATTCCTTCTTTATTTATTTATTTATTTATTATTCGGGTTTCTATGCCGCCGACTCCCTGAGGCTCGCGGCGGCTCACAGGAACCGAAGGTACAACTACACACAAGCAATGCGATAAAGCATCTAAAACAATTAAAACTGTTAAAACAGCAAAATACAAAACCCCCAGGTACAGTTCAGAAATTAGATAGCGTGACACCCCAGGACAGCGGCTAAAGCGGAACATGGGCAGGACCTACTCACCGAAGGCCTGCTTAAACAAATAAGTTTTGCAGGCGCGTCTAAACGGGAGCAGGTCCTTTATAGCCCGCGTTCCAGCCGGGAGGGCGTTCCACAGCGTAGGAGCTATAACGGAGAACGCCCTCCGGCGAGTAGATGTCAATTTAGCCGATTTCGCCGAGGGTATCTCTAACAAATTAGCATCCTCGGAGCGTAGTGATCTCGGGAGACAGTGTATAATAAATAAATTAATTAATAATAATAAGATTCTGCCATCTATCTCTCCCGGAACGATCTGGCCACGGTGATCCAAGCCACAGTCATCTCAAGGCTGGATTACTGCAACGCGCTCTACGTTGGCCTTCCTCTGTCGGTGACCCGGAAGCTCAGGCTAGTGCAGAACACTGCCGCCAGCTGGCGCCCACATAACACCTGTTTTGCAGGATCTGCACTGGCTGCCAATTGAGCACCGGATCACTTCAAAGTGTTGGTCCTCACCTTTAAGGCTTTACACGGCCTGGGGCCAGCGTATTTGAGGGACCGTCTCACCCCATATTGCCCTCCGAGATCACTTCGGTCTGAGGACTCCAATCTCCTGGAGATACCTTCAGCTAAACTCGCAAGGCTGACTGCTACCCGCCGGAGGGCGTTCTCTGTCATAGCACCTACGCTGTGGAACGCCCTCCCGGCCGGAACTCGGGCTATGAAGGACTTGCTCCCGTTTAGACGGGCCTGTAAAACATACCTGTTTAAGCAGGCCTTTGGTGAGTAAGTCCTGCCCATGCCCCGCCATCTATTCGTTCTTCTGAGGATGATGTGCTGTTCATTGTGTTACCTGTGTTATTAATTACTGTACTGCTGTTGTTTTTAATTGTTTTTAACTGCTTATTGCCTGTATTTTACTGTGCCCTTCGGCTCCTGTAAGCCGCCGCGAGCCTCAGGGAGTCGGCGGCATAGAAGCCCGAATAATAAATAAATAAATAAATAAAATCATTATAATATTTGATAATAATGAGGACGATGTCTCCTTCTCTGGAAGGTCTTGAGCAAAGGCTAGATGGCCATCTGCCAGGAAGGATTTGATTGTGGTTTTCCTGCCTCTGGCAGAATGGGGTTGGACTTGATGGCCTTTGGGGTCTCTTCCAACTTTAGGAGCCTATGGTTCTAAGTTGCCCCCCTGATATTTGGGCTCTTTTTGCCCAGGTGGTTTGCTGAGTCTGCCCGATGGTTGGTCCTCTCTGGGAAACTGGAGCAAGCCGTCCAAGTGCTGAAGAAGGTCGCCCAGTTCAATGGGAAAAAGGAAGAAGGAGAGAAACTCACCACGGAGGTAAACAAGCAGGGTCTGGGTGGTAAAGCTGCCTGGGAATCCGGTGGAGTCTCCTTCTTGGATGGCCATCTGTTGGGAGGGCTTTGATTGTGTCCCCCTGCCTGGCTGAATGGGGTTGGATTGGATCGCCTATTCCAACGCTCTTCCAACTCTGCTCTATGAAACTATGAGTCCACTGAAGTCTCTTTCTTTGGACTTTTTAAATCAGAGGCTGGATGGCCATCTGTCAGGACGGCTTTGAAGGTGTCCTCCCAACTCGCAGAAGGGGGTTGGGCTGGATATGAAACTTTGAGCCCACCTGAATCCCTTTCTCCAGACTTTTAAAATCAAAGCCTGGATGGCCATTTTTCGGGAGGGCTTTGATGGTGTCCTCCTACCTGGCACAATGGGATTGGACTGGATGGTCTTACTACTGTAGTAAGATACCTCTACTTCTGTGGTGGTCTTTCATCAGAGGTTAGATGGCCATCTATCGGGACGGCTTTGATGTTGTTCTCCTGCCTGGCAGAACGAACTGGATGGCCCTTGGAGTTTCCTCCAACTCTATTATTATATTATCATAGAGATCCATGCAAAGTCCAAAAATGTATTCCCTATAGATATAAGTGTCCCATAGCATGCGAATGGGGCCCAATCCAATCCTCTTTTGTTCCTTCTCCAGGTTTTGAAATCCAGCATGCAGAAAGAGCTGGCCTTGGCGCAAAGCTCGTATTCCGTGGCCAGCTTGGTCCGGACCCGCACTGTGCGCCGGATCTCCTGCTGCATCTCCAGTGTCTGGTACGCAGGATTGGCTTCATTTGACACGTTGCCAATTCTCGGCTACGGAATCAAGTTGGGGTATCTTTTCGCTCAGTTTAAATATTCATGGGTTACTACTCAATTGCGAAATGTTACGACTGCCTTGTTGAAGACGCTTACTTGATAAATCCGTTGACGTCCTAGATTAAACAGGAGCAGACATGCCTGGATTACCCAAAAGGCCAACGAGGCCATGGCCTGGGGGCGCAGATCACGGACCAAAAAAAACCAAAACTGGTCTGCGCCCCTCTTTCCCCCTTTCTCATGCCCCTTTTCGCTCCTTCTCCCTGCAAAGTCTCTGCTCCGTCCCCTCCGTCTCTCTCTCTCTCTCTTGCGCTCTCTCTCTCTCTCTCTCTCTCTCTCGCTCTCTCGCTCACTCTCG
The DNA here is from genome assembly GCA_030556195.1 of Anolis apletophallus. Classification (NCBI taxonomy): domain Eukaryota; kingdom Metazoa; phylum Chordata; class Lepidosauria; order Squamata; family Anolidae; genus Anolis; species Anolis apletophallus. The sequence goes on along the minus strand of JARBWK010000019.1, from coordinate 6,052,696 downwards.
CTCACTCTCTCTCTCTCTCTCGCTCACTCTCGCGCTCTCTTGCTCACTCTCGTGCTCTCTCTCTCTCACGTGCTCTCTCTCTCACGCTCTCTCTCTCTCGCTCTCTCTCACTCTCTCTCTCTCTCTCTCACTCTCGTGCTCTCTCGCTCACTCTCGTGCTCTCTCTCTCTCACGCGCTCTCTCTCTCACACGCTCTCTCTCCCTCGCTCTCTCTCTCTCTCTCTCTCTGCATGCTCTCTTGCTCTCTCTGGCGCTCTCTCTTTCTCACGCTCTCTCTCTCTCTCTCTCTCTCTCATGTGCTCTCTCGCTCTCGCTCTCTCTTGCTCTCTCTTGCTCTCTCTTGCTCTCTCTCTCTCGTTCTCTCTCTCTTGCTCACACTCTCTCGCACACACTCTCTCGCTCTCTCTCTCGCTCTCTTGCGCTCTCTCTCTCGCTCTCTCGCTCACTCTCGCGCTCTCTCTCTCACGCGCTCTCTCTCCCTCGCGCGCTCTCTCTCTCGCACGCTCTTTCTCTTTCTCTCTCTCTCTTGCATGCTCTCTTGCTCTCTCTGGCGCTCTCTCTTTCTCACGCACGCTCTCTCTCTCTCTCTCTCTCATGTGCTCTCTCTCTCACTCACTCTCTCGCTCTCTCTTGCTCTCTCTTGCACTCTCTCTCGTTCTCTATCTCTTGCTCTCTCGCTCACACTCTCTCGCACACACTCTTTCGCTCTCTCTCTCTCGCTCTCTCTTGCGCTCTCTCTCTCTCTCTTGTGCCCGCCTTTGGAGCGAGTTTGCACTCGCTGCGCTCTCCCCAAGCCTCCCGACTCCCGAGGAGACCTTCAGGGCACAGCGGAGCTTTCCAGCCGGTGGGAATGCATGGGGACCTTGGAGGTGGCGGGAGGTTGGCTTAAAGGGGGCGTAATTCCAAACTGTGGCCTAGGGCGCAAAAAAGTGTTAATCCGGGCCTGGGAGCAGACGCCTGCGCTTTAGATGGATTAGGAATCAGCTGTAATGGGCAGTAAGATCACCTAAAGCTTCTGTTCAACCATTTCAAAGCTCACTGCTTGAGAAGTGATGGCACAATCGTCCGCATAGATTACCCCAGAATAATTCCACCAATGACTAACTGTCCTTTCTGATACCTTCAACCCAATACCCAGGTTCGCCACTAGTTTTGCCTACTACGGCCTTGCCATGGACCTCCAGAACTTCGGCTTCAGCATCTACCTGATCCAGGTAGCCTTTGGCTCCATTGACATCCCAGCCAAGCTAGGTGCTGCCATCGGCATGAGCTACATTGGCCGGAGGACCACCCAAGCTTCCTCGGTCATCTTGGCCGGTTTGGCCATCCTGGCCAATATCTTCGTACCTCAAGGTAAGCCAGGGTTATGGGCCCAGATCCCTAGGCTGGCCGTCACATGACTTTAGGGGACGGAAAGCAGAAATGTCCAAACGTTCCATGTCAGTGACACGCATCCATTTGCGACACGGTCGTTTAGTTTTACTAGCAAAACGGAGGTGAATCCAAACCTTATAAGAGTTTCATACTATATATAGATAGACGATAGATAGATAGATAGTAAAAACATATAAAAAGTGTGTGTATATATATAGTAAAATACATATGTATTGTAAAAGGCATATATATATATATGTATTGTACATGTATTTTACATATGTACATATGTATTGTACATATGTAAAAAGCATATATACTGTATGTGTGTGTGTGTGTGTGTATATATATATATATATATATATATATATATATGGAGTTGCACTTCAAAAATATCCTTGTTCCGACTTACATACAAATTCAGCTTAAGAACAAACCTACAGAACTTCTCTGGGTGTTTTAAAATTGAGGCTGGATGGCCATCTGTTGGGAGGGCTTTGACTGTGCATTCCTGCCTGGCCGATGGGGTTAGACTAGATACCCTTTGGGGGACCCTTCCAACTCTAGTGAAGTATAGACTGCCTGGGAGTCCAGTGGAGGTTTTTGAACTGAGGATGGGTGATGGTCGTCTGTCAGGAGGGCTTTGATTGTGTCTTCCTGCCAGGCTGGGAACATTTTTCATGCGACCCGCATGCGACCCGCATTCTCTATAAACTAAGCGTCCTCCAAAATGAAGGACGGTGATAATAGGAAGACATTGGAGGACCTAGAGCAGTGTTTCCCAACCTTTTTTGAGCCGCGGCACACTTTTAACATTAAAAAAATCCGGGGGCACACCACTAACCAAAATGACACAAAATGACACTCTAACACAGTAAAGAACGGCTGGGGGATGCAGCTGGGAGCAGCTGCTGGGAGTGCCGAAGCCAGGGGAGGAGCCAGGCCACACCATGCCCCGCCCCCTGGCTTCAGTTCTCCCACAGCTTCGCCAGCCTTGAGGGGGCAGTGTCAAGCCAGCATTGTGCTGGCTCTGCCACCGCTGGCTTGGCACTGCCCCCTCAAGGCTGGCGAAGCTGTGAGGACGCTTAAGCTGGGGGAGGGGTGGATCCAGGCCACGCCATGCCCTCCCCCCCGGATTCAGTTCTCCCACAGCTTCACCAGCTTTGAGGGGGCAAGCCAGCATTGTGCTGGCTCTGCCATCGCTGGCTTGGCACTGCCCCCTCAAGGCTGGCAAAGCTGTGGGAGTGCTGAAGCCGGGGGGAGGGGGCGGAGCCAGGCTGCATCATGCCCCCTCCCGCCGGCTTCAGCTCTCTCACAGAGGAGGAGCATGAGCGGTGGGCGGGCTTCAGTAGGCGGGGCTCCTCCGCGCGGCTTCAACAAGCAAGGGGTGAGAGTCATGGCGGGAGTCATGGCAGATTGGAGGCTGGTTGGGGAAACGGCCGAAGGAGGCGGTGCCCCGGTCCCTTCTTTTTCTTTGCGGCCGCCCGTCCCTTCCTCCTCCTCTCCCAAGCAGCAGGAGTTTGGCAGGAGAAGGGGGAAAGGAAGGGAGGGCAGAGAGCTTTTCTCGCGGCACACCTGATGATCGCTCACGGCACACTAGTGTGCCACGGCACACTGGTTGAGAAACACTGACCTAGAGCACACATGTCAAAATCAAGGCCCTCAGGCCAAATCCGGCCCGCCATGCCATTTGATGTGGTCCTCCTCCAGATGCTGGACTACAACTCCTGTATTCCACACCATGAGATGTCATTTCTAGAATTGATGGGAGTTGCGGTCCTAACTGACATTGCAGAACCTAGAACACACATGTAAAAATCAAGGCCCGCAGGCCAAATCCGGCCAGCCATGTCATTTGATGTGGTCCTCCTCCAGATGCTGGACTACAACTCCTGTATTCCATACCATGAGACATCATTACTAGAACTGATGGGAGTTGTGGTCCTAACAGACATTGCAGGACCTAGAACACACATGTCAAAATCAAGGTCCACAGGCCAAATCCGGCCCGCCGTATCATTTGATGTGGTCCTCCTCCAGATGCTGGACTACAACTCCTGTATTCCACACCATGAGACATCATTACTAGAACTGATGGGAGTTGTGGTCCTAACAGACATTGCAGGACCTAGAACACAAATGTTAAAATCAATGCCCGTGGGCCAACCGCCCACCATGTCATTTGATGTGGTCCTCCTCCAGATGCTGGACTACAACTCCTGTATTCCACACCATGAGACATCATTACTAGAACTGATGGGAGTTGTGGTCCTAACAGACATTGCAGGACCTAGAACACAAATGTTAAAATCAAGGCCCGTGGGCCAAATCCGGCCCGCCATGTCATTTGATGTGGTCCTCCTCCAGATGCTGGACTACAACTCCTGTATTCCATACCATGAGACATCATTACTAGAACTGATGGGAGTTGTGGTCCTAACAGACATTGCAGGACCTAGAACACACATGTCAAAATCAAGGCCCACAGGCCAAATGGGTGGTCTAACAGACATTGCAGGACCTAGAACACAAATGTTAAAATCAAGGCCCATGGGCCAAATCCATTACTAGAACTGATGGGAGTTGTGGTCCGACATTGCAGGACCTAGAACACAAATGTTAAAATCAAGGCCCTCATTTGTGTGGTCATTTGAAGGCCCACAGGCCAAAATGATGGTCCTCCTCCAGATGCTGGACTACAACTCCTGTATTCCATACCATGAGACATCATTACTAGAACTGATGGGAGTTGTGGTCCTAACCATGACATTGCAGGACCTAGAACACAAATGTTAATGTCAAAATCAAGGCCCACTCCAGGCCAAATCCGCCCCGCCTTTACATTTGATGTGGTCCTCCTCCAGATGCTGGACTACAACTCCTGTATTCCACACCATGAGAAATCATTACTAGAACTGATGGGAGTTGTGGTCCTAACAGACATTGCAGGACCTAGAACACAAATGTTAAAATCAAGGCCCATGGGCCAAATCCGGCCCGCCATGTCATTTGATGTGGTCCTCCTCCAGATGCTGGACTACAACTCCTGTATTCCACACCATGAGACATCATTACTAGAACTGATGGGAGTTGTGGTCCTAACAGACATTGCAGGACCTAGAACACAAATGTTAAAATCAAGGCCCGTGGGCCAAATCCGGCCCGCCGTATCATTTGATGTGGTCCTGCTCCAGATGCTGGACTACAACTCCTGTATTCCACACCATGAGACATCATTACTAGAACTGATGGGAGTTGTGGTCCTAACAGACATTGCAGGACCTAGAACACACATGTCAAAATCAAGGCCCACAGGCCAAATCCGGCCCGCCGTATCATTTGATGTGGTCCTCCTCCAGATGCTGGACTACAACTCCTGTATTCCACACCATGAGACATCATTACTAGAACTGATGGGAGTTGTGGTCCTAACAGACATTGCAGGACCTAGAACACACCAATGCTTATGCCCGTGCTTCTGTCTCTCTTGCCTTCAACCTCTCAAGATCTGCGAGCGCTGAGGACGTCGTTGGCGGTGCTTGGGAAAGGATGCTTGGCCTCCTCCTTCAACTGTCTTTACCTCTATACCGGGGAGCTCTACCCAACGGTGATCCGGTAGGTCCCTTTCAATTGCTAAGTCTAATTTGGTATTGGGTTATCAAGCCCTCCTGGCAGATGGCCATCCATCCTCTGCTTATAATCCACCAGGAAAGGAACTCTTTTGTCACCATAGTCGTATTATTCTCAGTGATGATGCTAAAATCCTCGAGTTGGAAGAGACCCACAAGGGCCATCCAATCTGGCTCCTGTCTGCCTTGCAGGGGGACACAATCAAAGCCCTCCCAACAGATGACCATCCACCCACTTACCCATATCTTCCCTGCCCCTTAAACATCTCCAGGTCTTGAAGTATTTGTTAATCTCTCCTACAGATATATAGGCATTTCCCCCGGCAAGCCTTTGCAATCCCTATGTATATATATCTGTATATCTATCTATATACATTAATTTTATATATGAACTAGCTGTACCTGGCATGCGTTGCTGTGCCCTATTTAGGAGATGCGAGAAAGTCTGAGTATGTAAGGGTTGGAATTGATGTTACTTATGGTCTTGGTGGGGTCATGGCTGTGTCGTTGTGGGTTGTTCTGGTGGGTGGGATGTTGAAGTCCTGGGGAGTTGTCGGCGTGTCTTTCTGTTCTTGCATTTGTTCTGCCCTTTTTTGTGTGATGTATGTAGCGTTGCGAGTGTGTCGTCCGATGCTGTTCTTTTTAGGAGGCATGGCTTGTCTTTTGGGTCAGCTTATGCCTGTGTAGAAGGAAGGAATGGCATACAAATGGGTTGAGCAGTAGACGCAAGTTTGTGTTATGTGCGTATTGTGTTGTGTGTAGGTATTACTTTTTTGGTGAGTTAGTGGGTGTGTGGTGGCATTGTGGGTGGTAGTATGTTGTGGAATGCTTGTGTGGGTGGGGTGTTTTGGGTGTTTGTGTGTGTTTGTAGAGTCTCAGTGCAGTGTTGTGTTGTGTTGTGGTTGGAGTATAGGTGGAGTTGGTTTTTGATTGTGGTGGTGGTAGGTGTTGTGTGTGCGGGGTCCCGTACGGGTGGGGGGATGGGTTGTGATAGGAAGTTGTGTTGTGTTGTGTGGGTAGGAATTGCTGGAGTATTGTGCCTGGGACGTGTGTGTATTTGGAGGTGTGTGTGGTGGTGAATAGTGAGTGCAGTCCTGGGTTTTGTGTTGGGGAAGTTGTCAGGTATTTATGGGGTGTATTTTGTGTGTGTTGTGGTGACATAGTTGTCTCAGTCTGGCTGTGTGCTGGTTGTGATGTGGAGGGGGTGTTGCTTTTGCCAGTGGTGTTTGTTGTGAATTTTGGTTGGGGTGGGTTTTTGTGTTGCAGGATTGGTTTTTTTTTGTGGGTTTTGCAAGTTTGTGTTATTCCGGCGGTATGTGTTGGTCAGTGGTGCCTGTGTTCCTGGTGCCCTATTTGTGTTAGTGTTATGTCCTCCTGTGTTAGTTGGTTGTACTGCGTAGGTTTCTGTTTAGCAGTGGTATGTATGCGTTGTGTGTGTTGTGTGTCTGTTGTGTTGTGGGTCTGTAGACGTAGGCATCGCGAGTTGTGTGGCTGTCATGTTGTGGGTGTGGTGTTTGTAAAGTGGAGGATTGGTGATGTGTGGGTGGGATGGTGCTTGGAGAAGAGTTTGTGGTGTTGAGTGTGTAGTTTGTTGTTATGAGTGTACAGTGGTAGTGTGGTGTGGATGTATAGTGTGTATGTGGGGTGTGTTAGTTGGTTGTACTGTGCTGGTTTCTGTTTAGCAGTGGTATGTATGCGTTGTGTGTGTTGTGTGTGAGTTGTGTTGTGGGTCTGTAGAGTTAGGCATCGCGAGTTGCGTGGCTGTCATGTTGTGGGTGTGGTGTTTGTTAAGTGGGTGTCTTTTGTTGTGGGTGTCTCTTGTCCTGTGAGTGGTATGTATGTGCTCTGTGCACATAGTTGTGTATTTTCTGCATATTGGCGTTGTGTGGTATTTTGTGCTGGCTTGGTCTTTTGGATTGTGCTTCTCGAGTGTGGTTGTGAGAGTTGTAGTGTCTGGAGGAGTGTGTGTGTTTTGTTTTTTTTGATGTTGTTGTTGTGATTGTGTGGCTGATCGTACTGTGGTCAGTGGTTTGTGGTGATTACCAGTGGTCAGCACAATCTATCAGAACTGCAGTTCCAAACTCCGACTGCCACTAAGAAACTGCTCCCTCCTAGAGCTTGGTCTTGACAGTTTAACCTACAAACACCAACTGACTAAATTCAAATCACTCAGCATTCTAACCTAGCCTTGGCTGGCTCCGCCCACCGTTACTATGGGAACGCAACCTCCCAGCATTTTGTGTGGGCCAATGTCAGCCAATGGGATTCGCTGGCGGCCACAGAGAACGCTGGGAAATGTAGTTTTTTTGTATCGTTGTTTTGGGGGCCTTCTAGGTTTTGGCGGGGGGTTTGCTAAAAACCTTACTTGCCTGAAGCCTACTTTTGTTGCCAAGTTTGGTGTCTCTGCCTTGGAAGGTTCTCTGTCTATGGCAGTCGTTCGATGACGAGTCCTCCTTTATATATATAGATTTTCCCTTCATATGTTTGCAGGTCTTTGCAAATCCTATATACAGATAGATATCTAGAGATTTCCATGTACCTGTATAACTGTATCTATATGTATACATTATTTTATATATGAATTTTCCCCTCACATGTTTGCAAGTCTCTGTACATCCTATATAGATATCAATAAACATATACAGGTACCCATATATCTGTATATCTATGTGTGCTTATGTATATGTAGCTATATAAATAATTTTATATATGAATGTTCCCCTCACATGTGTGCAAGTCTCTGCAAATCCTATTTAGATATATTGATAAAGATATAGAGGTACCTATATATCTGTATATCTCTCTGTGTATATGCAGTTGTATATATAAATAATTTAATATATGAATGTTCCCTTCACATGTTTGCAAGTCTTTGCAAATCCTATATAGATATAATTATCTATATATATAGAGATGTCTAGATATTGATTGATTGATTGATTGATTGATTGTTCGGTCTTGTATTCCGCTCCTCCCTGCAGGCTCGGGGCGGATAACAACATATAACAACATATAAATAGATATGGATGTAGATATATAGGGCTTGCACATATTACAGGGGGGAAATTCACACACAAATATATATAGGCATGTCTAGATAGATATGAATATAGATATACAGGGGTTGCACATATTGCTGGAGAAATGCATACACACACAGAGAGATGTCTATATAGATATAAACATAGATATATAGGGCTTGCACATATTGCTGGAGAAATGCACAGAGAGAGATATATCTAGAGACAGAGATGTCTAGATAGATATAAACATAGTTATATAGGGCTTGCACATATTTCAGGGGAAATGCAAACACACACACAGATGTCTAGATAGATATAAACATAGATATATAGGGCTTGCAAATATTGCTGGAGAAATGCAAACACGCACACACACACAGATGTCTAGATAGATATAAACATAGATATATAGGGCTTGCACATACTGCTGGAGAAATACAAACACACACACACAGATGTCTAGATACTGTAGATATAAACATAAATATATAGGGCTTGCACATACTGCTGGAGAAATGCAAACACACACACAGATGTCTAGATAGATATAAACATAGATATATAGGGCTTGCACATACTGCTGGAGAAATGCAAAGATATAGCTAGACACAGAGATGTCTAGATAGATATAAACATAGATATATAGGACTCGCACATACTGCTGGAGAAATGCAAACACACACACAGAGATGTCTAGATATATATAAACATAGATATATAGGGCTTGCACATATTGCTGGAGAAAAGCACACAGAGAGAGATATCTAGAGACAGAGATGTCTAGATAGATATAAACAGATATATAGGGCTTGCACATATTGCTGGAGAAATGCAAACACACACACACACACAGATGTCTATAGAGATATAAACATAGATATATAGGGCTTGCACATATTGCTGGAGAAATATGCACGCACACACACAGAGATGTCTAGATAGATATAAACATAGATATATAGGGCTTGCACATATTCTGGAGAAATATGCACGCTGGAGAAATGCAAACACACACACATAGAGAGAGATGTCTAGATAGAGACAGAGATGTCTAGATAGATATAAATACAGATATATAGGGATTGCAAATATTGCAGGGGAAATACACACGCACATATATGAAGAGAAAGATGCCTAGATACTAGATATAAACATAGATATATTGGGCTTGCAAATATGGCAGGAGGGAAATGCACATATATAGAGAGAATTTGCAAATGTTTCAGAGGGAAATGCATATGTGAAATTCACATATATAATTATAGATCTATATCTAGCTCTGCATTGTTTATATAGGCATTGAATGTTTGCCTGTTACTATAGTGGAAGCCAGCCTATTTGTTGTTGTTGTCATTGCACACACATTACACCTGTCTCCGTGCCCAGGGCCTCTAAGTTAGCTAATATTATTATCCCTGTGAATCAGTCCGATAAGTCCTGAATCCATTATAACCCCCTCAAGGAGGAGAAACCTTCCCACTTGATGTGCTTGTATAAACCAAAGATACAATGTGTGTTGAAAGCTCCGAGAGAAAAGCCCAGCACTTGGTTTTTTACCGTTCTATGGTTTCTCCTTTAAAGGTTCTTTTCTACACTTGCAGACAGACCGGGATGGGGCTGGGCAGCACCCTGGCCCGCGTGGGGGGCATAGTGGCACCAATGGTAAGAATGACGGGGGAATATTTCCCGTACCTCCCACCACTCATATATGGGACGGCCCCAATCCTGTCTGGGATCGCCGCCGTCTTCCTGCCAGAGACGCTCAACGTGCCGCTCCCGGACACCATCGAAGAAGTCGAGAGCGGGTGAGCTTCTCCTGTTTACAGAATCATAGAATCATTGAGTTGGAAGAGATCTCCTGGGCCATCCAGTCCAGCCCTATTCTGCCACAATGCAATGAAAAACATATTCAAAGCACCCCCAGCCTCTGCTTATTTACAGTATTTATATTCTGCACTTCTCAGGGCAGATTACAACGCACACGTACACCGCAAACATTCAATGCCAATAAGACATACAACGAATATAGACAGACATAGAGGCAATTTAACATTCCAGCTTTCTGGCTTCATGAGGGTATGCTCGGTTCCGGCCACAGGGGGAGCTGCTGCTTCACCGTCCCCTTGTGACACCGAGTCCTTGGTGGAGTACTTCCTCATTCTTTTGCACGCTGCTGGAAGGTTTTATGGCAGGGGTGGGCAATTATTTTTTCCCAAGGGGCCACACGAGAGCCAAAAAATATTATGGAGGGCCGCACCTAAAGGCTGAACTACATTCTAATCTACATAATTTATTTATTTATTTACTATATTTACTATATATTACACATCATTAATACTAACATATTAATATATCAAGAAATATTCATATATTATTAGTATTAATATCATAATTATTATATTATAGTATATCTATATAGACATTATAATATATTGAAATTATAATATAACATTATATTATATTATTTATTATATTATTATAATAAAATTATTATAAAATAATAAAAAACCACTAAAATAAAATGAAATGAAATTCAAGAAGACAAGGTGCAAACCAAGATGAAGGCTGACATCCTCAAGAGAGGAAGGATCCCAAGATGGAATGGCCCAATGGCTCCAGCCCAGAGGATGGCAAAGCGGACCCAGCTGCCACCGCAGCAGAGCAGAGCAGCAGACGATCAGAGGCTGCAGGCCTCTACCCGCTCTCCCCCCCCCAGCCGTTCCCCAGCTGATTGCCCTGCCATGGAGTGCCTGCCATCCCTGGAGGCGATCCGGGCCTGCAGGGGGAGCAGTCAGCGATCTGAGGCGGCTGACCGACATGGCGACCCGGAAGACGATCAAGTCTTCTGGGTCGCCAGGCGATCAGCCACCTCAGATCGCCGACTGCTCCCCCTGCAGGCCCGGATCGCCTCCAGTGGTGCCAGGCACTCCAAAGCCGCCGCTCCTCCGGCCTGACTGCGGACACAGGCCCCACAGAGCCCGAGATCGGATGGCGGCAGTGGCACCCTTCCTCCTCTTGGCCCCGCCCCGACGCCCTTCTCCCGGGCCGGACAGAATCGGCTGCCGGGCGCATCCAGCCGCGGGCGTAGGTTGCCCACCCATGCTTTATGGTGTTGTAAATTAGTTAAATTAACATCAAGCGGTACCTACATTTCCTACTTGACAGAAGCAACTGTCTTTCGGGCTATATAGATCAACAGCAAGGTAGACCAGTGTTTGCCAACCTTTTTTGAGCACACTTTTAACATTAAAAAAATCCGGGGGCACACCACCAACCAAAAGGACACAAAATGACACTCTAACACAGTAAAGAACGGCTGGGGGATGGTGGCCTGCTGGGAGCAGCTGCTGGGAGTGCCGAAGCCAGGGAGGGGGCGGAGCCAGGCTGTGCCATGCCCCCCCCCAGCCACCTCTGCCAGCAGCTGCTCCAGCCTTGAGGGCAGTGCCCAGCCAGCGGTGCTAGGGCCAGCACAATGCTGGCTTGGCACTGTCCCCTCAAGGCTGGAGCAGCTGCTGGGAGTGCCGAAGCCGAGGGAGGGGGCAGAGCCAGGCCACACCATGCCCCGCCCCCTCCCCCCAGCTTCAGCTCTCCTACAGGCCGCGCCATGCCCCCCCCTCCCCCAGCTTCAGCTCTGCTACAGGCCGCGCCATGCCCCCCCCCTCCCTCAGCTTCAGCTCTCCTACAGGCCGTGCCATGCCCCGCCCCCTCCCCCAGCTTCAGCTCTGCTGCAGGCAGCGCCATGCCCCGCCCCTCCCCCCAGCTTCAGCTCTCCTACAGGCGGCACCATGCCGCCCCTCCCCCAGCTTCAGCTCTCCTACAGGCCGCGCCATGCCCTCCCCCTCCCCAGCTTCAGCTCTCCTACAGGCCGCGCCATGCCCCGCCCCCTCCCCCCTAGCTTCAGCTCTCCTACAGGTCACGCCATGCCTCGCCCCCTCCCTCCAGCTTCAGCTCTCCTACAGGCCGCGCCATGCCCTGCCCCCTCCCCCCAGCTTCAGCTCTCCTACGGAGGAGGAGCATGAGCGGTGGACGGGCTTCAGTGGGCGGGGCTCCTCCTCCACGCGGCTTCAGCGAGCGAGGCGAGTCATGGTGGGAGTCATGGCGGATTGGAGGCTGGCTGGGGAAATGGCCGAAGGAGGCGGCGCCCCGGTCCCTTCTTCTTTTTCTTCGCCACTGCCCGGCCCTTCCTCCTCCCCCAAGCAGCAGGAGTTCGGCAGGAGGGGGGAGGAAGGGGGGCAGAGAGCTTTTCTCGCGGCACAGCAGAAGGTCCGTCACGGCACACTAGTGTGCCACGGCACACTGGTTGAGAAAGACTGAGCTAGACTATTAATGGTTGAGAGCTCACTCCGACCCAGGCTGGCTTCAAACTCATTGTGTTTCCTTGTTTGGCAAGTAGTTGAACTAAATGACCTTTGGGTGGCCCTCCATCCATATTGAAGGCAACATACTGTTTTAGATTTCCCCCCATATTGAAGAGAAAATGCTGCTTTGGAGGGTGGTAGACTCCTCACCTTTGGAAGCCTTTAAATAGAGGTATAGTGGGCTCTATAGACACCTGAAGACACAAGTATGCAGTCGGGGGGTCCTTCTGGAGACCCAGGTGTCGGCAATGGCCAGGAGGGCCTTCGCACAACTAAAACTTCTGTGCCAGCTGCGCCCATATCTTGAGAAGCCGGACTTGGCCATGGTGGTCCACGCCTTAGTTACATCCCATTTACCGTAGATTGCTGTAATGGGCCCCCCAGGCCCTCCAGTGTGATTCCATGATCAACATACAGCTGTTGTAGGTCAGCCTGTGATTGTGTCTGGTGTTCATGTTGATGTGCATAATGGGACCGGGGATGATGTTGCTGAGCCCTGTTCCCTTGTTTCCTCTCCAACAGGACGTCTCAGCAACAGGGTCTCTCTTCCAAGGGCCAAGAGCAGGTTTTGCTCCAGAAGATGGGTCAAGGCAACTCCCGGGAAGATGGACTCTGCTAAAATGGGGGTGAATGGGGTGGAGATCTTCCTCTGGGGAAGACCATGACCTCTTCACCTGTCTGGGGCTCCCTTTTGGGGTGGAAGCCGCTGTGCTGGGTTGGAAGCTGACCAAATAAAGACATTTCAAATATGGCTGCCTCTCGTCTCTCTCTGTAATGAAGGAACAGATCACTGGAATACAAATGATCCATCGGAAGCGTTTCTCTTAAGGCGGTTTCGCCTTCTCCAAACTCACCAAGGGCCCCACGGAGAGCCCATTCCTACAAAACTTGGAATTCTGCATCAGGGCATCTTAACAGATACATTTATTTGAAAACAATTATTTGGTGTACATATAATTTTACCATTTATTAAAGACGAAGGCCAATTTTCATACCAACGAGATAGGAGAACTTGTTTATTTCTGCGAAAAAGAATTAAATCTTGGTTGAATATTTGGCAGAATAGACTTTGACGGCTCTCTTTTCTTCCTTCTGGATTCATGCAAATGTCTAAATCAACCACTAGGTGGCAGGCTAGACTTTGTTTGCAGCTCCCAGATGCAGTTAACTGCTGACCTGAAATGGTCAATCAACTGCAGTACCTAGCCTCACCTTCAAAACAACACTCACATCTCTTTCAGGTGCCCCCAGCAGAGCGACTAACCTTTAACTACAGGAGTCAAAAAGACAGCTTTCTAGTGAAATCTAAGACAAGGCTTACCTGAAACAAGGAAGCAAAGATGGCTTCTTGTTTCCTCAACTTCTGTGGGCACCCAGCTGCCCCCAAATGGAGCTGCAGCCCATAGTTTAAGGCAGGGGTCGGGAACCTATGGCTCGTGAGCCATATGTGGCTCTTACGAGGATTGCATCTAGCTCTCCGCCTTTCCCTCACATGCTGGCTCTCAGCTGCGCCTGCGGCCTTCGCCCTCCTTCGCCTCAAATTTAGAGCGCGCAGCTGAGAGCTGGCATGCAGAGCTTGGCGCTGGCCCTGCCTCCAGCTGAGCTGCGCACATGGAATTTGGGGTGAAGAAGGGGGAAGGCCGCGTGCGCAGCTCAGCTGGAGGCGGGGCCAGCACCAAGCTCTCCATGCCGGCTCTCAGCTGCACGCGCCACCTTCGTTCTCCTTCACCTCAAATTCCGCATGCGCAACTAAGAGCCGGCACGGAGAGCTTGGCGCTGGCCCCACCTCCAGTTGAGCTGGCTGGAGCAGCTTGGCCTCCTCCTGCCAGAGCTTCTTGCCCAGAGTTTCCTGTGTTGTCAAGGGGGAGAGACTCGGCCCGCTTCCTGCGCTCACGGGGGCCGTGCTTACCCCCACCCAACCGTTGCCGCTTGCCCGGCAGCTGCCTGCGGGCCTCTTCGGCGTTGAGTATTTATGTCACAGCGGATAGGCAACAGAAATATAGAAGTTTAATTCCCCATCGGCCCAGAAACTCCAGTCTCTGTTCGTGTGAATAATGAAACTCTCATTCAATTCAAAAGGTAAATATATAACTTTGTATTGAATTGTATTTAACAATAACTGGCAAAACATCGAAAAACAACAGCCATCACAGCTACCTTTCTAAACATCCTTTCCTCACAGATATTTAATCCCAACTGTCAAATCCCAACTGTCACTTTGTAACTGACATTTCTCAAAGTTCCATTTAGCAGTCTTGAGACAGCGCCATCTGGTGTCAAACATGTCACACTGCAGGTCATCTCTAACTGCGAAAATATATCTTGTGCTGACTCATGAATTGCTATTCAAAATGCAATAATCTGACAGGGCCTGCCACGCATCTCCGGCCAGATGCAGAGCTTCCGGTGCTGGGCGGGGGGCAGGTCCTGACTCGCTCCCCGTGCCTCCCTGCCTCAGGCCCGATGGGCTGCCTGCATGGGCCCACCACACGTCCCGAGGCCTGCTCCAGGCTTCTTGCGGAGCCTCTGATGTGGGGCAGGGGAGGGAGATGGCCCACCTCCCGTGCTCGCCGGGGCTGTGCCTGCTTCCCTCTACCGCCTCACCGCCCGACCCCTGGTTTAAGGGGTTCTTAAACATTTTCTAATCGAGACACCTTTTTGCCCGAGACATTTTTTGCATGGTCCTGGTTTATCTCTGCTTTACAAACCCAACTTAGTTTTTTTAGGATCAAAATCAAAGGAAGCCTCACAAACTCATCATTTGCAAGGCTTGCGAAACAAGGCAGGCTGGATTTCCTTTTTTTAATGAAGCACAGCTGAAGCAGTTGCTGCTTGTTAGGTAACAGATTCATGTACATATTCAACACAGCCACTAGGTGGCAAGCTTTACATGTTTTTCCTGACCCCTAGATTTAATTTTGAGAACCCAAATGGAGCCACAACCCAAAATTTAAGCTTCATACTTACTATGTACAATCAGCCCCCCCACACACACACACTTTTGGCCTCCATTTGTTCCCACATCTGCTTCCTACTGCTATGGCATCAAATGTCTTACTTGCAAGTGGAAGAGGAAGAGGAGGATTCTTCTAAGGATTTTACCTACTGTCCCTCTTTGTCTCTATGGACTCTAAGGATGTCATCACACAAGGCTGACAATGTGCAATTACAGCAAGATAAAGGCACCTTTGGATCGGAAATAATATCATATCATATCAAGAGAAAAAGAAGAATGTTGTGGTTCAGCCAGAGGCTGAAGACAAGGGGATGGTTCAGTCAGAGGTTGTGAGGAATGATGGGCTTTCCAGTGTGGCAAATGAGGCAGGCCCGGATTAACATCTTTTTGCGCCCTAGGCCACACTTTGGAATTATGCCCCCTTTAAGCCAACCTCTACCCCCCCACACACACACACACCACTCAGACCCACACTTGGGTGGCTTTCGCCATGGTGCCTCCGGAGCAGAAGAGAAAAGCGAGTAGGCACCATCCCGCCACCACCAAGGTCCCCATTCCTACCAGCTGGAAAGTCTCCTCGGGAGGCTTGGGGAGAGTGCAGTGGGTGCAAACTCGCTTCAAAGGCGCGCACGAGAGAGAGACAGCGCAAGAGAGAGAGAGAGCGAAAGAGAGCGCACGAGAGAGCAAGCGAGAGAGAGAGAGAAAGAGAGCGCACGAGAGAGAGCGCACGCGGGGGTAATCATGCCCGAATTACCCATAAGGCCAACATAGGCCATGGCCTAGGGGCGCAAGCCGAGGGGGCACAAATCATGGACCAAAACCCCTGGTCCGCGCCACTCTTTCCACTTTCTCATGCCCCTCCTCGCTCCTTCTCCCAGCAAAGCCTCTGCTCCGTCCCCTCCGTCTCTCGCTCTGATCCATTGCATTGATCCATTGATTTTCCCGCAGGTCTCTGGCTGGCCTGACCTTCTGGCTCCCGGGGAAGCCGTCTCCATGGCGACTCGCCTGGCTCCCCCGGCGGCAGACTGTAAATTCCTGCAGCCAGAGCAGAGCGGAGAGAAGGAGCGGCAGCCACCAGCCTCAGCCAACCAGGTCGCCCAAAGCGGCTGGAGCCCATTCCCACTTCCGCCAGTTGTCTGGCTGATGGCTCCCATGCCTTTTCCGCTGCTGCCATGACGTCACACATGCCATTTTCCCTACCATTTTGGTGGGAATTAGAGGGGGCGTGGCCCCACCCTGGCCATGCCCCCTCTCATTCCCGTCAAAATGGTAGGGAAAATGGCACACATGACGTCATGGCAGCAGCAAAAAAGGCATGGAAGCCATACACAACGTGTATGGCTCCCATATGGTCA
The DNA here is from genome assembly GCA_030556195.1 of Anolis apletophallus. NCBI lineage: Eukaryota > Metazoa > Chordata > Lepidosauria > Squamata > Anolidae > Anolis > Anolis apletophallus. The sequence goes on along the minus strand of JARBWK010000019.1, from coordinate 6,036,001 downwards.
TAGTGACGTCGACACCACACTGACCACCGGGCACGCATGTGCACTCTCCACGAGGTGGAAGACTGAGGAGGACGGAGAGTGAGGAGGCGGAGAGCGAGGGCCGGAGAGCGAGGGGGCGCCAAAATAAGGTTTGCTTACTATTTTAAATTACCTTAGTCCGGCCCTGAGTGCAACGAAGAAGAAGAACCACCACCACCACAAGTTATTTATGAGTCCTCTCTTCGGCGTCGAGTATTTATGTCACAGCGGATAGGCAACAGAAATATAGAAGTTTAATTCCTCATCGGCCCAAAAAACCTCCAGTCTCTGTTCGTGTGAATAATGAAACTCTCATACAATTCACAAGGTAAATATATAACTTTGTATTGAATTGTATTTAACAAAAAAACATCGAAAAACAACAGCCCTCACAGCTACCTCTCTAAACATCCTTTCCTCACAGATATTCAATCCCAACTGTCACTTTGTAACTGACAAATCCCTCAAGATTCCATTCAGCAATCTTGAGACAGCGCCATCTGGTGTCAAACATGTCACACTGCAGGTCATCTCAAACTGCGAAAATATATCTTGTGCTGACTCATGAATTGCTATTCAAAATGCAATAATCTGACACTCCTCCTTCATGAGCAACACAAGTACACACATTACTTATAATAACAATATCTTCTTACAAAATACATTTAATTTACAATTAGTCAATGCTTTTGTAAACATATCAGCCATATTCTCATCTGACTGGACATACACAGGATTAATAAAACGGAAAGGGAAAAGGGGGACACATGGGTTGAGAGTCCCCCAAGTTTGTGTTTTTGGGGGGGGTTTTGTGGTGGTTTTTTTTTTGGTGAGGGGTGGTAAAAATTTGGTGGGGGTTTAATTTTTTTCCCCGGGGTCCCTTTTTGGGGTTTTGGGGTTTTGGGGCCCCCCCAAAAGTTTTTTGTTGGGGTTGGAGGGGGGTGGAGTTGGTTTTTAAAAGGGGGGGGTAGGTGTTGGGGGGGTGCGAATGTTGGAGGGATTTGGTGAGGGGGAAGGTGTTGTGTTGGGGGTAGAATTGCGAGAAGGGCCTGGGACTGGGGTTTTTTGGGGTGGTGGAAAGGGAAGTCCTTTTTTGGGGAAAAAAGGGGTTTTTGGGTTATTTTGTGTTTTTGTGGTGAATAGTTGGCCCACCCCCCCCGGTCTTTTTGGAGTGGGGGGGTTTTTTTTCCGGGGGTTTTGGTGTTTTGGTTGGGGTGGGTTTTGTGTTGCATTTTTGGTTTTTTTGGTTTTTGAAAGGGTTTTTTCCCCGGGGGGTATGTGTTGGGGGGGCCGTGTTCCGGCCCCATTTGTGTTAAAGGGTTTTGTCCCCCCCTGTGTTTTTTGGGAAACCGCGGGGGTTTTTTTAGCGGGTAATGTAGTTTGTGTGTTTTGGGGGTTTGTGTTGTGGGCTGTGAGGGGGCCGCAAAGCGGGGTCTGTTGGGGGGGGTTTTTGTAAAGCGGGGGTTTGGGGATGTGGGTGATGGTGCTGAGAAGAGTTTGGGTTTTGGGGGTGAGTTTTTTTTTTGGGGGGTACAGTGGTGGGTGGTGGGGATGAAAGGGAAAAAGGGGGTGTGTTTTGGTTGTACTGTGCCTTTTTTTGCTTAGCGGGGGTATTTTCGCGTGTGTGTTGTGGGGAGTTGTGTTGTGGGTCTGTGGGGGAAACCAAAAAGGGGCCGGGCTTTTTTGGGGGTGGGGTTTGTTAAGGGTCCCTTTTGGGGGGGGTGTCTCTTGTCCGGGGGGGATGAAAGGTGCTCTGTGCACATAGTTGTGTATTTTCGAATTTTGGCGGTGGTATTTTGTGTTTTTTTTCCCCTTTGATTTTTTTTTCCCCAGGTCAGAGTTGTAGGCTGGGAGGGTTTTTTTTGGGTTTTTTTTGATTTTTTTGGGATTGGGGGCTGACCGCATCGGGGTCGGGGGTTTGTTTTTTTAAAGTGGTCAGCACAACTATAAAAGAACGTTTTTCCCAAAAAACCCAAATGTTTTTTAAGAAACTCCCCCCTTTTCCTAGTTTTTGGTCTTGACAGTTTAACCTAAAAACCCCCAAAAATGATTTCAAAACACCAGCATTCTAACCCCCCCTTTTGGTTTTCCCAAAACGGCTCATAAACCCCTCCCAGCATTTTTTAATGCCAAGGATTCTGGGGGCCTAAGAACCCCAAATGTAGTTTTGAATCGTTTTTTTCAGGTTTTGGGGGGGGTTTAAAAACCTTACTTGCCTGAAGCCTATTTTTTTCCAATTTTGGTGCCTCGTTTGAAGGCCTCTGTTTTATGGAAAACCCCCAAAATCCAGTCCTCCTTTAATATATAGTTTTTCCCCCTTTCCCATTTCCAGGTTTTTTAAAAAATCCTAAACAAAAATTTTAAAAAAGTTTTTTCCCCATGCCTGTAAAAACTGAATTATAGGGGGAAATTTTTTTTATATAAAATTTTTTTCCTTGTTATTTTCGGTTTTTAAATCCATATAGATATCAATAAAAATATAATAAAAATTCTTTTATATCTTTTTTTAGGAAGTATATAAAAAATAATTTTATTAAAAAAGGAATTTCACATGTGTGCAAGCCCCCAAAAAATCCTATTTAGATATATTAAAAAAGATATAGAGGTACCATATCTGATTCTCTATATGCAGTTGTATATAAAAAAAATTTTTTTAATATATAAATTTTTCCCCTTCCCCACTTTAAAAAGTTTTAAAAAACCCCAAAAATATAATTATCTATAAAAGGAGATGTCAGATATTGATTGATTGAATTTATTGTTTTGGGGTTTATTCCCCCTTTCCCCAGGGAAAAATAACAACATATAAAAAAAAATTTTTTAAAAAAAGGGGTGTAGATATATAGGGTAAAAAATTTTAAAAGGGGGGAAAATTCACAAAAATATATATAATTTTAGATAGAAAAGGGAAAATAGATATACGGGGGGTTGGGGACATATTGCTGGAAAAAAAGCATACTTTTAAAAGGGGAGATGCCTATATAAAATAAAACATAGATATATAGGGCTTGCACATATTGCTGGAGAAATGCACATAGAGAGATATATCTAGAGACAGAGATGTCTAGATAGATATAAACATAGATATATAGGGCTTGCACATATTGCTGGAGAAATGCAAACACACACACACAGATGTCTAGATAGATATAAACATAGATATATAGTGCTTGCACATATTGCTGGAGAAATGCAAACACAGACACACACACCGATGTCTAGATAGATATATAAACATAGATATAGGGCTTGCACATATTGCTGGAGAAATGCAAACACACACACACACAGATGTCTAGATAGATATAAACATAGATATATAGGGCTTGCACATATTGCTGGAGAAATGCAAACACACACACAGATGTCTATATAGATATAAACATACGGTAGATATATAGGGCTTGCACATATTGCTGGAGAAATGCACATAGAGAGATATAGCTAGAGACAGAGATGTCTAGATAGATATAAACATAGATATATAGGGCCTGTAACATATTGCTGGAGGAGAAATGCACAGAGAGAGATATATCTAGAGACAGAGATGTCTAGATATATATAAACATAGATATATAGGGCTTGCACATATTGCTGGAGAAATGCAAACACACACACACACACCGATGTCTAGATAGATATAAACATAGATATATAGGACTTGCACATATTGCTGGAGAAATGCAAACACACACACACACACACAGATGTCTAGATAGATATAAACATAGATATATAGGACTTGCACATATTGCTGGAGAAATGCACAGAGAGAGATATATCTAGAGACAGAGATGTCTAGATATATATAAACATAGATATATAGGGCTTGCACATTGCTGGAGAAATGCACAGAGAGAGATATATCTAGAGACAGAGATGTCTAGATAGATATAAACATAGATATATAGGGCTTGCACATATTGCTGGAGAAATGCAAACACAGACACACACACCGATGTCTAGATAGATATAAACATAGATATATAGGACTTGCACATATTGCTGGAGAAATGCACAGAGAGAGATATATCTAGAGACAGAGATGTCTAGATATATATAAACATAGATATATAGGGCTTGCACATATTGCTGGAGAAATGCACAGAGAGAGATATATCTAGAGACAGAGATGTCTAGATAGATATAAACATAGATATATAGGGCTTGCACATATTGCTGGAGAAATGCAAACACAGACACACACACCGATGTCTAGATAGATATAAACATAGATATATAGGACTTGCACATATTGCTGGAGAAATGCAAACACACACACACACAGATGTCTAGATAGATATAAACATAGATATATAGGACTTGCACATATTGCTGGAGAAATGCACAGAGAGAGATATATCTAGAGACAGAGATGTCTAGATATATATAAACATAGATATATAGGGCTTGCACATATTGCTGGAGAAATGCAAACACACACACACACACACACAGATGTCTAGATAGATATAAACATAGATATATAGGGCTTGCACATATTGCTGGAGAAATGCAAACACAGACACACACACCGATGTCTAGATAGATATAAACATAGATATATAGGACTTGCACATATTGCTGGAGAAATGCAAACACACACACACAGAGATGTCTAGATAGATATAAACATAGATATATAGGACTTGCACATATTGCTGGAGAAATGCAAACACACACACACACACAGATGTCTAGATAGATATAAACATAGATATATAGGGCTTGCACATATTGCTGGAGAAATGCAAACACAGACACACACACCGATGTCTAGATAGATATAAACATAGATATATAGGACTTGCACATATTGCTGGAGAAATGCAAACACACACACACAGATGTCTAGATAGATATAAACATAGATATATAGGACTTGCACATATTGCTGGAGAAATGCAAACACACACACACACACACAGATGTCTAGATAGATATAAACATAGATATATAGGGCTTGCACATATTGCTGGAGAAATATGCACGCACACACACATAGAGATGTCTAGATAGATATAAACATAGATATATAGGGCTTGCACATATTCTGGAGAAATATGCACGCACACACACATAGAGAGAGATGTCTAGATAGAGACAGAGATGTCTAGATAGATATAAATATAGATATATAGGAATTGCAAATATTGCAGGGGAAATACACACGCACATATATGAAGAGAAAGATGCCTAGATAGATATAAACATAGATATATTGGGCTTGCAAATATGGCAGGAGGGAAATGCACATATATAGAGAGAATTTGCAAATGTTTCAGAAGGAAATGCATATGTGAAATTCACATATATAATTATAGATCTATATCTAGCTCTGCATTGTTTATATAGGCATTGAATGTTTGCCTGTTACTATAGTGGAAGCCAGCCTTTTTGTTGTTGTTGTCATTGCACACACATTACACCTGTCTCCGTGCCCAGTGCCTCTAAGTTAGCTAATATTATTATCCCTGTGAATCAGTCCGATAAGTCCTGGATCCATTATAACCCCCTCAAGGAGGAGAAACCTTCCCACTTGATGTGCTTGTATAAACCAAAGATACAATGTGTGTTGAAAGCTCGAGAGAAAAGCCCAGCACTTGGTTTTTACCGTTCTATGGTTTCTCCTTTAAAGGTTCTTTTCTACACTTGCAGACAGACCGGGATGGGGCTGGGCAGCACCCTGGCCGCGTGGGGGCATAGTGGCACCAATGGTAAGAATGACGGGGGAATATTTCCCGTACCTCCACCACTCATATATGGGACCCGGCCCCAATCCTGTCTGGGATCGCCGCCGTCTTCCTGCCAGATGCTCAACGTGCCGCTCCCGGACACCATCGAAGAAGTCGAGAGCGGGTGAGCTTCTCCTGTTTACAGAATCATAGAATCATTGAGTTGGAAGAGATCTCCTGGGCCATCCAGTCCAGCCCTATTCTGCCACAATGCAATGAAAAACATATTCAAAGCACCCCCAGCCTCTGCTTATTTACAGTATTTATATTCTGCACTTCTCAGGGCAGATTACAACGCCAACGTACACATAAACATTCAATGCCAATAAGACATACAACGAATAGACAGACATAGAGGCAATTTAACATTCCAGCTTTCTGGCTTCATGAGGTATGCTCGGTTCGGCCACAGGGGAGCTGCTGCCGCCGTCCCCTTGTGACACCCGAGGTCCTTGGTGGAGTACTTCCTCATTCTTTTGCACGCTGCTGGAAGGTTTTATGGCAGGGGTGGGCAATTTTTTTTCCCAAGGGGCCACACGAGAGCCAAAAAATATTATGGAGGGCCGCACCTAAAGGCTGAACTACATTCTAATCTACATTATTTATTTATTTACTATATTTACTATATATTACACATCATTAATACTAACATATTAATATATCAAGAAATATTCATATATTATTAGTATTAATATCATAATTATTATATTATAGTATATATTGAAATTATAATATAACATTATATTATATTATTTATTATATTATTATAATAAAATTATTATAAAATAATTAAAAAACCACTAAAATAAAATGAAATGAAATTCAAGAAGACAAGGTGCAAACCAAGATGAAGGCTGACATCCTCAAGAGAGGAAGGATCCCAAGATGGAATGGCCCAATGGCTCCAGCCCAGAGGATGGCAAAGCGGACCCAGCTGCCACCGCAGCAGAGCAGAGCAGCAGACGATCGGAGGCTGCAGGCCTCTACCCGCTCTCCCCCCCCCCCCCAGCCGTTCCCCAGCTGATCGCCCTGCCATGGAGTGCCTGCCATCCCTGGAGGCGATCCGGGCCTGCAGGGGGAGCAGTCAGCGATCTGAGGCGGCTGACCGCCATGGTGACCCGGAAGACGATCAAGTCTTCCAGGTCACCAGGGCGAGCCACCTCAGATCGCTGCTGCTCCCCCTGCAGGCCCGAATCCACCCCAGGGGTGGCAGGCACTCAAAGCCGCTCCTCCCGGCCTGTCTGCCGACAGAGGCCCCACAGAGCCCGCGATGGGATGGCGGCAGTGGCACCCCTTCCTCTTGGCCCCGCCCCCGACGCCCTTCTCCCCGGGCCGGACAGAATTGGCTGCCGGGCCGCATCCAGCCGTAGGTTGCCCACCCATGCTTTATGGTGTTGTAAATTAGTTAAATTAACATCAAGCGGTACCTACATTTCCTACTTGACAGAAGCAACTGTCTTTCGGGCTATATAGATCAACAGCAAGCTAGACTATTAATGGTTGAGAGCTCACTCCGACCCAGGCTGGCTTCAAACTCATTGTGTTTCCTTGCTTGGCAAGTAGTTGGACTAAATGACCTTTGGGTGGCCCTCCATCCATATTGAAGGCGACATACTGTTTTAGATTCCCCCCCATATTGAAGAGAAAATGCTGCTTTGGAGGGTGGTAGACTCCTCACCTTTGGAGGCCTTTAAATAGAGGTATAGGGGGCGCTATAGACACCTGAAGACACAAGTATGCAGTCGGGGGGTCCTTCTGGAGACCCAGGTGTCGGCAATGGCCATGAGGGCCTTCGCACAACTAAAACTTCTGTGCCAGCTGCGCCCATATTTTGAGAAGCCGGACTTGGCCATGGTGGTCCACGCCTTAGTAACATCCCATTTACCGTAGATTGCTGTAATGGGCCCTCCAGGCCCTCCAGTGTGATTCCATGATCAACATACAGCTGTTGTAGGTCAGCGTGTGATTGTGTCTGGTGTTCATGTTGATGTGCATAATGGGACCGGGGATGATGTTGCTGAGCCCTCTTCCCTTGTTTCCTCTCCAACAGGACGTCTCAGCAACAGGGTCTCTCTTCCAAGGGCCAAGAGCAGGTTTTGCTCCAGAAGATGGGTCAAGGCAACTCCCGGGAAGATGGACTCTGCTAAAATGGGTGTGAATGGGCTGGAGATCTTCCTCTGGGGAAGACCATGACCTCTTCACCTGTCTGGGGCTCCCTTTTGGGGTGGAAGCCGCTGTGCTGGGTTGGAAGCTGACCAAATAAAGACATTTCAAACATGGCTGCCTCTCGTCTCTCTCTGTAATGAAGGAACAGATCACTGGAATACAAATGATCCATCGGAAGCGTTTCTCTTAAGGCGGTTTCGCCTTCTCCAAACTCACCAAGGGCCCCACGGAGAGCCCATTCCTACAAAACTTGGAATTCTGCATCAGGGCATCTTAACAGATACATTTATTTGAAAACAATTATTTGGTGTACATATAATTTTACCATTTATTAAAGACGAAGGCCAATTTTCATACCAACGAGATAGGAGAACTTGTTTATTTCTGCGAAAAAGAATTAAATCTTGGTTGAATATTTGGCAGAATAGACTTTGATGACTCTCTTTTCTTCCTTCTGGATTCATGCAAATGTCTAAATCAACCACTAGGTGGCAGGCTAGACTTTGTTTTGCAGCTCCCAGATGCAGTTAACTGCTGAACTGAAATGGTCAATCATCTGCAGTACCTAGCCTCACCTTCAAAACAACACTCACATCTCTTTCAGGTGCCCCCAGCAGAGCGACTAACCCTTAACTACAGGAGTCAAAAAGACAGCTTTCTAGTGAAATCTAAGACAAGGCTTACCTGAAACAAGGAAGCAAAGATGGCTTCTTGTTTCCTCAACTTCTGTGGGCACCCAGCTGCCCCCAATGGAGCTGCAGCCCATAGTTTAAGGCAGGGTCGGGAACCTATGGCTCGTGAGCCATATGTGGCTCTTACGAGGATTGCATCTAGCTCTCCGCCTTTCCCTCACATGCTGGCTCTCAGCTGCGCCTGCAGCCTTCGCCCTCCTTCGCCTCAAATTTAGAGCGTGCAGCTGAGAGCTGGCATGCAGAGCTTGGCGCTGGCCCTGCCTCCAGCTGAGCTGCGCACATGGAATTTGGGGTGAAGAAGGGGGAAGGCGTCGTCTTTCTCAGCTGGAGCGGGGCCAGCACCAAGCTCTCCATGCCGGCTCTCAGCTGCACGCGCCACCTTCGTTCTCCTTCACCTCAAATTCCGCATGCGCAACTAAGAGCCGGCACGGAGAGCTTGGCGCTGACCCCACCTCCAGTTGAGCTGGCTGGAGCAGCTTGGCCTCCTCCTGCCAGAGCTTCTTGCCCAGAGTTTACTGTGTAGTCAATGGGGAGACTCGGCCCGCTTCCTGCGCTCACGGGGGCCGTGCTTACCCCCACCCAACCGTTGCCGCTTGCCCGGCAGCTGCCTGCGGGCCTCTTCGGCGTTGAGTATTTATGTCACAGCGGATTGGCAACAGAAATATAGAAGTTTAATTCCCCATCGGCCCAGAAACTCCAGTCTCTGTTCGTGTGAATAATGAAACTCTCATTCAATTCAAAAGGTAAATATATAACTTTGTATTGAATTGTATTTAACAATAACTGGCAAAACATCGAAAAACAACAGCCATCACAGCTACCTTTCTAAACATCCTTTCCTCACAGATATTAAATCCCAACTGACAAATCCCAACTGTCACTTTGTAACTGACATTCCTCAAAGTTCCATTTAGCAGTCTTGAGACAGCGCCATCTGGTGTCAAACATGTCACACTGCAGGTCATCTCTAACTGCGAAAATATATCTTGTGCTGACTCATGAATTGCTATTCAAAATGCAATAATCTGACAGGGCCTGCCACGCGTCTCCGGCCAGATGCAGAGCTTCCGGTGCTGGGCGGGGGCAGGTCCTGACTCGCTCCCCGTGCTTCCCTGCCTCAGGCCCGACGGGCTGCCTGCATGGGCCCACCACACGTCCCGAGGCCTACTCCAGCTTCTTGCGGAGCCTCTGATGTGGGGCAGGGGAGGGAGATGGCCCACCTCCCGTGCTCGCCGGGGCTGTGCCTGCTTCCCTCTATCGCCTCACCGGCCGACCCCTGATTTAAGGGGTTCTTAAACATTTTCTAATCGAGACACCTTTTTGCCCGAGACATTTTTTGCATGGTCCTGGTTTATCTCTGCTTTACAAACCCAACTTAGTTTTTTTAGGATCAAAATCAGAAGGGAAGCCTCACAAACTCATCATTTGCAAGGCTTGCGAAACAAGGCAGGCTGGATTTCCTTTTTTTAATGAAGCACAGCTGAAGCAGTTGCTGCTTGTTAGGTAACAGATTCATGTACATATTCAACACAGCCACTAGGTGGCAAGCTTTACATGTTTTTCCTGACCCCTAGATTTAATTATGAGAACCCAAATGGAGCCACAACCCAAAATTTAAGCTTCATACTTACTATGTACAAACATCCCCCCCACTTTTGGCCTCCATTTGTTCCCACATCTGCTTCCTACTGCTATGGCCTCAAATGTCTTACTTGCAAGTGGAAGAGGAAGAGGAGGATTCTTCTAAGGATTTTACCGACTGTCCCTCTTTGTCTCTATGGACTCTAAGGATGTCATCACACAAGGCTGACAATGTGCAATTACAGCAAGATAAAGGCACCTTTGGATCGGAAATAATATCATATCATATCAAGAGAAAAAGAAGAATGTTGTGGTTCAGCCAGAGGCTGAAGACAAGGGGATGGTTCAGTCAGAGGTTGTGAGGAATGATGGGCTTTCCAGTGTGGCAAATGAGGCAGGCCCGGATTAACATCTTTTTGCGCCCTAGGCCACACTTTGGAATTACGCCCCTTTTAAGCCAACCTCTACCCCCCCACACACACACACACCACTCAGACCCACACTTGGGTGGCTTTCGCCATGGTGCCTCCGGAGCAGAAGAGAAAGGCGAGTAGGCACCATCCCGCCACCACCAAGGTCCCCATTCCTACCAGCTGGAAAGCTCCGCTGTGCTCTGAAAGTCTCCTCGGGAGGCTTGGGGAGAGTGCAGTGGGTGCAAACTCGCTTCAAAGGCGTGCACGAGAGAGAGAGAGAGAGAGCGAAAGAGAGCGCACGAGAGAGCAAGCGAGAGAGAGAGAGAGAAAGAGAGCGCATGAGAGAGAGCGCACGCGGGGGTAATCATGCCCGGATTACCCATAAGGCCAACATAGGCCATGGCCTAGGGGCGCAAGCCGGGGGGGGGGCACAAATCATGGACCAAAAAAAACCCTGGTCCGTGCCCCTCTTTCCCACTTTCTCATGCCCCTCCTCGCTCCTTCTCCCAGCAAAGTCTCTGCTCCGTCCCCTCCGTCTCTCGCTCTGATCCATTGCATTGATCCATTGATTTTCCCGCAGGTCTCTGGCTGGCCTGACCTTCTGGCTCCCGGGGAAGCCATCTCCATGGCGACTTGCCTGGCTCCCCCGGCGGCAGACTGTAAATTCCTGCAGCCAGAGCAGAGCGGCAGAGTCCGGCAGAGGGCGTTGGGAGGGAGGCGAGAAGGAGGCAACTAGGAAAAAAGAAAGAAAGTAAAGAAGGAAGAGAGAGAGTGCGAGAGAGAGAGAGAGAGAGATGTCTGCTTGGCGTGCACTCCCGCAGAGCGAGGGAGGATTCAGGTTGGGGTTTGTGCGGCTTTTGTTTGGCTGCTCCCGAAGGTAGGAGAGCCAGACCCTGGCCTTGATCCTTCCCTCCCTCCCCTGGCTCCCTTTGGCCAAGCAGCCCGCCCCGGTTTGGTCCGAGAGCGCAGGAGCGAGCCTGGGTTGGTGTGGTCTCGTGCTGGGGACCTGGGAGAGGCCCACCCAAGCAATGCCCTTTCTCTCCCCTCTTCCTCCCTCCCTTCCTTCTTTACTTTCTTTCTTTCCTCCTAGTTGCCTCCTTCTCCCCTCTCTCCCTCCCACCGCCCTCTCCCGGACTCTGCCGCTCGGCTCTGGCTGCAGGAATTTACAGTCTGCCGCCAGGGGAGCCAGGCGAGTCGCCATGGAGACGGCTTCCCCGGGCGCCAGAAGGTCAGGCCAGCCAGAGACCTGCGGGAACATCAATTGATCAATGCAATGGATCAGAGCGAGAGATGGAGCAGAGACTTTGCCGGGAGAAGGAGCGAGGAGGGGCATGAGAAAGGGGGAAAGAGTGGCGCGGACCAGGGGTTTTTTTGGTCCATGATTTGTGCCGCCCCCCTCGGCTTGCGCCCCTAGGCCATGGCCTATGTTGGCCTTATGGGTAATCCGGGCATGAAATGAGGGGATCCTTGATCGTGATTCTGTCTGGAAGGATGAGTCTGTGTCTGTTAGAAAGAAACGGCTTCAGAGCTAGGAGGTGATGGAGATGCTTTGGCATTGGAAGATAAGGAAGACCTTTCCCCTGGTTGTTCCTTGGCAACAGAAGACAAGGAGCTGGAAGGGAAAGATATTTCCCCTGAGAAAACACCTGCGGTCAGTAGGAGTATGAGACTCAATTTATGGGAGGAGATTACAGAGGTCACAGAGACTTGAAACAGACTACTGAGAAATCCTTGAAACAGGTCAGATGTCAAAGGTATTACTTCATGGCTTGTGGACCTTAAATTACAGGGTTGTTTACTGAAAGGGTTAGAACAGACAACACTGCGTTACAGTGTACACCTTGAGTCTTGTTCCACATTCAAGTCTATGTGTAAGATCTTGTGCTCATGTTCATGGATTCATGTTTTGGGGAAAAAATCCTGTGATCCTGCTTATGCCTATGTTTCGATTCCTGTTCTTTTCATGTACGAGGGTTGAATGAAACGTAATGCCTCCACCTTTGTTACTTGGGTTTGGTTGGGAATATTTTAATTAATCAAACGCAGAAATAATCATTAGAATGTGCTCTTTCACTACCACTATTCACTTTTCCACATAATAACCAGACAATTGGATACATTTCTGCCAACGATGAACAAGTTTTCTGAAGTCGTCATGGAAGAAGTCGACACTCTGTTTCCACAACCAGCGTCTCACGGCTCTCTCAACATCTTCATCAGAAGCATAATCATATTCCTGCAGATCTTTTTTCATTATCAGAAACAGATGGAAGTCAGACGGTGCTAAATCTGGACTGTATGGAGGATGCCGTATGGTGGTGAGATCCAGTCTCTGAAGTTCTGCTGTGTTCCCATCATGCACAGATCTTCCGATAGCCAAGCAAAGCAATAATGTGACCCACACGTTCTTGTGAAATGCCGATTGTGCTTGAAATTTCTCTCTGAGTGATACGGCGATCATCCTGAATCAATCTGTCAACCTTTTGTTTGTGGAACTCGGTGGTTGCTGTCACAGGACGTCCAACTCTTTGCTTGTCACGCAAGTCAGATGTTCCCACCTCAACATCTTTAAACTTGCCAAATTATGCACAGTGCTCACATCAACACAATCACCATGAACTGCTTGCATTCTCTGATTAATCTCCTTTGGGGTGACATCTTCTGCTGTCAAGAATTCAATGACTGCACGTTGCTTAAGTCGCATTGACCGGCCATCGGCGCAGGGTTCCATACTTTGCACCTTAACAATACAACCATTCAATGCTAAGGCTTCCTACCAAATTGGAACTGTAGAGAAGAGTCTACTGAACAAGCCAGTACCTGCCGCATACCAGTACTGCCATCTGTTGAGCAGTTACGAAGGTGGAGGCATTACTTTTCATTCAACCCTTGTATAAACCCTATTTTCCTGTAGAGGAGAATCCACTGAACAAGCCAGTACCTGCTGCATACCAGTACTGCCATCTGTTGAGGAGTTACGAAGGTGGAGGCATTACTTTTCATTCAACCCTCGTACCTTATCACTTTTGAACAGAACTTTGATGTATGGACAATTGCCTTTTGAAAGCCCTTTTCCTATTGCTTTTTGGACATTGCTTTTTACATTGCCTTTGGCCTTTTTATATTAGCTTTTTAAAAAAATAACTGTTCAGTTAGTACTACTGGACTCTTGTGTGGTGCTGGGTGCAAAGGTGAATTCAGGTCACAGTGCAACCAGGGCCGGATCTTGCAGAAAGCAAGGTAGGCATGCGCTTACCACTCGCCCCATTCAGGAGCGCATCATACCGTGTTTCCCCGAAAGTAAGACAGCGTCTTACTTTCTTTCCCCCTGAAAGTCCCCTACGTCTTACTTTCGGGTACGTCTTATATAAACTAAGACGTACCCCGTCGCCACGCCGCTGCCGCCGTCATGCTGCCGCCGCCGCAACCAGCCCCATCGGCCGCAGCACACCTCCGCGGCGCAGCTTTTCCTTGGACGAAAGAAGGGAGGGGGAAGAGAGCAAGGGGCGTGGTGAAGCGGCGGTGCGTCAGAGTGACGCTCTGACGCGGCGCCGCTCACCACGCCCTTGCTCTCTTCCCCCCCTCCCTTCCTTGACGCCGCGTCAGAGGCCTGGCAGAAAGGTGCGCCATGGAGGTGTGCCGTGCCGATGGGCCGATGGGCGGCGGCGGCGAGGTACGGCTTACATTCGGGGTACGGCTTACATTACCCGACCCCGCTGACACCCCTGATACGTCTTACAATCGGGGGTGTCTTACTTTCGGGGAAACACGGTAGTTGTCCCCGAGCCACCTCCGATTCCCTGCTGCCGCCGGCCGGTCCACGCAGCATCCGCCTCCATGCCAACTTCGAGCATGAGCACCGTAGCTTGAGTTCCGGAGGAGCCAGAAGAAGGGAGGAGAAGGAAAGCAGAGCGCAGAGGGAAGGAGGGAGAGAAGGAGCGGCAGCCACCAGCCACAGCCAACCAGGTTGCCCAAAGCGGCTGGAGCCCATTCCCACTTCCGCCAGTTGTCTGGCTGATGGCTCCCATGCCTTTTCCGCTGCTGCCATGACGTCACACATGCCATTTTCCCTACCATTTTGACGGGAATGAGAGGGGGCGTGGCCCCACCCTGGCCATGCCCCCTCTCATTCCCGTCAAAATGGTAGGGAAAATGGCACACATGACGTCATGGCAGCAGCAAAAAAGGCATGGAAGCCATACACAACGTGTATGGCTCCCATATGGTCATAGTGACGTCGACACCACACTGATCACCGGGCACGCATGCTCACTCTCCACGAGTCGGAAGACTGAGGAGGACGGCGAATGAGGGGGCGGAGAGCGAGGCCGGAGAGCGAGGGGGTGCCAAAATAAGGTTTGCTTACTATTTTAAATTACCTTAGTCCGGCCCTGAGTGCAACGAAGAAGAAGAACCACCACCACCACAAGTTATTTATGAGTCCTCTCTCTCTGCGGCTCAAAGCAGAGTACAACAAGGTTAAAACCAAGCGACAAAACACAGCACTATTAATATATATAAAATACTAGCTGTACCCGGCACGCGTTGCTGTGCCCTATTTAGGAGATGCGAGAAAGTCTGTAAGGGTTGGAATTGTTGTTAGTTATGGTGTTGAAGTGAATTGGGTGTGTTATGTTTGTGCCTCAGCTCTTTGCCTGCAGTCCTTCGGGTTTGACTTGTACCATGGCCAGGACGGATCAGCTTGGGGAGGGCTTGTCCTGTCAGGGGATCTCTATCTTCACAGGTGCGTCCAGTGTCTGTTGGGGGACTGTTAAAAATCCTTTCCGTATCCTTTTTAGCCACCTTTCTCAAGATCTTCATGTCTAGCTTACTTTCTGCTCCTCTCTTTTTCAAGATGTCCTGCTCTGTGTCTTTTGCACCCATTGGTCGATGTCCGATGAGGCTTTCCTCATGGACAGGCCATCTGAGGGAGCTCTTCCAGCGCTGGGCATCAGAAGGTACTTGGTGATGACCTCCATCCCTTGGAGCCAGCATATGGAGGGGCTGGAGCACCCTCCTTGGCAAACCCCATTGTTGCTGGATGGTCCTCTTATTAATGTGGAATTCCAAGCCACTGGAGATCTTTTGGGAAAGGAAGAAGAGCTCCCCTTGAATGGTGTTGATCTCCATCATGGTCTTCTGATTTGAAAGTGTTGGAGGAGGCTCTGGCACTCTTCTGACAGTTTGTTATGGGTCGGAATGTTCATGTTGGCTGGCCAGTGCAGCAGTTATGCAAATCTGCCCTTATTGGCAGCCAATCATGTTGTCAGAATGTAGAGGCTGGGAGAGTCTTTGGCAGCCCCGGAGGATGCTGGGAAATGTAGTTTTATTTTTACTCATTGTTTTGGGGGCCTTTTAGGTTTTTGGGGGGAAAGTTTCTTTGCTACAAACGTACCTTGCTTGAGGCCTATTTCTGTTGGCAAGTTTTGTGTTTCTGCGTTGTAAGGTTTCTCTGTTTGAGGTAGTCTTCACATGACGGCTCTTCCTTTATATATATAGATAATACACACGTCTTTCCTATAATTGCATTGCACTTGGATCGACTCTGTGTATCGGTAGGAAAAACCCATCAATGGATACAACATCACTGGATCCTGCCGGTGGGATCTAAATGGAGGAACACAACACGCTATAGTCTCCACTGTTTCCCTGCAGCCCTTTTGTGAGGGCCGGGGCCCTTTTCCCTTCCCACAAAAGCACGGCAGCCCCTGCCAAAACCCCAGCTGCGTCCCATGGCAAGCGCACCCCATCAATCTAGGCCCGGGTTAACACCGGGTTCACACAAACAGGCATTACTCCGGACAAACGAGAGACATTTCAACACCGCAGCTGTTCCCTGTCCTCTGAGAAATGCAGATCCTTCACTCTTTGTTCCCTCGACTCAGAAGTTCAGAAATTGCTCTCAAATAGAGCGTGAGAAAGTTACTTTGGGACTCTAAGCATCCTCAGAGGTCTCACAACCCCCGAGGATGCTTGCCACAGATGCAGGCGAAACGTCAGGAGAGAATTCTTCTAGAACATTATTATTATTATTATTATTATTAACCTCAAACTTCTATACCGCCACTCCCCGGAGGCTCGGAGTGGTTTACAAGAATTGAGAAAAAACAATACATATAATCACAGACAGCAGGAAGGGTAAAGGGGAGGGGATGGGGAAGGAGATGGGGGTCAGAGGGGAAGGTCAGAACGGGGAGTCGGGGCCCCCATGGGGACCTCCGGGACATCCATGGCTCCGAATGCATTCCCAGCACCCCCAAGAGATGGCACACCAGGACAGCGGATGCCGTAACGGGACCACGGGCAGTCACACAGCCCTACAAAAGGGCAGTTGTCGCCACGTGCACATGGCACCCCCTCTGGCAGTCCTCGTTAGAACATGGCCATATAGCCCGAAAAACCTACGAGAACCCAGTGATTCCAGCTATGAAAGCATTCGACACTTACCAAAAATTGCCTATGGATATGTTGAGTGTTGGACTAGATTACTATGTATGGCTATCGCAATGATAAATCAAAATGGTCGTCTAGTCCAGTGTTTCCCAACCGGTGTGCCGCAGCACACTATTGTTCCCTGAGCTATCATCAGGTGTGCCGTGGGAAATTGGAACCTCCAGGAGGGGAGGGGGGAGAGTCTAGTGTGATGAAGTATAAAAACCCCAAGAAACCTACCTCGATAAAGGCACAAAATTACATACACCACCCTCCCCACCCGTTGCCTACTTGGTCCCTCCCCCTCCAAGCATTGGGAAGGCCCGCCTCCCTTTCCCCAAGTAGAGACCTCCTCTTGCCCTCCCCCCCCTCCCAAGCCTAATGCCGGATGGTTCAGTCCAGCGCCGGCCCCATCCCTCCCTCCTGCCCCTCCTCCCCGGTGCACGCGAAACTGCTCTCGGCCTCCCTCTGGCTCCTTGCCCACTGCCGCCTTCCTTCCTGTCTGCTTTGCCGCCTCCGAGATGCCCACCTTGGCCTCCCCACTGACCCCCGAGGAGCTGCGCAGGCGGTGAGTGAGGCTCCCGCACCCCACGACCACAATTCCCTAAGCTTATTGTCTTGGGGGACTTCAATGTCCACGCCGATACCTCCTCTGCAGCGGCCATGGACCTGGTGTCCACCATGGAGACACTAGGACTCTCACTTTGTAAGACCGGCCCCACGCATCAGGCCGGGCACACCCTGGATCTGATCTTCGCGGCCGGAATTAACGTGACCCTAGCCTCCATTACGGAGGTTCCATGGTCGGATCACAGGGTCCTGGAAGTCCGGCTGGGGGTGGTTCCCCCTCCCGGTAAGGGTGCCGAGCCTATTCTGGTTCGCCCGAAGAGACTTATGGAGCCTAGTAGGCTCCTGAATGCTCTAAGGGAATGGGAACTTCCCAGCGACTCAGTCGACGGGCAAGTGGATTACTGGAATGCCAGTCTCTCCATGGCCCTAGACGAGATCGCCCCAGGCGCTCTCCTCCCCGTAGGAATCGCTCGCCTTGGTTTACCGAGGAGTTGCGGGCGATGAAACGGAGGAGGAGACAGCTAGAGGACGTGTGGCGGAGTCTCCGTGACGAAGTCGAAATCGGCTTATAAACAGTTTAAAGAGGTTTATGAGCATGCTATCAAGGAAGCCAAAAGAGGTTACTATTCTTCCTTGATAGAGTCGGCTAACTCACGCCCAGAACAATTGTTTAGAATAGTTCGGTCGTTGACAGCAATTCCAACTGTCCCAAATGATAGGGATTGGCGCCTTCCGCTGAGGCTTTTCAGAGTTATTTTACCGACAAGATTTCGACCCTCCGCCGGGACATTCCTGCCACAATTGATACAGTTAGCGAGCTCGAGACTCCGCCGCCTCTCGGCGGGCCCACCTTCACCCGTTTCCAACTGCTGGACGCAGCAGCTGTCGACAAGTTACTAGCTGCAGCTAGACCTACTACATGCTCCCTCGACCCGTGCCCCTCCTGGCTTGTTAGAGCTTGCCGGGAGGGACTACGAGGCCCCCTGGGCACGATCATAAATAGCTCCCTTGAGCAAGGAGTCTTCCGGGGGATTAAATGAGGCACTGGTGAGACCGCTGCTGAAGAAGCCGAGTGTTGACCCTTCGGCTCCCTCCACTTCCCGGCCAGTGTCCAACTTGCCTTTTTTAGGCCCGGGATGGGAGAGGGCAGCAGCGGAGCCGCTGCAGCAGTTCTTGGAAGACACAGCTGGACTTGATCCCTACCAGTCCGGCTTCCGTATTGGCCGGATACTGTACCCGATTGTTTCCATCGGTGCCTTGAAGCCGTGACTGGTTGGCTGCGGGCCAGCCGGCTGAAGGTGAACCCGTCGAAGACGGAGATCTTGTGGCCTGGTCGGCCTGGGGGGGGTGAGTGCCGGTTGCCTACCCTGGATGGCGAACGGCTTAATCCGTCGCCGATTGTTAAGAGCCTAGGTGTTCAGTTGGACCCCCTGCTGACCATGGAGACTCAGGTCTCTGCGGTCAGCAGGGCGTCGTTCTTTCACCTACGACAGGCTAGGCGACTGGCACCCTACCTCTCCAGGGATGACCTGGCCACGGTGATCCAAGCGACGGTCATCTCGAGACTAGACTACTGTAACGCCCTCTACGTTGGCCTCCCCTTGGCGACAGTTGGAAGCTCAAGCTAGTGCAGAATGCCGCTGCCGCTTACTGACGGGAACGCCGGTGAGGGAGCATATCACGCCCATTCTGCGGCAACTGCACTGGCTGCCTGTTGAGTACCGAATTGCCTTCAAGGTGTTGGTGTTAACCTTCAAGGCCTTACACGGCCTAGGGCCGGCGTACTTGAGGGACCGCCTTGCCCCATATGTACCCCCGAGGTCACTACGTTCAGGGGGTCTAATCTTCTCCTAATCCCATCGGTCCGCACCTGCCATCTGTCCGTGACTAGGCAAAGGGCCTTTTCCTCGTGGCGGCACCGGTACTCTGGAACTCTCTCCAGATGATGTCCGTGCGCCGGGAGCTCATCCCATTTCGCAGGGCCTGCAAGACCGCCCTGTTTAGACTGGCCTTCGGCTAGCTGAATTAGCCGAACGTATTCATTCTCTGACCAACACTCCGACACTGGAATGCCAGGATTTGACACAACTGTTAATCTCGGGACAATGTTGTATGTTTTATGCTTTTATTGTACGGCGACATGAATGCCTCATGTTAGCCGGGTTTTTATGCTGTGATCCGCCCCGAGCCTGCTGGGAGGAGCGGAATATAAGAAGGAATAATAAATAAAATAAATAAATAAATAAATTCAAGCCTGGCAGGGAGGGAGGGGGCAACCTAAGTGAGAGGGAGACTGCTGGTCTTTCGAGCCCCCCCCCCCTCCAGAAACTGTAACTCCCAAATGTCAAAGTCTATTTTCCCCAAACTCCATCTCTGTACACATTTGGGCATATTGAGTATTCATGCCAAGTTTGGTCCTGATCCAACACTGTTTGAGTCCACAGTGCTCTCTGGATATAGGTAAACTACAACTCCAAAACTCAAGGTCAATGCCCACCAAACTCTTATAGTATTTTCTCGTGGTTATGGGAGTTCTGTGTGGGAAGTTTGATTCCATTCCATCATTGGTGGAGTTCAGAATGCTCTTTGATTGCAGGTGAACTATAACTCCCAGCAACTACAACTCCCAAATGACAAAATTGATTTTTTTTACTGATGGTCCTTCCTTGGGTTAGTATTAGTATGTTTTGTGGCCAAATTTGGCAGCAATTTGTCCAGTGGTTTTTGAGTTATGTTAATCCCACAAATGAACATTACATTTATGTATATATATAATCTATTATATAAATGGGTTCACGTCATGTGATGTATACCTCAAACAAAGAAACCATACAACGCAGAAAAACAATACTTGCCAACAGAAATAGGCCTCAAGCAAGGTACATTTGTAGCAAAGAAACTCCCCCCAAAAAACCTAAAAGGCCCCAAAACAACTCATAAAAATAAAACTACATTTCCCAGTATCCTCCGGGGCAGCCAACGACTCACCCAGCCTCTACATTCTGAACAACATGATTGGCTGCCAATAAGGGCGGATTTGCATAACTGCTGTAACCATAGCAACGCTGGCAAGAGCCATCAAGGCTAGGATAGAATGCTGAGATTTCAGTTGGTGTTTGAGGTTAAACTGTCAAAAACCAAACTCTATGAGGGAGCAATTCTCCAGCAATTCCTACCCACACAACACAACACAACTTCCAATCACAACCCATCCCACCAACCTTACGGGACCCCGTACACACAACACCTACCACCACCACAAACAAAAACCATTCCTTCCACACAGACAGAAACTGACCCAAAAGACAAGCCATGCCTTCTAAAAATAACAGCATCAGACGACACACTCACAACGCTACATACATCAAACAAAGAAGGGCAGAACAAACGCCAGAACAGAAACACACTGCGCAGCAGAGACACAGACAACAGGTCACTGCACGACGCACAGCTGAGAACCAAATGCAAAGAACTGCACGACAAGAAGAAGCGCGCAGCCAGGAACAACAAAGACGCAGAAATGCCACACAACAGCAGCGCGCAGGAGCACAGAAACACGACGTCGCAACACAGAAAACAAACTTCAAAAACACCACAACCAATTCCACCGCCTAGCCTTCAGATACAACGCTGCAGAAGACTACAGCATGGTGCCAGAGGCCGACATTGGCACCCTAACGCACATCTGCACACACTGCAAAGCCCTGAAATACCCAGCAGAAACAACAGGAATGTGCTGCCTAGCCGGTGAAGTCTCTCTACCACCACTTGCCACGCCTCCACAACCACTACAGACTTTGCTGAGTGGACACACTCCAGAATCAAAACACTTCCTCCGCTATATAAGACAATACAACTCATGCTTCCAGATGACATCATTTGGAGCACACATAGAAAGTGCGCAATTCATGCCTACATGACCCCACCAAGACCGTAAGTAACATCATTTCCAACCCTTACATCTCGCATCTCCTAAATAGGGCACAGCAACGCGTGCCGGGTACAGCTAGTATATATATATAGTAGCTGTACCCGGCACGCGTTGCTGTGCCCTATTTTGGAGATGTGAAAAAGTCTGAGTATGTAAGGGTTGGAGTTGTTGTTAGTTATGGTGTTGTTGGGGTCATGGCTGTGTTGTTGTGGGTTGTTTTGGTGGGTTTGATGTTGGTGTCCTGTGGAGTTGTTGTTGTGGGTGTTGCTGGCGTTCTGCATAGCTTGTGGATATACAATGTTTTTGTCTTTCCGTCTGCTGTGTTGATGTAGAGGTTGATGCGTGGGTGGGTGGGGTACTTTGGAAGTGAGTGGAGGTACTTGAAATCCCATTATCCATGGTGTGTCCTCCTCTAATCTGCAGTCGGATGGAGTGTGGGTCATGGGGGCATTGTTTGCCAAGTTTGGTCTTTATCGGTCTTGGTTCTTGGACACAGTGGTCTGTGGGGAATGATGGGTTTT